>CAMZJU010000097.1:0-96154 GCA_947311025.1 Lypha dubia
TTACTCGGGAACGGCTCGTAGGTTTTTTTAGTGTATTTTCCAGGAAAAATGTGCAACGCTTTTTTTTGGCCAATTCGGAGAAGGTGTGATTACTCGGGAACGGCTCGTAGGATTTTTAGTGTTTTTTCCAGGAAAAATCAGCAACGCTTTTTTTGCCAATTTGGAGAAGGTGTGATTACTCGGGAACGGCTCGTAGGATTTTTAGTGTATTTTCCAGGAAAAATCAGCAACGCTTTTTTTGGCCAATTTGGAGAAGGTGTGATTACTCGGGAACGGCTCGTAGGATTTTTAGTGTATTTTCCAGGAAAAATGTGCAACGCTTTTTTTGGCCAATTTGGAGAAGGTGTGATTACTCGGGAACGGCTCGTAGGATTTTTAGTGTATTTTCCAGGAAAAATCAGCAACGCTTTTTTTTGCCAATTTGGAGAAGATGGGATTACTCGGGAACTGCTCGTAGGATTTTTAGTGTAATTTCCAGGAAAAATGAACAACGCTTTTTTTGGCCAATTTGGAGAAGGTGTGATTACTCGGGAACGGCTCGTAGGATTTTTAGTGTATTTTCCAGGAAAAATCAGCAACGCTTTTTTTGGCCAATTTGGAGAAGATGGGATTACTCGGAACTGCTCGTAGGATTTTTAGTGTATTTTCCAGGAAAAATCAGCAACGCTTTTTTTTGGCCAATTTGGAGAAGGTGTGATTACTCGGGAACGGCTAGTAAGATTTTTGATGTATTTTCAAGGAAAAATCAGCAACGCTTTTTTTTTGGCCAATTTGGAGAAGGTGTGATTACTCGGGAACGGCTCGTAAGATTTTTGATGTTTTTTCCAGGAAAAATCAGCAACGCTTTTTTTGGCCAATTTGGAGAAGGTGTGATTACTCGGGAACGGCTCGTAAGATTTTTGATGTTTTTTCCAGGAAAAATCAGCAACGCTTTTTTTTGGCCAATTTGGATAAGGTGTGATTACTCGGGAACGGCTCGTAGGTTTTTTAGTGTATTTTCCAGGAAAAATCAGCAACACTTTTTTTGGCCAATTTAGGAGAAGGTGTGATTACTCGGGAACGGCTCGTAGGATTTTTAGTGTATTTTCCAGGAAAAATCAGCAACGCTTTTTTTTGCCAATTTGGAGAAGGTGTGATTACTCGGGAACGGCTCGTAGGATTTTTAGTGTATTTTCCAGGAAAAATCAGCAACGCTTTTTTTGGCCAATTTGGATAAGGTGTGATTACTCGGGAACGGCTCGTAGGATTTTTGATGTTTTTTCCAGGAAAAATCAGCAACGCTTTTTTTGGCCAATTTGGAGAAGGTGTGATTACTCGGGAACGGCTCGTAGGATTTTTAGTGTATTTTCCAGGAAAAATCAACAACGCTTTTTTTGGCCAATTTGGAGAAGGTGTGATTACTCGGAACGGCTCGTAGGTTTTTTAGTGTATTTTTCAGGAAAAATCAACAACGCTTTTTTTTGCCAATTTGGAGAAGGTGTGATTACTCGGGATCGGCTCGTAAGATTTTTGATGTTTTTTCCAGGAAAAATCAGCAACGCTTTTTTTGGCCAATTTGGAGAAGGTGTGATTACTCGGGAACGGCTCGTAAGATTTTTAGTGTATTTTCCAGGAAAAATCAGCAACGCTTTTTTTTGGCCAATTTGGAGAAGGTGTGATTACTCGGGAACGGCTCGTAGGATTTTTAGTGTATTTTCCAGGAAAAATCAGCAACGCTTTTTTTTGGCCAATTTGGAGAAGGTGTGATTACTCGGGAACGGCTCGTAAGATTTTTAGTGTATTTTCCAGGAAAAATCAGCAAACACTTTTTTTGGCCAATTTGGAGAAGGTGTGATTACTCGGGAACGGCTCGTAAGATTTTTGATGTTTTTTCCAGGAAAAATCAGCAACGCTTTTTTTGGCCAATTTGGAGAAGGTGTGATTACTCGGGAACGGCTCGTAGGATTTTTAGTGTATTTTCCAGGAAAAATCAGCAACGTTTTTTTTTGCCAATTTGGAGAAGGTGTGATTACTCGGGAACGGCTCGTAAGATTTTTAGTGTATTTTCCAGGAAAAATCAGCACCGCTTTTTTTGGCCAATTTGGAGAAGGTGTGATTACTCGGGAACGGCTCGTAGGATTTTTGATGTTTTTTTCCAGGAAAAATCAACAACGCTTTTTTTTGGCCAATTTGGAGAAGCTGTGATTACTCGGGAACGGCTCGTAGGATTTTAAGTGTATTTTCCAGGAAAAATGTGCAACGCTTTTTTTGGCCAATTTGGAGAAGGTGTGATTACTCGGGAACGGCTCGTAGGATTTTTGATGTATTTTCCAGGAAAAATCAGCAACGCTTTTTTTGGCCAATTTGGAGAAGGTGTGATTACTCCGGAACGGCTCGTAGGATTTTTGATGTTTTTTCCAGGAAAAATGTGCAACGCTTTTTTTGGCCAATTTGGAGAAGGTGTGATTACTCGGGAACGGCTCGTAGGTTTTTTAGTGTATTTTCCAGGAAAAATCAGCAACGCTTTTTTTTCTAATTTGGAGAAGGTGTGAATACTCGGGAACGGCTCGTAGGTTTTTTAGTGTTTTTTCCAGGAAAAATGTGCAACGCTTTTTTTGGCCAATTTGGAGAAGGTGTGATTACTCGGGAACGGCTCGTAGGATTTTTAGTGTTTTTTTCCAGGAAAAATCAGCAACGCTTTTTTTTGGCCAATTTGGAGAAGGTGTGATTACTCGGGAACGGCTCGTAGGTTTTTTAGTGTATTTTCCAGGAAAAATCAGCAACGCTTTTTTTGGCCAATTTGGAGAAGATGGGATTACTCGGGAACGGCTCGTAGGATTTTAAGTGTAATTTCCAGGAAAAATCAGCAACACTTTTTTTGGCCAATTTGGAGAAGGTGTGATTACTCGGGAACGGCTCATAAAATTTTTAATATATTTTCCAGGAAAAATCAGCAACGCTTTTTTTTTGGCCAATTTGGAGAAGGTGTGATTACTCGGAAACGGCTCGTAGGATTTTAAGTGTAATTAACAGGAAAAATCAGCAACGCTTTTTTTTGCTAATTTGGAGAAGGTGAGATTACTCGGGAACGGCTCGTAGGATTTTTGATGTTTTTTCCAGGAAAAATCAGCAACGCTTTTTTTTGGCCAATTTGGAGAAGGTGTGATTACTCGGGAACGGCTCGTAGGATTTTTAGTGTATTTTCCAGGAAAAATCAGCAACGCTTTTTTTTGCCAATTTGGAGAAGGTGTGATTACTCGGGAACGGCTCGTAGGATTTTTAGTGTATTTTCCAGGAAAAATCAGCAACGCTTTTTTTTGGCCAATTTGGATAAGGTGTGATTACTCGGGAACGGCTCGTAGGATTTTTGATGTTTTTTCCAGGAAAAATCAGCAACGCTTTTTTTGGCCAATTTGGAGAAGGTGTGATTACTCGGGAACGGCTCGTAGGATTTTTAGTGTATTTTCCAGGAAAAATCAACAACGCTTTTTTTGGCCAATTTGGAGAAGGTGTGATTACTCGGGAATGGCTCGTAGGTTTTTTAGTGTATTTTTCAGGAAAAATCAACAACGCTTTTTTTTTGCCAATTTGGAGAAGGTGTGATTACTCGGGAACGGCTCGTAAGATTTTTGATGTTTTTTCCAGGAAAAATCAGCAACGCTTTTTTTGGCCAATTTGGAGAAGGTGTGATTACTCGGGAACGGCTCGTAAGATTTTTAGTGTATTTTCCAGGAAAAATCAGCAACGCTTTTTTTTGGCCAATTTGGAGAAGGTGTGATTACTCGGGAACGGCTCGTAGGATTTTTAGTGTATTTTCCAGGAAAAATCAGCAACGCTTTTTTTTGGCCAATTTGGAGAAGGTGTGATTACTCGGGAACGGCTCGTAAGATTTTTAGTGTATTTTCCAGGAAAAATCAGCAACACTTTTTTTGGCCAATTTGGAGAAGGTGTGATTACTCGGGAACGGCTCGTAAGATTTTTGATGTTTTTTCCAGGAAAAATCAGCAACGCTTTTTTTGGCCAATTTGGAGAAGGTGTGATTACTCGGGAACGGCTCGTAGGATTTTTAGTGTATTTTCCAGGAAAAATCAGCAACGCTTTTTTTTTGCCAATTTGGAGAAGATGGGATTACTCGGGAACTGCTCGTAGGATTTTTAGTGTATTTTCCAGGAAAAATCAGCAACGTTGTTTTTGGCCAATTTGGAGAAGGTGTGATTACTCGGGAACGGCTCGTAGGATTTTTAGTGTATTTTCCAGGAAAAATCAGCAACGCTTTTTTTGGCCAATTTGGAGAAGGTGTGATTACTCGGGAACGGCTCGTAGGATTTTTAGTGTATTTTCCAGGAAAAATCAGCAACGTTTTTTTTGCCAATTTGGAGAAGGTGTGATTACTCGGGAACGGCTCGTAAGATTTTTAGTGTATTTTCCAGGAAAAATCAGCAACGCTTTTTTTGGCCAATTTGGAGAAGGTGTGATTACTCGGGAACGGCTCGTAGGATTTTTGATGTTTTTTCCAGGAAAAATCAACAACGCTTTTTTTGGCCAATTTGGAGAAGCTGTGATTACTCGGGAACGGCTCGTAGGATTTTTAGTGTATTTTCCAGGAAAAATGTGCAACGCTTTTTTTGGCCAATTTGGAGAAGGTGTGATTACTCGGGAACGGCTCGTAGGATTTTTGATGTATTTTCCAGGAAAAATCAGCAACGCTTTTTTTGGCCAATTTGGAGAAGGTGTGATTACTCGGGAACGGCTCGTAGGATTTTTAGTGTATTTTCCAGGAAAAATCAGCAACGCTTTTTTTGGCCAATTTGGAGAAGGTGTGATTACTCGGGAACGGCTCGTAAGATTTTTGATGTTTTTTCCAGGAAAAATCAGCAACGCTTTTTTTGGCCAATTTGGATAAGGTGTGATTACTCGGGAACGGCTCGTAGGTTTTTTAGTGTATTTTCCAGGAAAAATCAGCAACACTTTTTTTGGCCAATTTGGAGAAGGTGTGATTACTCGGGAACGGCTCGTAGGATTTTTAGTGTATTTTCCAGAAAAAATCAGCAACGCTTTTTTTTGCCAATTTGGAGAAGGTGTGATTACTCGGGAACGGCTCGTAGGATTTTTAGTGTATTTTCCAGGAAAAATCAGCAACGCTTTTTTTGGCCAATTTGGAGAAGATGGGATTACTTGGGAACTGCTCGTAGGATTTTTAGTGTATTTTCCAGGAAAAATCAGCAACACTTTTTTTGGCCAATTTGGAGAAGATGGGATTACTCGGGAACGGCTCGTAGGTTTTTTAGTGTATTTTCCAGGAAAAATCAGCAACGCTTTTTTTTTGGCCAATTTGGAGAAGGTGTGATTACTCGGGAACGGCTCGTAAGATTTTTGATGTTTTTTCCAGGAAAAATCAGCAACGCTTTTTTTGGCCAATTTGGAGAAGGTGTGATTACTCGGGAACGGCTCGTAAGATTTTTGATGTTTTTTCCAGGAAAAATCAGCAACGCTTTTTTTGGCCAATTTGGAGAAGGTGTGATTACTCGGGAACGGCTCGTAAGATTTTTGATGTTTTTTCCAGGAAAAATCAGCAACGCTTTTTTTGGCCAATTTGGAGAAGGTGTGATTACTCGGGAACGGCTCGTTAGATTTTTAGTGTATTTTCCAGGAAAAATCAGCAACGCTTTTTTGGGCCAATTTGGAGAAGGTGTGATTACTCGGGAACGGCTCGTAGGATTTTTAGTGTATTTTCCAGGAAAAATCAGCAACGCTTTTTTTGGCCAATTTGGAGAAGGTGTGATTACTCGGGAACGGCTCGTAGGATTTTTAGTGTATTTTCCAGGAAAAATCAGCAACGCTTTTTTTTGGCCAATTTGGAGAAGGTGTGATTACTCGGGAACGGCTCGTAGGATTTTTAGTGTAATTTCCAGGAAAAATCAACAACGCTTTTTTTGCCAATTTGGAGAAGGTGTGATTACTCGGGAACGGCTCGCAGGATTTTTAGTGTATTTTCCAGGAAAAATCAGCAACGCTTTTTTTGGCCAATTTGGAGAAGGTGTGATTACTCGGGAACGGCTCGTAGGATTTTTAGTGTATTTTCCAGGAAAAATCAGCAACGCTTTTTTTTGCCAATTTGGAGAAAGTGTGATTACTCCGGAACGGCTCGTAGGATTTTTAGTGTATTTTCCAGGAAAAATCAGCAACGCTTTTTTTTGCCAATTTGGAGAAAGTGTGATTACTCCGGAACGGCTCGTAAGATTTTTAGTGTATTTTCCAGGAAAAATCAACAACGCTTTTTTTGGCCAATTTGGAGAAGGTGTGATTACTCGGGAACGGCTCGTAGGATTTTTAGTGTATTTTCCAGGAAAAATCAGCAACGCTTTTTTTTGGCCAATTTGGAGAAGATGGGATTACTCGGGAACGGCTCGTAGGATTTTTAGTGTATTTTCCAGGAAAAAATCAGCAACGCTTTTTTTTGCCAATTTGGAGAAGGTGTGATTACTCGGGAACTGCTCGTAGGATTTTTAGTGTATTTTCCAGGAAAAATCAGCAACGCTTTTTTTGGCCAATTTGGAGAAGGTGTGATTACTCGGGAACGGCTCGTAAGATTTTTAGTGTATTTTCCAGGAAAAATCAGCAACGTTTTTTTTGGCCAATTTGGAGAAGATGGGATTACTCGGGAACGGCTCGTTAGATTTTTAGTGTATTTTCCAGGAAAAATCAGCAACGCTTTTTTTGGCCAATTTGGAGAAGGTGTGATTACTCGGGAACGGCTCGTAAGATTTTTGATGTTTTTTCCAGGAAAAATCAGCAACGCTTTTTTGGCCAATTTGGAGAAGATGCGATTACTCGGGAACGGCTCGTAGGTTTTTTAGTGTATTTTCCAGGAAAAATCAGCAACGCTTTTTTTTGGCCAATTTGGAGAAGATGGCATTACTCGGGAACGGCTCGTAGGATTTTTAGTGTATTTTCCAGGAAAAATCAGCAACGCTTTTTTTTCTAATTTGGAGAAGATGTGATTACTCGGGAACGGCTCGTAGGATTTTTGATGTTTTTTCCAGGAAAAATCAACAACGCTTTTTTTGGCCAATTTGGAGAAGCTGTGATTACTCGGGAACGGCTCGTAGGATTTTTAGTGTATTTTCCAGGAAAAATGTGCAACGCTTTTTTTGGCCAATTTGGAGAAGGTGTGATTACTCGGGAACGGCTCGTAGGATTTTTGATGTATTTTCCAGGAAAAATCAGCAACGCTTTTTTTTGGCCAATTTGGAGAAGGTGTGATTACTCGGGAACGGCTCGTAGGATTTTTAGTGTATTTTCCAGGAAAAATCAGCAACGCTTTTTTTGGCCAATTTGGAGAAGGTGTGATTACTCGGGAACGGCTCGTAAGATTTTTGATGTTTTTTCCAGGAAAAATCAGCAACGCTTTTTTTGGCCAATTTGGATAAGGTGTGATTACTCGGGAACGGCTCGTAGGTTTTTTAGTGTATTTTCCAGGAAAAATCAGCAACACTTTTTTTGGCCAATTTGGAGAAGGTGTGATTACTCGGGAACGGCTCGTAGGATTTTTAGTGTATTTTCCAGAAAAAATCAGCAACGCTTTTTTTTTGCCAATTTGGAGAAGGTGTGATTACTCGGGAACGGCTCGTAAGATTTTTGATGTTTTTTCCAGGAAAAATCAGCAACGCTCTTTTTGGCCAATTTGGAGAAGATGGGATTACTTGGGAACTGCTCGTAGGATTTTTAGTGTATTTTCCAGGAAAAATCAGCAACACTTTTTTTGGCCAATTTGGAGAAGATGGGATTACTCGGGAACGGCTCGTAGGTTTTTTAGTGTATTTTCCAGGAAAAATCAGCAACGCTTTTTTTTTGGCCAATTTGGAGAAGGTGTGATTACTCGGGAACGGCTCGTAAGATTTTTGATGTTTTTTCCAGGAAAAATCAGCAACGCTTTTTTTTGGCCAATTTGGAGAAGGTGTGATTACTCGGGAACGGCTCGTAAGATTTTTGATGTTTTTTCCAGGAAAAATCAGCAACGCTTTTTTTGGCCAATTTGGAGAAGGTGTGATTACTCGGGAACGGCTCGTAAGATTTTTGATGTTTTTTCCAGGAAAAATCAGCAACGCTTTTTTTGGCCAATTTGGAGAAGGTGTGATTACTCGGGAACGGCTCGTTAGATTTTTAGTGTATTTTCCAGGAAAAATCAGCAACGCTTTTTTTGGGCCAATTTGGAGAAGGTGTGATTACTCGGGAACGGCTCGTAGGATTTTTAGTGTATTTTCCAGGAAAAATCAGCAACGCTTTTTTTGGCCAATTTGGAGAAGGTGTGATTACTCGGGAACGGCTCGTAGGATTTTTAGTGTATTTTCCAGGAAAAATCAGCAACGCTTTTTTTTGGCCAATTTGGAGAAGGTGTGATTACTCGGGAACGGCTCGTAGGATTTTTAGTGTAATTTCCAGGAAAAATCAACAACGCTTTTTTTGCCAATTTGGAGAAGGTGTGATTACTCGGGAACGGCTCGCAGGATTTTTTGTGTATTTTCCACGAAAAATCAGCAACGCTTTTTTTTGGCCAATTTGGAGAAGGTGTGATTACTCGGGAACGGCTCGTAGGATTTTTAGTGTATTTTCCAGGAAAAATCAGCAACGCTTTTTTTTGCCAATTTGGAGAAAGTGTGATTACTCCGGAACGGCTCGTAGGATTTTTAGTGTATTTTCCAGGAAAAATCAGCAACGCTTTTTTTTGCCAATTTGGAGAAAGTGTGATTACTCCGGAACGGCTCGTAAGATTTTTAGTGTATTTTCCAGGAAAAATCAACAACGCTTTTTTTGGCCAATTTGGAGAAGGTGTGATTACTCGGGAACGGCTCGTAGGATTTTTAGTGTATTTTCCAGGAAAAATCAGCAACGCTTTTTTTTGGCCAATTTGGAGAAGATGGGATTACTCGGGAACGGCTCGTAGGATTTTTAGTGTATTTTCCAGGAAAAATCAGCAACGCTTTTTTTTGCCAATTTGGAGAAGGTGTGATTACTCGGGAACTGCTCGTAGGATTTTTAGTGTATTTTCCAGGAAAAATAAGCAACGCTTTTTTTGGCCAATTTGGAGAAGGTGTGATTACTCGGGAACGGCTCGTAAGATTTTTAGTGTATTTTCCAGGAAAAATCAGCAACGTTTTTTTTTGGCCAATTTGGAGAAGATGGGATTACTCGGGAACGGCTCGTAAGATTTTTAGTGTATTTTCCAGGAAAAATCAGCAACGCTTTTTTTGGCCAATTTGGAGAAGGTGTGATTACTCGGGAACGGCTCGTAAGATTTTTGATGTTTTTTCCAGGAAAAATCAGCAACGCTTTTTTGGCCAATTTGGAGAAGATAGGATTACTCGGGAACGGCTCGTAGGTTTTTTAGTGTATTTTCCAGGAAAAATCAGCAACGCTTTTTTTTGGCCAATTTGGAGAAGATGGGATTACTCGGGAACGGCTCGTAGGATTTTTAGTGTATTTTCCAGGAAAAATCAGCAACGCTTTTTTTTCTAATTTGGAGAAGATGGGATTACTCGGGAACGGCTCGTAGGTTTTTTAGAGTATTTTTCAGGAAAAATCAGCAACGCTTTTTTTGGCCAATTTGGAGAAGGTGTGATTACTCGAGAACGGCTCGTAAGATTTTTGATGTTTTTTCCAGGAAAAATCAGCAACGCTTTTTTTGGCCAATTTGGAGATGGTGTGATTACTCGGGAACGGCTCGTAGGATTTTTTAGTGTATTTTCCAGGAAAAATCAACAACGCTTTTTTTTGGCCAATTTGGAGAAGGTGTGATTACTCGGGAACGGCTCGTAGGATTTTTAGTGTATTTTCCAGGAAAAATCAGCAACGCTTTTTTTGGCCAATTTGGAGAAGGTGTGATTACTCGGGAACGTCTCTTAAGATTTTTGATGTTTTTTCCAGGAAAAATCAGCAACGCTTTTTTTGGCCAATTTGGATAAGGTGTGATTACTCGGAAACGGCTCGTAAGATTTTTAGTGTATTTTCCAGGAAAAATCAGCAACGTTTTTTTTTTGGCCAATTTGGAGAAGGTGTGATTACTCGGGAACTGCTCGTAGGATTTTTAGTGTATTTTCAGGAAAAATCAGCAAGGTTTTTTTTTGGCCAATTTGGAGAAGGTGTGATTACTCGGGAACGGCTCGTAGGTTTTTTAGTGTATTTTCCAGGAAAAATCAGCAACGCTTTTTTTTCTAATTTGGAGAAGATGGGATTACTCGGGAACGGCTCGTAGGTTTTTTAGTGTAATTTCCAGGAAAAATCAACAACGCTTTTTTTTGGCCAATTTGGAGAAGCTGTGATTACTCGGGAACGGCTCGTAGGATTTTTAGTGTATTTTCCAGGAAAATCAACAACGCTTTTTTTGGCCAATTTGGAGAAGATGGGATTACTCGGGAACGGCTCGTAGGATTTTTGATGTTTTTTCCAGGAAAAATCAACAACGCTTTTTTTTGGCCAATTTGGAGAAGGTGTGATTACTCGGGAACGGCTCATAAAATTTTTAATATATTTTCCAGGAAAAATCAGCAACGCTTTTTTTTGGCCAATTTGGAGAAGGTGTGATTACTCGGAAACGGCTCGTAAGATTTTTAGTGTATTTTCCAGGAAAAATCAGCAACGCTTTTTTTGGCCAATTTGGAGAAGGTGTGATTACTCGGGAACGGCTCGTAAGATTTTTGATGTTTTTTCCAGGAAAAATCAGCAACGCTTTTTTTGGCCAATTTGGAGAAGGTGTGATTACTCGGGAACGGCTCGTAAGATTTTTGATGTTTTTTCCAGGAAAAATCAGCAACGCTTTTTTTGGCCAATTTGGAGAAGGTGTGATTACTCGGGAACGGCTCGTAAGATTTTTATTGTATTTTCCAGGAAAAATCAGCAACGCTTTTTTTTGGCCAATTTGGAGAAGATGGGATTACTCGGGAACGGCTCGTAGGTTTTTTAGTGTATATTCCAGGAAAAATCAGCAACGCTTTTTTTTGGCCAATTTGGAGAAGGTGTGATTACTCGGGAACGGCTCGTAAGATTTTTGATGTTTTTTCCAGGAAAAATCAGCAACGCTTTTTTTGGCCAATTTGGATAAGGTGTGATTACTCGGGAACGGCTCGTAGGATTTTTAGTGTATTTTCCAGGAAAAATCAGCAACGCTTTTTTTGGCCAATTTGGAGAAGGTGTGATTACTCGGGAACGGCTCGTAGGTTTTTTTAATATATTTTCCAGGAAAAATCAGCAACGCTTTTTTTTTGCTAATTTGGAGAAGATGGGATTACTCGGGAACGGCTCGTAGGTTTTTTAATATATTTTCCAGGAAAAATCAGCAACACTTTTTTTGGCCAATTTGGAGAAGGTGTGATTACTCGGGAACGGCTCGTAAGATTTTTAGTGTATTTTACAGGAAAAATCAGCAACGCTTTTTTTGGCCAATTTGGAGAAGGTGTGATTACTCGGGAACGGCTCGTAAGATTTTTGATGTTTTTTCCAGGAAAAATCAGCAACGCTTTTTTTTGGCCAATTTGGAGAAGGTGTGATTACTCGGGAACTGCTCGTAGGATTTTTAGTGTATTTACCAGGAAAAATCAACAACGCTTTTTTTGGCCAATTTGGAGAAGCTGTGATTACTCGGGAACGGCTCGTAGGATTTTTAGTGTATTTTCCAGGAAAAATCAGCAACGCTTTTTTTTGCCAATTTGGAGAAGATGGGATTACTCGGGAACTGCTCGTAAGATTTTTGATATATTTTCCAGGAAAAATCAGCAACGCTTTTTTTTGCCAATTTGGAGAAGCTGTGATTACTCGGGAACGGCTCGTAGGATTTTTAGTGTATTTTCCAGGAAAATCAACAACGCTTTTTTTGGCCAATTTGGAGAAGATGGGATTACTCGGGAACGGCTCGTAGGATTTTTGATGTTTTTTCCAGGAAAAATCAACAACGCTTTTTTTTGGCCAATTTGGAGAAGGTGTGATTACTCGGGAACGGCTCATAAAATTTTTAATATATTTTCCAGGAAAAATCAGCAACGCTTTTTTTTGGCCAATTTGGAGAAGGTGTGATTACTCGGAAACGGCTCGTAAGATTTTTAGTGTATTTTCCAGGAAAAATCAGCAACGCTTTTTTTTGCCAATTTGGAGAAAGTGTGATTACTCCGGAACGGCTCGTAGGATTTTTAGTGTATTTTCCAGGAAAAATCAGCAACGCTTTTTTTTGCCAATTTGGAGAAAGTGTGATTACTCCGGAACGGCTCGTAAGATTTTTAGTGTATTTTCCAGGAAAAATCAACAACGCTTTTTTTGGCCAATTTGGAGAAGGTGTGATTACTCGGGAACGGCTCGTAGGATTTTTAGTGTATTTTCCAGGAAAAATCAGCAACGCTTTTTTTTGGCCAATTTGGAGAAGATGGGATTACTCGGGAACGGCTCGTAGGATTTTTAGTGTATTTTCCAGGAAAAATCAGCAACGCTTTTTTTTGCCAATTTGGAGAAGGTGTGATTACTCGGGAACTGCTCGTAGGATTTTTAGTGTATTTTCCAGGAAAAATCAGCAACGCTTTTTTTGGCCAATTTGGAGAAGGTGTGATTACTCGGGAACGGCTCGTAAGATTTTTAGTGTATTTTCCAGGAAAAATCAGCAACGTTTTTTTTGGCCAATTTGGAGAAGATGGGATTACTCGGGAACGGCTCGTTAGATTTTTAGTGTATTTTCCAGGAAAAATCAGCAACGCTTTTTTTGGCCAATTTGGAGAAGGTGTGATTACTCGGGAACGGCTCGTAAGATTTTTGATGTTTTTTCCAGGAAAAATCAGCAACGCTTTTTTGGCCAATTTGGAGAAGATGCGATTACTCGGGAACGGCTCGTAGGTTTTTTAGTGTATTTTCCAGGAAAAATCAGCAACGCTTTTTTTTGGCCAATTTGGAGAAGATGGCATTACTCGGGAACGGCTCGTAGGATTTTTAGTGTATTTTCCAGGAAAAATCAGCAACGCTTTTTTTTCTAATTTGGAGAAGATGTGATTACTCGGGAACGGCTCGTAGGATTTTTGATGTTTTTTCCAGGAAAAATCAACAACGCTTTTTTTGGCCAATTTGGAGAAGCTGTGATTACTCGGGAACGGCTCGTAGGATTTTTAGTGTATTTTCCAGGAAAAATGTGCAACGCTTTTTTTGGCCAATTTGGAGAAGGTGTGATTACTCGGGAACGGCTCGTAGGATTTTTGATGTATTTTCCAGGAAAAATCAGCAACGCTTTTTTTTGGCCAATTTGGAGAAGGTGTGATTACTCGGGAACGGCTCGTAGGATTTTTAGTGTATTTTCCAGGAAAAATCAGCAACGCTTTTTTTGGCCAATTTGGAGAAGGTGTGATTACTCGGGAACGGCTCGTAAGATTTTTGATGTTTTTTCCAGGAAAAATCAGCAACGCTTTTTTTGGCCAATTTGGATAAGGTGTGATTACTCGGGAACGGCTCGTAGGTTTTTTAGTGTATTTTCCAGGAAAAATCAGCAACACTTTTTTTGGCCAATTTGGAGAAGGTGTGATTACTCGGGAACGGCTCGTAGGATTTTTAGTGTATTTTCCAGAAAAAATCAGCAACGCTTTTTTTTGCCAATTTGGAGAAGGTGTGATTACTCGGGAACGGCTCGTAAGATTTTTGATGTTTTTTCCAGGAAAAATCAGCAACGCTCTTTTTGGCCAATTTGGAGAAGATGGGATTACTTGGGAACTGCTCGTAGGATTTTTAGTGTATTTTCCAGGAAAAATCAGCAACACTTTTTTTGGCCAATTTGGAGAAGATGGGATTACTCGGGAACGGCTCGTAGGTTTTTTAGTGTATTTTCCAGGAAAAATCAGCAACGCTTTTTTTTTGGCCAATTTGGAGAAGGTGTGATTACTCGGGAACGGCTCGTAAGATTTTTGATGTTTTTTCCAGGAAAAATCAGCAACGCTTTTTTTGGCCAATTTGGAGAAGGTGTGATTACTCGGGAACGGCTCGTAAGATTTTTGATGTTTTTTCCAGGAAAAATCAGCAACGCTTTTTTTGGCCAATTTGGAGAAGGTGTGATTACTCGGGAACGGCTCGTAAGATTTTTGATGTTTTTTCCAGGAAAAATCAGCAACGCTTTTTTTGGCCAATTTGGAGAAGGTGTGATTACTCGGGAACGGCTCGTTAGATTTTTAGTGTATTTTCCAGGAAAAATCAGCAACGCTTTTTTGGGCCAATTTGGAGAAGGTGTGATTACTCGGGAACGGCTCGTAGGATTTTTAGTGTATTTTCCAGGAAAAATCAGCAACGCTTTTTTTGGCCAATTTGGAGAAGGTGTGATTACTCGGGAACGGCTCGTAGGATTTTTAGTGTATTTTCCAGGAAAAATCAGCAACGCTTTTTTTTGGCCAATTTGGAGAAGGTGTGATTACTCGGGAACGGCTCGTAGGATTTTTAGTGTAATTTCCAGGAAAAATCAACAACGCTTTTTTTGCCAATTTGGAGAAGGTGTGATTACTCGGGAACGGCTCGCAGGATTTTTTGTGTATTTTCCACGAAAAATCAGCAACGCTTTTTTTGGCCAATTTGGAGAAGGTGTGATTACTCGGGAACGGCTCGTAGGATTTTTAGTGTATTTTCCAGGAAAAATCAGCAACGCTTTTTTTTGCCAATTTGGAGAAAGTGTGATTACTCCGGAACGGCTCGTAGGATTTTTAGTGTATTTTCCAGGAAAAATCAGCAACGCTTTTTTTTGCCAATTTGGAGAAAGTGTGATTACTCCGGAACGGCTCGTAAGATTTTTAGTGTATTTTCCAGGAAAAATCAACAACGCTTTTTTTGGCCAATTTGGAGAAGGTGTGATTACTCGGGAACGGCTCGTAGGATTTTTAGTGTATTTTCCAGGAAAAATCAGCAACGCTTTTTTTTGGCCAATTTGGAGAAGATGGGATTACTCGGGAACGGCTCGTAGGATTTTTAGTGTATTTTCCAGGAAAAATCAGCAACGCTTTTTTTTGCCAATTTGGAGAAGGTGTGATTACTCGGGAACTGCTCGTAGGATTTTTAGTGTATTTTCCAGGAAAAATAAGCAACGCTTTTTTTGGCCAATTTGGAGAAGGTGTGATTACTCGGGAACGGCTCGTAAGATTTTTAGTGTATTTTCCAGGAAAAATCAGCAACGTTTTTTTTTGGCCAATTTGGAGAAGATGGGATTACTCGGGAAAGGCTCGTAAGATTTTTAGTGTATTTTCCAGGAAAAATCAGCAACGCTTTTTTTGGCCAATTTGGAGAAGGTGTGATTACTCGGGAACGGCTCGTAAGATTTTTGATGTTTTTTCCAGGAAAAATCAGCAACGCTTTTTTGGCCAATTTGGAGAAGATAGGATTACTCGGGAACGGCTCGTAGGTTTTTTAGTGTATTTTCCAGGAAAAATCAGCAACGCTTTTTTTTGGCCAATTTGGAGAAGATGGGATTACTCGGGAACGGCTCGTAGGATTTTTAGTGTATTTTCCAGGAAAAATCAGCAACGCTTTTTTTTCTAATTTGGAGAAGATGGGATTACTCGGGAACGGCTCGTAGGTTTTTTAGTGTATTTTTCAGGAAAAATCAGCAACGCTTTTTTTGGCCAATTTGGAGAAGGTGTGATTACTCGGGAACGGCTCGTAAGATTTTTGATGTTTTTTCCAGGAAAAATCAGCAACGCTTTTTTTGGCCAATTTGGAGATGGTGTGATTACTCGGGAACGGCTCGTAGGATTTTTAGTGTATTTTCCAGGAAAAATCAACAACGCTTTTTTTTGGCCAATTTGGAGAAGGTGTGATTACTCGGGAACGGCTCGTAGGATTTTTAGTGTATTTTCCAGGAAAAATCAGCAACGCTTTTTTTGGCCAATTTGGAGAAGGTGTGATTACTCGGGAACGGCTCTTAAGATTTTTGATGTTTTTTCCAGGAAAAATCAGCAACGCTTTTTTTGGCCAATTTGGATAAGGTGTGATTACTCGGAAACGGCTCGTAAGATTTTTAGTGTATTTTCCAGGAAAAATCAGCAACGTTTTTTTTTTTGGCCAATTTGGAGAAGGTGTGATTACTCGGAAACGGCTCGTAAGATTTTTAGTGTATTTTCCAGGAAAAATCAGCAACGTTTTTTTTTGGCCAATTTGGAGAAGGTGTGATTACTCGGGAACGGCTCGTAGGTTTTTTAGTGTATTTTCCAGGAAAAATCAGCAACGCTTTTTTTTCTAATTTGGAGAAGATGGGATTACTCGGGAACGGCTCGTAGGTTTTTTAGTGTAATTTCCAGGAAAAATCAACAACGCTTTTTTTTGGCCAATTTGGAGAAGCTGTGATTACTCGGGAACGGCTCGTAGGATTTTTAGTGTATTTTCCAGGAAAATCAACAACGCTTTTTTTGGCCAATTTGGAGAAGATGGGATTACTCGGGAACGGCTCGTAGGATTTTTGATGTTTTTTCCAGGAAAAATCAACAACGCTTTTTTTTGGCCAATTTGGAGAAGGTGTGATTACTCGGGAACGGCTCATAAAATTTTTAATATATTTTCCAGGAAAAATCAGCAACGCTTTTTTTTGGCCAATTTGGAGAAGGTGTGATTACTCGGAAACGGCTCGTAAGATTTTTAGTGTATTTTCCAGGAAAAATCAGCAACGCTTTTTTTGGCCAATTTGGAGAAGGTGTGATTACTCGGGAACGGCTCGTAAGATTTTTGATGTTTTTTCCAGGAAAAATCAGCAACGCTTTTTTTGGCCAATTTGGAGAAGGTGTGATTACTCGGGAACGGCTCGTAAGATTTTTGATGTTTTTTCCAGGAAAAATCAGCAACGCTTTTTTTGGCCAATTTGGAGAAGGTGTGATTACTCGGGAACGGCTCGTAAGATTTTTATTGTATTTTCCAGGAAAAATCAGCAACGCTTTTTTTTGGCCAATTTGGAGAAGATGGGATTACTCGGGAACGGCTCGTAGGTTTTTTAGTGTATATTCCAGGAAAAATCAGCAACGCTTTTTTTTGGCCAATTTGGAGAAGGTGTGATTACTCGGGAACGGCTCGTAAGATTTTTGATGTTTTTTCCAGGAAAAATCAGCAACGCTTTTTTTGGCCAATTTGGATAAGGTGTGATTACTCGGGAACGGCTCGTAGGATTTTTAGTGTATTTTCCAGGAAAAATCAGCAACGCTTTTTTTGGCCAATTTGGAGAAGGTGTGATTACTCGGGAACGGCTCGTAGGTTTTTTAATATATTTTCCAGGAAAAATCAGCAACGCTTTTTTGTTGCTAATTTGGAGAAGATGGGATTACTCGGGAACGGCTCGTAGGTTTTTTAATATATTTTCCAGGAAAAATCAGCAACACTTTTTTTGGCCAATTTGGAGAAGGTGTGATTACTCGGGAACGGCTCGTAAGATTTTTAGTGTATTTTACAGGAAAAATCAGCAACGCTTTTTTTGGCCAATTTGGAGAAGGTGTGATTACTCGGGAACGGCTCGTAAGATTTTTGATGTTTTTTCCAGGAAAAATCAGCAACGCTTTTTTTTGGCCAATTTGGAGAAGGTGTGATTACTCGGGAACTGCTCGTAGGATTTTTAGTGTATTTTCCAGGAAAAATCAACAACGCTTTTTTTGGCCAATTTGGAGAAGCTGTGATTACTCGGGAACGGCTCGTAGGATTTTTAGTGTATTTTCCAGGAAAAATCAGCAACGCTTTTTTTTGCCAATTTGGAGAAGATGGGATTACTCGGGAACTGCTCGTAAGATTTTTGATATATTTTCCAGGAAAAATCAGCAACGCTTTTTTTTGCTAATTTGGAGAAGATGGGATTACTCGGGAACGGCTCGTAGGATTTTTAGTGTATTTTCCAGGAAAAATCAGCAACGCTTTTTTTTGCCAATTTGGAGAAGGTGTGATTACTCGGGAACTGCTCGTAGGTTTTTTAGTGTATTTTCCAGGAAAAATCAGCAACGCTTTTTTTGGCCAATTTGGAGAAGGTGTGATTACTCGGGAACGGATCGTAAGATTTTTGATGTTTTTTTCCAGGAAAAATCAGCAACGCTTTTTTTGGCCAATTTGGAGAAGATGGGATTACTCGGGAACGGCTCGTAGGTTTTTTAGTGTATTTTTCAGGAAAAATCAGCAACGCTTTTTTTTGGCCAATTTGGAGAAGATGGGATTACTCGGGAACGGCTCGTAGGATTTTTAGTGTATTTTCCAGGAAAAATCAGCAACGCTTTTTTTGGCCAATTTGGAGAAGGTGTGATTACTCGGGAACTGCTCGTAGGATTTTTAGTGTAATTTCCAGGAAAAATCAACAACGCTTTTTTTGGCCAATTTGGAGAAGGTGTGATTACTCGGAAACGGCTCGTAAGATTTTTAGTGTATTTTCCAGGAAAAATCAGCAACGCTTTTTTTGGCCAATTTGGAGAAGGTGTGATTACTCGGGAACGGCTCGTAGGATTTTTGATGTTTTTTCCAGGAAAAATCAGCAACGCTTTTTTTGGCCAATTTGGAGATGGTGTGATTACTCGGGAACGGCTTGTAGGATTTTTAGTGTATTTTCCAGGAAAAATCAACAACGCTTTTTTTGGCCAATTTGGAGAAGATGGGATTACTCGGGAACGGCTCGTAGGTTTTTTAGTGTATTTTCCAGGAAAAATCAGCAACGCTTTTTTTGGCCAATTTGGAGAAGGTGTGATTACTCGGGAACGGCTCGTAGGATTTTTAGTGTATTTTCCAGGAAAAATCAGCAACGCTTTTTTTGGCCAATTTGGAGAAGGTGTGATTACTCGGGAACGGCTCGTAGGTTTTTTAGTGTATTTTCCAGGAAAAATCAGCAACGCTTTTTTTGGCCAATTTGGAGAAGGTGTGATTACTCGGGAACGGCTCGTAAGATTTTTAGTGTATTTTCCAGGAAAAATCAGCAACGCTTTTTTTGGCCAATTTGGAGAAGGTGTGATTACTCGGGAACGGCTCGTAAGATTTTTAATGTATTTTCCAGGAAAAATCAGCAACGCTTTTTTTTGCCAATTTGGAGAAGGTGTGATTACTCGGGAACGGCTCGTAAGTTTTTTAGTGTATTTTCCAGGAAAAATCAACAACGCTTTTTTTTTTTGGCCAATTTGGAGAAGGTGGGATTACTCCGGAACGGCTCGTAAGATTTTTAGTGTATTTTCCAGGAAAAATCAGCAACGCTTTTTTTTGCCAATTTGGAGAAGGTGTGATTACTCGGGAACGGCTCGTAGGTTTTTTAGTGTATTTTCCAGGAAAAATCAGCAACGCTTTTTTTGGCCAATTTGGAGAAGGTGTGATTACTCGGGAACGGCTCGTAAGATTTTTAGTGTATTTTCCAGGAAAAATCAGCAACGCTTTTTTTTTGCCAATTTGGAGAAGGTGTGATTACTCGGGAACGGCTCGTAGGTTTTTTAGTGTATTTTCCAGGAAAAATCAGCAACGCTTTTTTTGGCCAATTTGGAGAAGGTGTGATTACTCGGGAACGGCTCGTAAGATTTTTAGTGTATTTTCCAGGAAAAATCAGCAACGCTTTTTTTTGGCCAATTTGGAGAAGATGGGATTATTCGGGAACGGCTCGTAGGTTTTTTAGTGTATTTTCCAGGAAAAATCAGCAACGCTTTTTTTTGGCCAATTTGGAGAAGATGGGATTACTCGGGAACGGCTCGTAGGATTTTTAGTGTATTTTCCAGGAAAAATCAGCAACGCTTTTTTTTCTAATTTGGAGAAGATGGGATTACTCGGGAACGGCTCGTAGGTTTTTTAGTGTATTTTTCAGGAAAAATCAGCAACGCTTTTTTTGGCCAATTTGGAGAAGGTGTGATTACTCGGGAACGGCTCGTAAGATTTTTGATGTTTTTTCCAGGAAAAATCAGCAACGCTTTTTTTGGCCAATTTGGAGATGGTGTGATTACTCGGGAACGGCTCGTAGGATTTTTAGTGTATTTTCCAGGAAAAATCAACAACGCTTTTTTTTGGCCAATTTGGAGAAGGTGTGATTACTCGGGAACGGCTCGTAGGATTTTTAGTGTATTTTCCAGGAAAAATCAGCAACGCTTTTTTTGGCCAATTTGGAGAAGGTGTGATTACTCGGGAACGGCTCTTAAGATTTTTGATGTTTTTTCCAGGAAAAATCAGCAACGCTTTTTTTGGCCAATTTGGATAAGGTGTGATTACTCGGAAACGGCTCGTAAGATTTTTAGTGTATTTTCCAGGAAAAATCAGCAACGTTTTTTTTTTGGCCAATTTGGAGAAGGTGTGATTACTCGGGAACTGCTCGTAGGATTTTTAGTGTATTTTCCAGGAAAAATCAGCAAGGTTTTTTTTTGGCCAATTTGGAGAAGGTGTGATTACTCGGGAACGGCTCGTAGGTTTTTTAGTGTATTTTCCAGGAAAAATCAGCAACGCTTTTTTTTCTAATTTGGAAAAGATGGGATTACTCGGGAACGGCTCGTAGGTTTTTTAGTGTAATTTCCAGGAAAAATCAACAACGCTTTTTTTTGGCCAATTTGGAGAAGCTGTGATTACTCGGGAACGGCTCGTAGGATTTTTAGTGTATTTTCCAGGAAAATCAACAACGCTTTTTTTGGCCAATTTGGAGAAGATGGGATTACTCGGGAACGGCTCGTAGGATTTTTGATGTTTTTTCCAGGAAAAATCAACAACGCTTTTTTTTGGCCAATTTGGAGAAGGTGTGATTACTCGGGAACGGCTCATAAAATTTTTAATATATTTTCCAGGAAAAATCAGCAACGCTTTTTTTTGGCCAATTTGGAGAAGGTGTGATTACTCGGAAACGGCTCGTAAGATTTTTAGTGTATTTTCCAGGAAAAATCAGCAACGCTTTTTTTGGCCAATTTGGAGAAGGTGTGATTACTCGGGAACGGCTCGTAAGATTTTTGATGTTTTTTCCAGGAAAAATCAGCAACGCTTTTTTTGGCCAATTTGGAGAAGGTGTGATTACTCGGGAACGGCTCGTAAGATTTTTGATGTTTTTTCCAGGAAAAATCAGCAACGCTTTTTTTGGCCAATTTGGAGAAGGTGTGATTACTCGGGAACGGCTCGTAAGATTTTTATTGTATTTTCCAGGAAAAATCAGCAACGCTTTTTTTTGGCCAATTTGGAGAAGATGGGATTACTCAGGAACGGCTCGTAGGTTTTTTAGTGTATATTCCAGGAAAAATCAGCAACGCTTTTTTTTGGCCAATTTGGAGAAGGTGTGATTACTCGGGAACGGCTCGTAAGATTTTTGATGTTTTTTCCAGGAAAAATCAGCAACGCTTTTTTTGGCCAATTTGGATAAGGTGTGATTACTCGGGAACGGCTCGTAGGATTTTTAGTGTATTTTCCAGGAAAAATCAGCAACGCTTTTTTTGGCCAATTTGGAGAAGGTGTGATTACTCGGGAACGGCTCGTAGGTTTTTTAATATATTTTCCAGGAAAAATCAGCAACGCTTTTTTTTTGCTAATTTGGAGAAGATGGGATTACTCGGGAACGGCTCGTAGGTTTTTTAATATATTTTCCAGGAAAAATCAGCAACACTTTTTTTGGCCAATTTGGAGAAGGTGTGATTACTCGGGAACGGCTCGTAAGATTTTTAGTGTATTTTACAGGAAAAATCAGCAACGCTTTTTTTGGCCAATTTGGAGAAGGTGTGATTACTCGGGAACGGCTCGTAAGATTTTTGATGTTTTTTCCAGGAAAAATCAGCAACGCTTTTTTTTGGCCAATTTGGAGAAGGTGTGATTACTCGGGAACTGCTCGTAGGATTTTTAGTGTATTTTCCAGGAAAAATCAACAACGCTTTTTTTGGCCAATTTGGAGAAGCTGTGATTACTCGGGAACGGCTCGTAGGATTTTTAGTGTATTTTCCAGGAAAAATCAGCAACGCTTTTTTTTGCCAATTTGGAGAAGATGGGATTACTCGGGAACTGCTCGTAAGATTTTTGATATATTTTCCAGGAAAAATCAGCAACGCTTTTTTTTGCTAATTTGGAGAAGATGGGATTACTCGGGAACGGCTCGTAGGATTTTTAGTGTATTTTCCAGGAAAAATCAGCAACGCTTTTTTTTGCCAATTTGGAGAAGGTGTGATTACTCGGGAACTGCTCGTAGGTTTTTTAGTGTATTTTCCAGGAAAAATCAGCAACGCTTTTTTTGGCCAATTTGGAGAAGGTGTGATTACTCGGGAACGGATCGTAAGATTTTTGATGTTTTTTTCCAGGAAAAATCAGCAACGCTTTTTTTGGCCAATTTGGAGAAGATGGGATTACTCGGGAACGGCTCGTAGGTTTTTTAGTGTATTTTTCAGGAAAAATCAGCAACGCTTTTTTTTGGCCAATTTGGAGAAGATGGGATTACTCGGGAACGGCTCGTAGGATTTTTAGTGTATTTTCCAGGAAAAATCAGCAACGCTTTTTTTGGCCAATTTGGAGAAGGTGTGATTACTCGGGAACTGCTCGTAGGATTTTTAGTGTAATTTCCAGGAAAAATCAACAACGCTTTTTTTGGCCAATTTGGAGAAGGTGTGATTACTCGGAAACGGCTCGTAAGATTTTTAGTGTATTTTCCAGGAAAAATCAGCAACGCTTTTTTTGGCCAATTTGGAGAAGGTGTGATTACTCGGGAACGGCTCGTAGGATTTTTGATGTTTTTTCCAGGAAAAATCAGCAACGCTTTTTTTGGCCAATTTGGAGATGGTGTGATTACTCGGGAACGGCTTGTAGGATTTTTAGTGTATTTTCCAGGAAAAATCAACAACGCTTTTTTTGGCCAATTTGGAGAAGATGGGATTACTCGGGAACGGCTCGTAGGTTTTTTAGTGTATTTTCCAGGAAAAATCAGCAACGCTTTTTTTGGCCAATTTGGAGAAGGTGTGATTACTCGGGAACGGCTCGTAGGATTTTTAGTGTATTTTCCAGGAAAAATCAGCAACGCTTTTTTTGGCCAATTTGGAGAAGGTGTGATTACTCGGGAACGGCTCGTAGGTTTTTTAGTGTATTTTCCAGGAAAAATCAGCAACGCTTTTTTTGGCCAATTTGGAGAAGGTGTGATTACTCGGGAACGGCTCGTAAGATTTTTAGTGTATTTTCCAGGAAAAATCAGCAACGCTTTTTTTGGCCAATTTGGAGAAGGTGTGATTACTCGGGAACGGCTCGTAAGATTTTTAATGTATTTTCCAGGAAAAATCAGCAACGCTTTTTTTTGCCAATTTGGAGAAGGTGTGATTACTCGGGAACGGCTCGTAAGTTTTTTAGTGTATTTTCCAGGAAAAATCAACAACGCTTTTTTTTTGGCCAATTTGGAGAAGGTGGGATTACTCCGGAACGGCTCGTAAGATTTTTAGTGTATTTTCCAGGAAAAATCAGCAACGCTTTTTTTTGCCAATTTGGAGAAGGTGTGATTACTCGGGAACGGCTCGTAGGTTTTTTAGTGTATTTTCCAGGAAAAATCAGCAACGCTTTTTTTGGCCAATTTGGAGAAGGTGTGATTACTCGGGAACGGCTCGTAAGATTTTTAGTGTATTTTCCAGGAAAAATCAGCAACGCTTTTTTTTGGCCAATTTGGAGAAGATGGGATTATTCGGGAACGGCTCGTAGGATTTTTAGTGTATTTTCCAGGAAAAATCAGCAACGCTTTTTTTTGCCAATTTGGAGAAGGTGTGATTACTCGGGAACTGCTCGTAGGATTTTTAGTGTATTTTCCAGGAAAAATCAGCAACGCTTTTTTTTCTAATTTGGAGAAGATGGGATTACTCGGGAACGGCTCGTAGGTTTTTTAGTGTATTTTCCAGGAAAAATCAGCAACGCTTTTTTTTGGCCAATTTGGAGAAGGTGTGATTACTCGGGAACGGCTCGTAAGATTTTTAGTGTATTTTCCAGGAAAAATCAGCAACGCTTTTTTTTGCCAATTTGGAGAAGGTGTGATTACTCGGGAACGGCTCATAAAATTTTTAATATATTTTCCAGGAAAAATCAGCAACGCTTTTTTTTTGCTAATTTGGAGAAGATGGGATTACTCGGGAACGGCTCGTAGGTTTTTTAGTGTATTTTCCAGGAAAAATCAGCAACGCTTTTTTTGGCCAATTTGGAGAAGGTGTGATTACTCGGGAACGGCTCGTAGGATTTTTAGTGTATTTTCCAGGAAAAATCAGCAACGCTTTTTTTGGCCAATTTGGATAAGGTGTGATTACTCGGGAACGGCTCGTAGGATTTTTGATGTTTTTTCCAGGAAAAATCAGCAACGCTTTTTTTGGCCAATTTGGAGATGGTGTGATTACTCGGGAACGGCTCGTAGGATTTTTAGTGTATTTTCCAGGAAAAATCAACAACGCTTTTTTTGGCCAATTTGGAGAAGATGGGATTACTCGGGAACGGCTCGTAGGTTTTTTAGTGTATTTTCCAGGAAAAATCAACAACGCTTTTTTTGGCCAATTTGGAGAAGGTGTGATTACTCGGGAACGGCTCGTAAGATTTTTAGTGTATTTTCCAGGAAAAATCAGCAACGCTTTTTTTTTGGCCAATTTTGAGAAGCTGTGATTACTCGGGAACGGCTCGTAGGATTTTTAGTGTATTTTCCAGGAAAAATCAACAACGCTTTTTTTTGGCCAATTTGGAGAAGCTGTGATTACTCGGGAACGGCTCGTAGGTTTTTTAGTGTATTTTCCAGGAAAAATCAGCAACGCTTTTTTTTGGCCAATTTGGAGAAGGTGTGATTACTCGGGAACGGCTCGTAGGATTTTTAGTGTATTTTCCAGGAAAAATCAACAACGCTTTTTTTGGCCAATTTGGAGAAGGTGTGATTACTCGGGAACGGCTCGTAAGATTTTTAGTGTATTTTCCAGGAAAAATCAACAACGCTTTTTTTGGCCAATTTGGAGAAGGTGTGATTACTCGGGAACGGCTCGTAGGTTTTTTAGTGTATTTTCCAGGAAAAATCAGCAACGCTTTTTTTTTCTAATTTGGAGAAGATGGGATTACTCGGGAACGGCTCGTAGGATTTTTAGTGTATTTTCCAGGAAAAATCAGCAACGCTTTTTTTGGCCAATTTGGAGAAGGTGTGATTACTCGGGAACGGCTCATAAAATTTTTAATATATTTTCCAGGAAAAATCAGCAACGCTTTTTTTTGCTAATTTGGAGAAGATGGGATTACTCGGGAACGGCTCGTAGGATTTTTGATGTTTTTTCCAGGAAAAATCAGCAACGCTTTTTTTTCTAATTTGGAGAAGATGGGATTACTCGGGAACGGCTCGTAGGTTTTTTAGTGTATTTTCCAGGAAAAATCAGCAACGCTTTTTTTTGGCCAATTTGGAGAAGGTGTGATTACTCGGGAACGGCTCGTAGGATTTTTAGTGTATTTTCCAGGAAAAATCAGCAACGCTTTTTTTTGGCCAATTTGGAGAAGATGGGATTACTCGGGAACGGCTCATAAAATTTTTAATATATTTTCCAGGAAAAATCAACAACGCTTTTTTTGGCCAATTTGGAGATGGTGTGATTACTCGGGAACGGCTCGTAGGATTTTTAGTGTATTTTCCAGGAAAAATCAGCAACGCTTTTTTTGGCCAATTTGGAGAAGGTGTGATTACTCGGGAACGGCTCGTAGGATTTTTAGTGTATTTTCCAGGAAAAATCAGCAACGCTTTTATTTGCTAATTTGGAGAAGATGGGATTACTCCGGAACGGCTCGTAAGATTTTTAGTGTATTTTCCAGGAAAAATGTGCAACGCTTTTTTTGGCCAATTTGGAGAAGGTGTGATTACTCGGGAACGGCTCGTAGGATTTTTAGTGTATTTTCCAGGAAAAATCAGCAACGCTTTTTTTTTCTAATTTGGAGAAGATGGGATTACTCGGGAACGGCTCGTAGGTTTTTTAGTGTATTTTCCAGGAAAAATCAACAACGCTTTTTTTTGGCCAATTTGGAGAAGGTGTGATTACTCGGGAACGGCTCGTAGGATTTTTAGTGTATTTTCCAGGAAAAATCAACAACGCTTTTTTTGGCCAATTTGGAGAAGGTGTGATTACTCGGGAACGGCTCGTAGGATTTTTAGTGTATTTTCCAGGAAAAATCAGCAACGCTTTTTTTTGCCAATTTGGAGAAGGTGTGATTACTCGGGAACGGCTCGTAAGATTTTTAGTGTATTTTCCAGGAAAAATCAGCAACGCTTTTTTTTCTAATTTGGAGAAGATGGGATTACTCGGGAACGGCTCGTAAGTTTTTTAGTGTATTTTCCAGGAAAAATCAGCAACGCTTTTTTTTGGCCAATTTGGAGAAGGTGTGATTACTCGGGAACGGCTCGTAAGATTTTTGATGTTTTTTCCAGGAAAAATCAGCAACGCTTTTTTTTGGCCAATTTGGAGAAGGTGTGATTACTCGGGAACGGCTCGTAGGATTTTTAGTGTATTTTCCAGGAAAAATCAACAACGCTTTTTTTGGCCAATTTGGAGAAGGTGTGATTACTCGGGAACGGCTCGTAGGATTTTTAGTGTATTTTCCAGGAAAAATCAGCAAGGTTTTTTTTTGGCCAATTTGGAGAAGGTGTGATTACTCGGGAACGGCTCGTAGGTTTTTTAGTGTATTTTCCAGGAAAAATCAGCAACGCTTTTTTTTGGCCAATTTGGAGAAGATGGGATTACTCGGGAACGGCTCGTAGGATTTTTGATGTTTTTTCCAGGAAAAATCAACAACGCTTTTTTTGGCCAATTTGGAGAAGGTGTGATTACTCGGGAACGGCTCGTAAGATTTTTGATGTTTTTTCCAGGAAAAATCAACAACGCTTTTTTTGGCCAATTTGGAGAAGGTGTGATTACTCGGGAACTGCTCGTAGGTTTTTTAGTGTATTTTCCAGGAAAAATCAACAACGCTTTTTTTTTGCCAATTTGGAGAAGGTGTGATTACTCGGGAACGGCTCATAAAATTTTTAATATATTTTCCAGGAAAAATCAGCAACGCTTTTTTTTGACCAATTTGGAGAAGATGAGATTACTCGGGAACTGCTCGTAGGATTTTTAGTGTATTTTCCAGGAAAAATCAGCAAGGTTTTTTTTTGGCCAATTCGGAGAAGGTGTGATTACTCGGGAACGGCTCGTAGGTTTTTTAGTGTATTTTCCAGGAAAAATCAACAACGCTTTTTTTGGCCAATTTGGAGAAGGTGTGATTACTCGGGAACGGCTCGTAAGATTTTTGATGTTTTTTCCAGGAAAAATCAGCAACGCTTTTTTTGGCCAATTTGGAGAAGGTGTGATTACTCGGGAACGGCTCGTAGGATTTTTAGTGTATTTTCCAGGAAAAATCAACAACGCTTTTTTTGGCCAATTTGGAGAAGGTGTGATTACTCGGGAACGGCTCGTAGGATTTTTAGTGTATTTTCCAGGAAAAATCAGCAAGGTTTTTTTTTGGCCAATTCGGAGAAGATGGAATTACTCGGGAACGGCTCGTAGGTTTTTTAGTGTATTTTTCAGGAAAAATCAGCAACGCTTTTTTTTTGCCAATTTGGAGAAGATGGGATTACTCGGGAACTGCTCGTAAGATTTTTGATGTATTTTCCAGGAAAAATCAGCAACGCTTTTTTTTGGCCAATTTGGAGAAGGTGTGATTACTCGGGAACGGCTCGTAGGATTTTTAGTGTATTTTCCAGGAAAAATCAGCAACGCTTTTTTTTTGCTAATTTGGAGAAGATGGGATTACTCGGGAACGGCTCGTAAGATTTTTGATGTATTTTTCAGGAAAAATCAGCAACGCTTTTTTTGGCCAATTTGGAGAAGGTGTGATTACTCGGGAACGGCTCGTAGGATTTTTAGTGTATTTTCCAGGAAAAATGTGCAACGCTTTTTGTGGCCAATTTGGAGAAGGTGTGATTACTCGGGAACGGCTCGTAGGATTTTTAGTGTTTTTTCCAGGAAAAATCAGCAACGCTTTTTTTTGCCAATTTGGAGAAGATGTGATTACTCGGGAACGGCTCGTAGGTTTTTTAGTGTATTTTCCAGGAAAAATCAGCAACGCTTTTTTTGGCCAATTTGGAGAAGGTGTGATTACTCGGGAACGGCTCGTAAGATTTTTAGTGTATTTTCCAGGAAAAATCAGCAACGCTTTTTTTGGCCAATTTGGAGAAGGTGTGATTACTCGGGAACGGCTCGTAGGATTTTTAGTGTATTTTCCAGGAAAAATCAACAACGCTTTTTTTTGCCAATTTGGAGAAGGTGTGATTACTCGGGAACGGCTCGTAGGATTTTTAGTGTATTTTCCAGGAAAAATCAGCAACGCTTTTTTTTGGCCAATTTGGAGAAGGTGTGATTACTCGGGAACGGCTCGTAGGTTTTTTAGTGTATTTTCCAGGAAAAATCAGCAACGCTTTTTTTTGGCCAATTTGGAGAAGGTGTGATTACTCGGGAACGGCTCGTAAGATTTTTAGTGTATTTTTCAGAAAAAATCAGCAACGCTTTTTTTTGGCCAATTTGGAGAAGATGTGATTACTCGGGAATGGCTCGTAGGTTTTTTAGTGTATTTTCCAGGAAAAATCAACAACGCTTTTTTTTGCCAATTTGGAGAAGGTGTGATTACTCGGGAACGGCTCGTAGGTTTTTTAGTGTATTTTCCAGGAAAAATCAGCAACGTTTTTTTTTGGCCAATTTGGAGAAGATGGGATTACTCGGGAACGGCTCGTAGGTTTTTTAGTGTATTTTCCAGGAAAAATCAGCAACGCTTTTTTTGGCCAATTTGGAGAAGGTGTGATTACTCGGGAACGGCTCGTAGGATTTTTAGTGTATTTTCCAGGAAAAATCAACAACGCTTTTTTTGGCCAATTTGGAGAAGGTGTGATTACTCGGGAACGGCTCGTAGGATTTTTAGTGTATTTTCCAGGAAAAATCAGCAACGCTTTTTTTTGCCAATTTGGAGAAGGTGTGATTACTCGGGAACGGCTCGTAAGATTTTTAGTGTATTTTCCAGGAAAAATCAGCAACGCTTTTTTTTCTAATTTGGAGAAGATGGGATTACTCGGGAACGGCTCGTAAGTTTTTTAGTGTATTTTCCAGGAAAAATCAGCAACGCTTTTTTTTTTGGCCAATTTGGAGAAGGTGTGATTACTCGGGAACGGCTCGTAAGATTTTTGATGTTTTTTCCAGGAAAAATCAGCAACGCTTTTTTTTGGCCAATTTGGAGAAGGTGTGATTACTCGGGAACGGCTCGTAGGATTTTTAGTGTATTTTCCAGGAAAAATCAACAACGCTTTTTTTGGCCAATTTGGAGAAGGTGTGATTACTCGGGAACGGCTCGTAGGATTTTTAGTGTATTTTCCAGGAAAAATCAGCAAGGTTTTTTTTTGGCCAATTTGGAGAAGGTGTGATTACTCGGGAACGGCTCGTAGGTTTTTTAGTGTATTTTCCAGGAAAAATCAGCAACGCTTTTTTTTGGCCAATTTGGAGAAGATGGGATTACTCGGGAACGGCTCGTAGGATTTTTGATGTTTTTTCCAGGAAAAATCAACAACGCTTTTTTTGGCCAATTTGGAGAAGGTGTGATTACTCGGGAACGGCTCGTAAGATTTTTGATGTTTTTTCCAGGAAAAATCAACAACGCTTTTTTTGGCCAATTTGGAGAAGGTGTGATTACTCGGGAACTGCTCGTAGGTTTTTTAGTGTATTTTCCAGGAAAAATCAGCAACGCTTTTTTTTTGCCAATTTGGAGAAGGTGTGATTACTCGGGAACGGCTCATAAAATTTTTAATATATTTTCCAGGAAAAATCAGCAACGCTTTTTTTTGACCAATTTGGAGAAGATGAGATTACTCGGGAACTGCTCGTAGGATTTTTAGTGTATTTTCCAGGAAAAATCAACAACGCTTTTTTTGGCCAATTTGGAGAAGGTGTGATTACTCGGGAACTGCTCGTAGGTTTTTTAGTGTATTTTCCAGGAAAAATCAGCAACGCTTTTTTTTTGCCAATTTGGAGAAGGTGTGATTACTCGGGAACGGCTCGTAAGATTTTTGATGTTTTTTCCAGGAAAAATCAGCAACGCTTTTTTGGCCAATTTGGAGAAGGTGTGATTACTCGGGAACGGCTCGTAGGATTTTTAGTGTATTTTCCAGGAAAAATCAACAACGCTTTTTTTGGCCAATTTGGAGAAGGTGTGATTACTCGGGAACGGCTCGTAGGATTTTTAGTGTATTTTCCAGGAAAAATCACCAAGGTTTTTTTTTGGCCAATTCGGAGAAGATGGGATTACTCGGGAACGGCTCGTAGGTTTTTTAGTGTATTTTTCAGGAAAAATCAGCAACGCTTTTTTTTTGCCAATTTGGAGAAGATGGGATTACTCGGGAACTGCTCGTAAGATTTTTGATGTATTTTCCAGGAAAAATCAGCAACGCTTTTTTTTGGCCAATTTGGAGAAGGTGTGATTACTCGGGAACGGCTCGTAGGATTTTTAGTGTATTTTCCAGGAAAAATCAGCAACGCTTTTTTTTTGCTAATTTGGAGAAGATGGGATTACTCGGGAACGGCTCGTAAGATTTTTAGTGTATTTTCCAGGAAAAATCAGCAACGCTTTTTTTGGCCAATTTGGAGAAGGTGTGATTACTCGGGAACGGCTCGTAGGTTTTTTAGTGTATTTTCCAGGAAAAATCAGCAACGCTTTTTTTGGCCAATTTGGAGAAGATGGGATTACTCGGGAACGGCTCGTAGGATTTTTAGTGTATTTTCCAGGAAAAATCAACAACGCTTTTTTTTGGTAATTTGGAGAAGGTGTGATTACTCGGGAACGGCTCATAAAATTTTTAATATATTTTCCAGGAAAAATCAGCAACGCTTTTTTTTGCTAATTTGGAGAAGGTGTGATTACTCGGGAACGGCTCGTAGGTTTTTTAGTGTATTTTTCAGGAAAAATCAGCAACGCTTTTTTTGGCCAATTTGGAGAAGGTGTGATTACTCGGGAACGGCTCGTAAGATTTTTGATGTTTTTTCCAGGAAAAATCAGCAACGCTTTTTTTGGCCAATTTGGAGATGGTGTGATTACTCGGGAACGGCTCGTAGGATTTTTAGTGTATTTTCCAGGAAAAATCAACAACGCTTTTTTTGGCCAATTTGGAGAAGATGGGATTACTCGGGAACGGCTCGTAGGTTTTTTAGTGTATTTTCCAGGAAAAATCAGCAACGCTTTTTTTTGGCCAATTTGGAGAAGGTGTGATTACTCGGGAACGGCTCGTAAGATTTTTGATGTTTTTTCCAGGAAAAATCAGCAACGCTTTTTTTTGGCCAATTTGGAGAAGGTGTGATTACTCGGGAACGGCTCGTAAGATTTTTAGTGTATTTTCCAGGAAAAATCAGCAACGCTTTTTTTGGCCAATTTGGAGAAGGTGTGATTACTCGGGAACGGCTCGTAGGTTTTTTAGTGTATTTTCCAGGAAAAATCAGCAACGCTTTTTTTTGGCCAATTTGGAGAAGGTGTGATTACTCGGGAACTTTTCGTAGGATTTTAAGTGTAATTTCCAGGAAAAATCAGCAACGCTTTTTTTGGCCAATTTGGAGAAGGTGTGATTACTCGGGAACGGCTCGTAGGTTTTTTAGTGTATTTTCCAGGAAAAATCAGCAACGCTTTTTTTTGGCCAATTTGGAGAAGATGGGATTACTCGGGAACGGCTCGTAGGATTTTTGATGTTTTTTCCAGGAAAAATCAACAACGCTTTTTTTTCTAATTTGGAGAAGATGGGATTACTCGGGAACGGCTCGTAGGATTTTTAGTGTAATTTCCAGGAAAAATCAGCAAGGTTTTTTTTTGGCCAATTTGGAGATGGTGTGATTACTCGGGAACGGCTCGTAGGATTTTTAGTGTATTTTCCAGGAAAAATCAACAACGCTTTTTTTGGCCAATTTGGAGAAGGTGTGATTACTCGGGAACGGCTCGTAAGATTTTTGATGTTTTTTCCAGGAAAAATCAGCAACGCTTTTTTTGGCCAATTTGGAGAAGGTGTGATTACTCGGGAACGGCTCGTAGGATTTTTAGTGTATTTTCCAGGAAAAATCAGCAACGCTTTTTTTGGCCAATTTGGAGAAGGTGTGATTACTCGGGAACGGCTCGTAGGATTTTTAGTGTATTTTCCAGGAAAAATCAGCAACGCTTTTTTTTGGCCAATTTGGAGAAGATGGGATTACTCGGGAACGGCTCGTAGGTTTTTTAGTGTATTTTCCAGGAAAAATCAGCAACGCTTTTTTTTGGCCAATTTGGAGAAGGTGTGATTACTCGGGAACGGCTCGTAAGATTTTTAGTGTATTTTCCAGGAAAAATCAGCAACGCTTTTTTTTTGCCAATTTGGAGAAGGTGTGATTACTCGGGAACGGCTCATAAAATTTTTAATATATTTTCCAGGAAAAATCAGCAACGCTTTTTTTTGCTAATTTGGAGAAGATGGGATTACTCCGGAACGGCTCGTAAGATTTTTAGTGTATTTTCCAGGAAAAATGTGCAACGCTTTTTTTGGCCAATTTGGAGAAGGTGTGATTACTCGGGAACGGCTCGTAGGATTTTTAGTGTATTTTCCAGGAAAAATCAGCAACGCTTTTTTTGGCCAATTTGGAGAAGGTGTGATTACTCGGGAACGGCTCGTAGGTTTTTTAGTGTATTTTCCAGGAAAAATCAGCAACGCTTTTTTTTGGCCAATTTGGAGAAGGTGTGATTACTCGGGAACTTTTCGTAGGATTTTAAGTGTAATTTCCAGGAAAAATCAGCAACGCTTTTTTTGGCCAATTTGGAGAAGGTGTGATTACTCGGGAACGGCTCGTAGGTTTTTAGTGTATTTTCCAGGAAAAATCAGCAAGGTTTTTTTTTGGCCAATTCGGAGAAGATGGGATTACTCGGGAACGGCTCGTAGGTTTTTTAGTGTATTTTTCAGGAAAAATCAGCAACGCTTTTTTTTTGCCAATTTGGAGAAGATGGGATTACTCGGGAACTGCTCGTAAGATTTTTGATGTATTTTCCAGGAAAAATCAGCAACGCTTTTTTTTGGCCAATTTGGAGAAGGTGTGATTACTCGGGAACGGCTCGTAGGATTTTTAGTGTATTTTCCAGGAAAAATCAGCAACGCTTTTTTTTTGCTAATTTGGAGAAGATGGGATTACTCGGGAACGGCTCGTAAGATTTTTGATGTATTTTTCAGGAAAAATCAGCAACGCTTTTTTTGGCCAATTTGGAGAAGGTGTGATTACTCGGGAACGGCTCGTAGGATTTTTAGTGTATTTTCCAGGAAAAATGTGCAACGCTTTTTGTGGCCAATTTGGAGAAGGTGTGATTACTCGGGAACGGCTCGTAGGATTTTTAGTGTTTTTTCCAGGAAAAATCAGCAACGCTTTTTTTTGCCAATTTGGAGAAGGTGTGATTACTCGGGAACGGCTCGTAGGTTTTTTAGTGTATTTTCCAGGAAAAATCAGCAACGCTTTTTTTGGCCAATTTGGAGAAGGTGTGATTACTCGGGAACGGCTCGTAAGATTTTTAGTGTATTTTCCAGGAAAAATCAGCAACGCTTTTTTTGGCCAATTTGGAGAAGGTGTGATTACTCGGGAACGGCTCGTAGGATTTTTAGTGTATTTTCCAGGAAAAATCAACAACGCTTTTTTTTGCCAATTTGGAGAAGGTGTGATTACTCGGGAACGGCTCGTAGGATTTTTAGTGTATTTTCCAGGAAAAATCAGCAACGCTTTTTTTTGGCCAATTTGGAGAAGGTGTGATTACTCGGGAACGGCTCGTAGGATTTTTGATGTTTTTTCCAGGAAAAATCAGCAACGCTTTTTTTTGGCCAATTTGGAGAAGGTGTGATTACTCGGGAACGGCTCGTAGGTTTTTTAGTGTATTTTCCAGGAAAAATCAGCAACGCTTTTTTTTGGCCAATTTGGAGAAGGTGTGATTACTCGGGAACGGCTCGTAAGATTTTTAGTGTATTTTTCAGGAAAAATCAGCAACGCTTTTTTTTGGCCAATTTGGAGAAGATGGGATTACTCGGGAACGGCTCGTAAGATTTTTGATGTTTTTTCCAGGAAAAATCAACAACGCTTTTTTTGGCCAATTTGGAGAAGGTGTGATTACTCGGGAATGGCTCGTAGGTTTTTTAGTGTATTTTCCAGGAAAAATCAACAACGCTTTTTTTTTGCCAATTTGGAGAAGGTGTGATTACTCGGGAACGGCTCGTAGGTTTTTTAGTGTATTTTCCAGGAAAAATCAGCAACGTTTTTTTTTGGCCAATTTGGAGAAGATGGGATTACTCGGGAACGGCTCGTAGGTTTTTTAGTGTATTTTCCAGGAAAAATCAGCAACGCTTTTTTTGGCCAATTTGGAGAAGGTGTGATTACTCGGGAACGGCTCGTAGGTTTTTTAGTGTATTTTCCAGGAAAAATCAGACCCGCTTTTTTTTCTAATTTGGAGAAGGTGTGATTACTCGGAAACGGCTCGTAGGTTTTTTAGTGTATTTTCCAGGAAAAATCAACAACGCTTTTTTTGGCCAATTTGGAGAAGATGGGATTACTCGGGAACGGCTCGTAGGATTTTTAGTGTATTTTCCAGGAAAAATCAGCAACGCTTTTTTTGGCCAATTTGGAGAAGGTGGGATTACTCGGGAATGGCTCGTAGGATTTTTAGTGTATTTTCCAGGAAAAATCAGCAACGCTTTTTTTTCTAATTTGGAGAACGTGTGATTACTCGGGAACGGCTCGTAGGTTTTTTAGTGTATTTTCCAGGAAAAATCAGCAACGCTTTTTTTGGCCAATTTGGAGAAGGTGTGATTACTCGGGAACGGCTCGTAGGATTTTTAGTGTATTTTACAGGAAAAATCAACAACGCTTTTTTTGGCCAATTTGGAGAAGGTGTGATTACTCGGGAACGGCTCGTAGGTTTTTTAGTGTATTTTCCAGGAAAAATCAGCAACGCTTTTTTTTGGCCAATTTGGAGAAGGTGTGATTACTCGGGAACGGCTCGTAGGTTTTTTAGTGTATTTTCCAGGAAAAATCAGCAACGCTTTTTTTTCTAATTTGGAGAAGATGGGATTACTCGGGAACGGCTCGTAGGTTTTTTAGTGTATTTTCCAGGAAAAATCAGCAACGCTTTTTTTTCTAATTTGGAGAAGATGGGATTACTCGGGAACGGCTCGTAAGATTTTTAGTGTATTTTCCAGGAAAAATCAGCAACGCTTTTTTTGGCCAATTTGGAGAAGGTGTGATTACTCGGGAACGGCTCGTAGGTTTTTTAGTGTATTTTCCAGGAAAAATCAGCAACGCTTTTTTTGGCCAATTTGGAGAAGATGGGATTACTCGGGAACGGCTCGTAGGATTTTTAGTGTATTTTCCAGGAAAAATCAACAACGCTTTTTTTTGGTAATTTGGAGAAGGTGTGATTACTCGGGAACGGCTCATAAAATTTTTAATATATTTTCCAGGAAAAATCAGCAACGCTTTTTTTTGCTAATTTGGAGAAGGTGTGATTACTCGGGAACGGCTCGTAGGTTTTTTAGTGTATTTTTCAGGAAAAATCAGCAACGCTTTTTTTGGCCAATTTGGAGAAGGTGTGATTACTCGGGAACGGCTCGTAAGATTTTTGATGTTTTTTCCAGGAAAAATCAGCAACGCTTTTTTTGGCCAATTTGGAGATGGTGTGATTACTCGGGAACGGCTCGTAGGATTTTTAGTGTATTTTCCAGGAAAAATCAACAACGCTTTTTTTGGCCAATTTGGAGAAGATGGGATTACTCGGGAACGGCTCGTAGGTTTTTTAGTGTATTTTCCAGGAAAAATCAGCAACGCTTTTTTTTGGCCAATTTGGAGAAGGTGTGATTACTCGGGAACGGCTCGTAAGATTTTTGATGTTTTTTCCAGGAAAAATCAGCAACGCTTTTTTTTGGCCAATTTGGAGAAGGTGTGATTACTCGGGAACGGCTCGTAAGATTTTTAGTGTATTTTCCAGGAAAAATCAGCAACGCTTTTTTTGGCCAATTTGGAGAAGGTGTGATTACTCGGGAACGGCTCGTAGGTTTTTTAGTGTATTTTCCAGGAAAAATCAGCAACGCTTTTTTTTGGCCAATTTGGAGAAGGTGTGATTACTCGGGAACTTTTCGTAGGATTTTAAGTGTAATTTCCAGGAAAAATCAGCAACGCTTTTTTTGGCCAATTTGGAGAAGGTGTGATTACTCGGGAACGGCTCGTAGGTTTTTTAGTGTATTTTCCAGGAAAAATCAGCAACGCTTTTTTTTGGCCAATTTGGAGAAGATGGGATTACTCGGGAACGGCTCGTAGGATTTTTGATGTTTTTTCCAGGAAAAATCAACAACGCTTTTTTTTCTAATTTGGAGAAGATGGGATTACTCGGGAACGGCTCGTAGGATTTTTAGTGTAATTTCCAGGAAAAATCAGCAAGGTTTTTTTTTGGCCAATTTGGAGATGGTGTGATTACTCGGGAACGGCTCGTAGGATTTTTAGTGTATTTTCCAGGAAAAATCAACAACGCTTTTTTTGGCCAATTTGGAGAAGGTGTGATTACTCGGGAACGGCTCGTAAGATTTTTGATGTTTTTTCCAGGAAAAATCAGCAACGCTTTTTTTGGCCAATTTGGAGAAGGTGTGATTACTCGGGAACGGCTCGTAGGATTTTTAGTGTATTTTCCAGGAAAAATCAGCAACGCTTTTTTTGGCCAATTTGGAGAAGGTGTGATTACTCGGGAACGGCTCGTAGGATTTTTAGTGTATTTTCCAGGAAAAATCAGCAACGCTTTTTTTTGGCCAATTTGGAGAAGATGGGATTACTCGGGAACGGCTCGTAGGATTTTTGATGTTTTTTCCAGGAAAAATCAACAACGCTTTTTTTTCTAATTTGGAGAAGATGGGATTACTCGGGAACGGCTCGTAGGATTTTTAGTGTAATTTCCAGGAAAAATCAGCAAGGTTTTTTTTTGGCCAATTTGGAGATGGTGTGATTACTCGGGAACGGCTCGTAGGTTTTTTAGTGTATTTTCCAGGAAAAATCAGCAACGCTTTTTTTTGGCCAATTTGGAGAAGATGGGATTACTCGGGAACGGCTCGTAGGATTTTTGATGTTTTTTCCAGGAAAAATCAACAACGCTTTTTTTTCTAATTTGGAGAAGATGGGATTACTCGGGAACGGCTCGTAGGATTTTTAGTGTAATTTCCAGGAAAAATCAGCAAGGTTTTTTTTTGGCCAATTTGGAGATGGTGTGATTACTCGGGAACGGCTCGTAGGTTTTTTAGTGTATTTTCCAGGAAAAATCAGCAACGCTTTTTTTTGGCCAATTTGGAGAAGGTGTGATTACTCGGGAACGGCTCGTAGGTTTTTTAGTGTATTTTCCAGGAAAAATCAGCAACGCTTTTTTTTCTAATTTGGAGAAGATGGGATTACTCGGGAACGGCTCGTAGGTTTTTTAGTGTATTTTCCAGGAAAAATCAGCAACGCTTTTTTTTCTAATTTGGAGAAGATGGGATTACTCGGGAACGGCTCGTAAGATTTTTAGTGTATTTTCCAGGAAAAATCAGCAACGCTTTTTTTGGCCAATTTGGAGAAGGTGTGATTACTCGGGAACGGCTCGTAGGTTTTTTAGTGTATTTTCCAGGAAAAATCAGCAACGCTTTTTTTGGCCAATTTGGAGAAGATGGGATTACTCGGGAACGGCTCGTAGGATTTTTAGTGTATTTTCCAGGAAAAATCAACAACGCTTTTTTTTGGTAATTTGGAGAAGGTGTGATTACTCGGGAACGGCTCATAAAATTTTTAATATATTTTCCAGGAAAAATCAGCAACGCTTTTTTTTGCTAATTTGGAGAAGGTGTGATTACTCGGGAACGGCTCGTAGGTTTTTTAGTGTATTTTTCAGGAAAAATCAGCAACGCTTTTTTTGGCCAATTTGGAGAAGGTGTGATTACTCGGGAACGGCTCGTAAGATTTTTGATGTTTTTTCCAGGAAAAATCAGCAACGCTTTTTTTGGCCAATTTGGAGATGGTGTGATTACTCGGGAACGGCTCGTAGGATTTTTAGTGTATTTTCCAGGAAAAATCAACAACGCTTTTTTTGGCCAATTTGGAGAAGATGGGATTACTCGGGAACGGCTCGTAGGTTTTTTAGTGTATTTTCCAGGAAAAATCAGCAACGCTTTTTTTTGGCCAATTTGGAGAAGGTGTGATTACTCGGGAACGGCTCGTAAGATTTTTGATGTTTTTTCCAGGAAAAATCAGCAACGCTTTTTTTTGGCCAATTTGGAGAAGGTGTGATTACTCGGGAACGGCTCGTAAGATTTTTAGTGTATTTTCCAGGAAAAATCAGCAACGCTTTTTTTGGCCAATTTGGAGAAGGTGTGATTACTCGGGAACGGCTCGTAGGTTTTTTAGTGTATTTTCCAGGAAAAATCAGCAACGCTTTTTTTTGGCCAATTTGGAGAAGGTGTGATTACTCGGGAACTTTTCGTAGGATTTTAAGTGTAATTTCCAGGAAAAATCAGCAACGCTTTTTTTGGCCAATTTGGAGAAGGTGTGATTACTCGGGAACGGCTCGTAGGTTTTTTAGTGTATTTTCCAGGAAAAATCAGCAACGCTTTTTTTTGGCCAATTTGGAGAAGATGGGATTACTCGGGAACGGCTCGTAGGATTTTTGATGTTTTTTCCAGGAAAAATCAACAACGCTTTTTTTTCTAATTTGGAGAAGATGGGATTACTCGGGAACGGCTCGTAGGATTTTTAGTGTAATTTCCAGGAAAAATCAGCAAGGTTTTTTTTTGGCCAATTTGGAGATGGTGTGATTACTCGGGAACGGCTCGTAGGATTTTTAGTGTATTTTCCAGGAAAAATCAACAACGCTTTTTTTGGCCAATTTGGAGAAGGTGTGATTACTCGGGAACGGCTCGTAAGATTTTTGATGTTTTTTCCAGGAAAAATCAACAACGCTTTTTTTTCTAATTTGGAGAAGATGGGATTACTCGGGAACGGCTCGTAGGATTTTTAGTGTAATTTCCAGGAAAAATCAGCAAGGTTTTTTTTTGGCCAATTTGGAGATGGTGTGATTACTCGGGAACGGCTCGTAGGATTTTTAGTGTATTTTCCAGGAAAAATCAGCAACGCTTTTTTTTGGCCAATTTGGAGAAGATGGGATTACTCGGGAACGGCTCGTAGGTTTTTTAGTGTATTTTCCAGGAAAAATCAGCAACGCTTTTTTTTGGCCAATTTGGAGAAGGTGTGATTACTCGGGAACGGCTCGTAAGATTTTTAGTGTATTTTCCAGGAAAAATCAGCAACGCTTTTTTTTTGCCAATTTGGAGAAGGTGTGATTACTCGGGAACGGCTCATAAAATTTTTAATATATTTTCCAGGAAAAATCAGCAACGCTTTTTTTTGGCCAATTTGGAGAAGATGGGATTACTCGGGAACGGCTCGTAGGATTTTTGATGTTTTTTCCAGGAAAAATCAACAACGCTTTTTTTTCTAATTTGGAGAAGATGGGATTACTCGGGAACGGCTCGTAGGTTTTTTAGTGTATTTTCCAGGAAAAATCAGCAACGCTTTTTTTTGGCCAATTTGGAGAAGATGGGATTACTCGGGAACGGCTCGTAGGATTTTTAGTGTAATTTCCAGGAAAAATCAGCAAGGTTTTTTTTTGGCCAATTTGGAGATGGTGTGATTACTCGGGAACGGCTCGTAGGTTTTTTAGTGTATTTTCCAGGAAAAATCAGCAACGCTTTTTTTTGGCCAATTTGGAGAAGATGGGATTACTCGGGAACGGCTCGTAGGATTTTTGATGTTTTTTCCAGGAAAAATCAACAACGCTTTTTTTTCTAATTTGGAGAAGATGGGATTACTCGGGAACGGCTCGTAGGATTTTTAGTGTAATTTCCAGGAAAAATCAGCAAGGTTTTTTTTTGGCCAATTTGGAGATGGTGTGATTACTCGGGAACGGCTCGTAGGTTTTTTAGTGTATTTTCCAGGAAAAATCAGCAACGCTTTTTTTTGGCCAATTTGGAGAAGGTGTGATTACTCGGGAACGGCTCGTAGGTTTTTTAGTGTATTTTCCAGGAAAAATCAGCAACGCTTTTTTTTCTAATTTGGAGAAGATGGGATTACTCGGGAACGGCTCGTAGGTTTTTTAGTGTATTTTCCAGGAAAAATCAGCAACGCTTTTTTTTCTAATTTGGAGAAGATGGGATTACTCGGGAACGGCTCGTAAGATTTTTAGTGTATTTTCCAGGAAAAATCAGCAACGCTTTTTTTGGCCAATTTGGAGAAGGTGTGATTACTCGGGAACGGCTCGTAGGTTTTTTAGTGTATTTTCCAGGAAAAATCAGCAACGCTTTTTTTGGCCAATTTGGAGAAGATGGGATTACTCGGGAACGGCTCGTAGGATTTTTAGTGTATTTTCCAGGAAAAATCAACAACGCTTTTTTTTGGTAATTTGGAGAAGGTGTGATTACTCGGGAACGGCTCATAAAATTTTTAATATATTTTCCAGGAAAAATCAGCAACGCTTTTTTTTGCTAATTTGGAGAAGGTGTGATTACTCGGGAACGGCTCGTAGGTTTTTTAGTGTATTTTTCAGGAAAAATCAGCAACGCTTTTTTTGGCCAATTTGGAGAAGGTGTGATTACTCGGGAACGGCTCGTAAGATTTTTGATGTTTTTTCCAGGAAAAATCAGCAACGCTTTTTTTGGCCAATTTGGAGATGGTGTGATTACTCGGGAACGGCTCGTAGGATTTTTAGTGTATTTTCCAGGAAAAATCAACAACGCTTTTTTTGGCCAATTTGGAGAAGATGGGATTACTCGGGAACGGCTCGTAGGTTTTTTAGTGTATTTTCCAGGAAAAATCAGCAACGCTTTTTTTTGGCCAATTTGGAGAAGGTGTGATTACTCGGGAACGGCTCGTAAGATTTTTGATGTTTTTTCCAGGAAAAATCAGCAACGCTTTTTTTTGGCCAATTTGGAGAAGGTGTGATTACTCGGGAACGGCTCGTAAGATTTTTAGTGTATTTTCCAGGAAAAATCAGCAACGCTTTTTTTGGCCAATTTGGAGAAGGTGTGATTACTCGGGAACGGCTCGTAGGTTTTTTAGTGTATTTTCCAGGAAAAATCAGCAACGCTTTTTTTTGGCCAATTTGGAGAAGGTGTGATTACTCGGGAACTTTTCGTAGGATTTTAAGTGTAATTTCCAGGAAAAATCAGCAACGCTTTTTTTGGCCAATTTGGAGAAGGTGTGATTACTCGGGAACGGCTCGTAGGTTTTTTAGTGTATTTTCCAGGAAAAATCAGCAACGCTTTTTTTTGGCCAATTTGGAGAAGATGGGATTACTCGGGAACGGCTCGTAGGATTTTTGATGTTTTTTCCAGGAAAAATCAACAACGCTTTTTTTTCTAATTTGGAGAAGATGGGATTACTCGGGAACGGCTCGTAGGATTTTTAGTGTAATTTCCAGGAAAAATCAGCAAGGTTTTTTTTTGGCCAATTTGGAGATGGTGTGATTACTCGGGAACGGCTCGTAGGATTTTTAGTGTATTTTCCAGGAAAAATCAACAACGCTTTTTTTGGCCAATTTGGAGAAGGTGTGATTACTCGGGAACGGCTCGTAAGATTTTTGATGTTTTTTCCAGGAAAAATCAACAACGCTTTTTTTTCTAATTTGGAGAAGATGGGATTACTCGGGAACGGCTCGTAGGATTTTTAGTGTAATTTCCAGGAAAAATCAGCAAGGTTTTTTTTTGGCCAATTTGGAGATGGTGTGATTACTCGGGAACGGCTCGTAGGATTTTTAGTGTATTTTCCAGGAAAAATCAGCAACGCTTTTTTTTGGCCAATTTGGAGAAGATGGGATTACTCGGGAACGGCTCGTAGGTTTTTTAGTGTATTTTCCAGGAAAAATCAGCAACGCTTTTTTTTGGCCAATTTGGAGAAGGTGTGATTACTCGGGAACGGCTCGTAAGATTTTTAGTGTATTTTCCAGGAAAAATCAGCAACGCTTTTTTTTTGCCAATTTGGAGAAGGTGTGATTACTCGGGAACGGCTCATAAAATTTTTAATATATTTTCCAGGAAAAATCAGCAACGCTTTTTTTTGGCCAATTTGGAGAAGATGGGATTACTCGGGAACGGCTCGTAGGATTTTTGATGTTTTTTCCAGGAAAAATCAACAACGCTTTTTTTTCTAATTTGGAGAAGATGGGATTACTCGGGAACGGCTCGTAGGTTTTTTAGTGTATTTTCCAGGAAAAATCAGCAACGCTTTTTTTTGGCCAATTTGGAGAAGATGGGATTACTCGGGAACGGCTCGTAGGATTTTTAGTGTAATTTCCAGGAAAAATCAGCAAGGTTTTTTTTTGGCCAATTTGGAGATGGTGTGATTACTCGGGAACGGCTCGTAGGTTTTTTAGTGTATTTTCCAGGAAAAATCAGCAACGCTTTTTTTTGGCCAATTTGGAGAAGATGGGATTACTCGGGAACGGCTCGTAGGATTTTTGATGTTTTTTCCAGGAAAAATCAACAACGCTTTTTTTTCTAATTTGGAGAAGATGGGATTACTCGGGAACGGCTCGTAGGATTTTTAGTGTAATTTCCAGGAAAAATCAGCAAGGTTTTTTTTTGGCCAATTTGGAGATGGTGTGATTACTCGGGAACGGCTCGTAGGTTTTTTAGTGTATTTTCCAGGAAAAATCAGCAACGCTTTTTTTTGGCCAATTTGGAGAAGGTGTGATTACTCGGGAACGGCTCGTAGGTTTTTTAGTGTATTTTCCAGGAAAAATCAGCAACGCTTTTTTTTCTAATTTGGAGAAGATGGGATTACTCGGGAACGGCTCGTAGGTTTTTTAGTGTATTTTCCAGGAAAAATCAGCAACGCTTTTTTTTCTAATTTGGAGAAGATGGGATTACTCGGGAACGGCTCGTAAGATTTTTAGTGTATTTTCCAGGAAAAATCAGCAACGCTTTTTTTGGCCAATTTGGAGAAGGTGTGATTACTCGGGAACGGCTCGTAGGTTTTTTAGTGTATTTTCCAGGAAAAATCAGCAACGCTTTTTTTGGCCAATTTGGAGAAGATGGGATTACTCGGGAACGGCTCGTAGGATTTTTAGTGTATTTTCCAGGAAAAATCAACAACGCTTTTTTTTGGTAATTTGGAGAAGGTGTGATTACTCGGGAACGGCTCATAAAATTTTTAATATATTTTCCAGGAAAAATCAGCAACGCTTTTTTTTGCTAATTTGGAGAAGGTGTGATTACTCGGGAACGGCTCGTAGGTTTTTTAGTGTATTTTTCAGGAAAAATCAGCAACGCTTTTTTTGGCCAATTTGGAGAAGGTGTGATTACTCGGGAACGGCTCGTAAGATTTTTGATGTTTTTTCCAGGAAAAATCAGCAACGCTTTTTTTGGCCAATTTGGAGATGGTGTGATTACTCGGGAACGGCTCGTAGGATTTTTAGTGTATTTTCCAGGAAAAATCAACAACGCTTTTTTTGGCCAATTTGGAGAAGATGGGATTACTCGGGAACGGCTCGTAGGTTTTTTAGTGTATTTTCCAGGAAAAATCAGCAACGCTTTTTTTTGGCCAATTTGGAGAAGGTGTGATTACTCGGGAACGGCTCGTAAGATTTTTGATGTTTTTTCCAGGAAAAATCAGCAACGCTTTTTTTTGGCCAATTTGGAGAAGGTGTGATTACTCGGGAACGGCTCGTAAGATTTTTAGTGTATTTTCCAGGAAAAATCAGCAACGCTTTTTTTGGCCAATTTGGAGAAGGTGTGATTACTCGGGAACGGCTCGTAGGTTTTTTAGTGTATTTTCCAGGAAAAATCAGCAACGCTTTTTTTTGGCCAATTTGGAGAAGGTGTGATTACTCGGGAACTTTTCGTAGGATTTTAAGTGTAATTTCCAGGAAAAATCAGCAACGCTTTTTTTGGCCAATTTGGAGAAGGTGTGATTACTCGGGAACGGCTCGTAGGTTTTTTAGTGTATTTTCCAGGAAAAATCAGCAACGCTTTTTTTTGGCCAATTTGGAGAAGATGGGATTACTCGGGAACGGCTCGTAGGATTTTTGATGTTTTTTCCAGGAAAAATCAACAACGCTTTTTTTTCTAATTTGGAGAAGATGGGATTACTCGGGAACGGCTCGTAGGATTTTTAGTGTAATTTCCAGGAAAAATCAGCAAGGTTTTTTTTTGGCCAATTTGGAGATGGTGTGATTACTCGGGAACGGCTCGTAGGATTTTTAGTGTATTTTCCAGGAAAAATCAACAACGCTTTTTTTGGCCAATTTGGAGAAGGTGTGATTACTCGGGAACGGCTCGTAAGATTTTTGATGTTTTTTCCAGGAAAAATCAACAACGCTTTTTTTTCTAATTTGGAGAAGATGGGATTACTCGGGAACGGCTCGTAGGATTTTTAGTGTAATTTCCAGGAAAAATCAGCAAGGTTTTTTTTTGGCCAATTTGGAGATGGTGTGATTACTCGGGAACGGCTCGTAGGATTTTTAGTGTATTTTCCAGGAAAAATCAGCAACGCTTTTTTTTGGCCAATTTGGAGAAGATGGGATTACTCGGGAACGGCTCGTAGGTTTTTTAGTGTATTTTCCAGGAAAAATCAGCAACGCTTTTTTTTGGCCAATTTGGAGAAGGTGTGATTACTCGGGAACGGCTCGTAAGATTTTTAGTGTATTTTCCAGGAAAAATCAGCAACGCTTTTTTTTTGCCAATTTGGAGAAGGTGTGATTACTCGGGAACGGCTCATAAAATTTTTAATATATTTTCCAGGAAAAATCAGCAACGCTTTTTTTTGGCCAATTTGGAGAAGATGGGATTACTCGGGAACGGCTCGTAGGATTTTTGATGTTTTTTCCAGGAAAAATCAACAACGCTTTTTTTTCTAATTTGGAGAAGATGGGATTACTCGGGAACGGCTCGTAGGTTTTTTAGTGTATTTTCCAGGAAAAATCAGCAACGCTTTTTTTTGGCCAATTTGGAGAAGATGGGATTACTCGGGAACGGCTCGTAGGATTTTTAGTGTAATTTCCAGGAAAAATCAGCAAGGTTTTTTTTTGGCCAATTTGGAGATGGTGTGATTACTCGGGAACGGCTCGTAGGTTTTTTAGTGTATTTTCCAGGAAAAATCAGCAACGCTTTTTTTTGGCCAATTTGGAGAAGATGGGATTACTCGGGAACGGCTCGTAGGATTTTTGATGTTTTTTCCAGGAAAAATCAACAACGCTTTTTTTTCTAATTTGGAGAAGATGGGATTACTCGGGAACGGCTCGTAGGATTTTTAGTGTAATTTCCAGGAAAAATCAGCAAGGTTTTTTTTTGGCCAATTTGGAGATGGTGTGATTACTCGGGAACGGCTCGTAGGTTTTTTAGTGTATTTTCCAGGAAAAATCAGCAACGCTTTTTTTTGGCCAATTTGGAGAAGGTGTGATTACTCGGGAACGGCTCGTAGGTTTTTTAGTGTATTTTCCAGGAAAAATCAGCAACGCTTTTTTTTCTAATTTGGAGAAGATGGGATTACTCGGGAACGGCTCGTAGGTTTTTTAGTGTATTTTCCAGGAAAAATCAGCAACGCTTTTTTTTCTAATTTGGAGAAGATGGGATTACTCGGGAACGGCTCGTAAGATTTTTAGTGTATTTTCCAGGAAAAATCAGCAACGCTTTTTTTGGCCAATTTGGAGAAGGTGTGATTACTCGGGAACGGCTCGTAGGTTTTTTAGTGTATTTTCCAGGAAAAATCAGCAACGCTTTTTTTGGCCAATTTGGAGAAGATGGGATTACTCGGGAACGGCTCGTAGGATTTTTAGTGTATTTTCCAGGAAAAATCAACAACGCTTTTTTTTGGTAATTTGGAGAAGGTGTGATTACTCGGGAACGGCTCATAAAATTTTTAATATATTTTCCAGGAAAAATCAGCAACGCTTTTTTTTGCTAATTTGGAGAAGGTGTGATTACTCGGGAACGGCTCGTAGGTTTTTTAGTGTATTTTTCAGGAAAAATCAGCAACGCTTTTTTTGGCCAATTTGGAGAAGGTGTGATTACTCGGGAACGGCTCGTAAGATTTTTGATGTTTTTTCCAGGAAAAATCAGCAACGCTTTTTTTGGCCAATTTGGAGATGGTGTGATTACTCTGGAACGGCTCGTAGGATTTTTAGTGTATTTTCCAGGAAAAATCAACAACGCTTTTTTTGGCCAATTTGGAGAAGATGGGATTACTCGGGAACGGCTCGTAGGTTTTTTAGTGTATTTTCCAGGAAAAATCAGCAACGCTTTTTTTTGGCCAATTTGGAGAAGGTGTGATTACTCGGGAACGGCTCGTAAGATTTTTGATGTTTTTTCCAGGAAAAATCAGCAACGCTTTTTTTTGGCCAATTTGGAGAAGGTGTGATTACTCGGGAACGGCTCGTAAGATTTTTAGTGTATTTTCCAGGAAAAATCAGCAACGCTTTTTTTGGCCAATTTGGAGAAGGTGTGATTACTCGGGAACGGCTCGTAGGTTTTTTAGTGTATTTTCCAGGAAAAATCAGCAACGCTTTTTTTTGGCCAATTTGGAGAAGGTGTGATTACTCGGGAACTTTTCGTAGGATTTTAAGTGTAATTTCCAGGAAAAATCAGCAACGCTTTTTTTGGCCAATTTGGAGAAGGTGTGATTACTCGGGAACGGCTCGTAGGTTTTTTAGTGTATTTTCCAGGAAAAATCAGCAACGCTTTTTTTTGGCCAATTTGGAGAAGATGGGATTACTCGGGAACGGCTCGTAGGATTTTTGATGTTTTTTCCAGGAAAAATCAACAACGCTTTTTTTTCTAATTTGGAGAAGATGGGATTACTCGGGAACGGCTCGTAGGATTTTTAGTGTAATTTCCAGGAAAAATCAGCAAGGTTTTTTTTTGGCCAATTTGGAGATGGTGTGATTACTCGGGAACGGCTCGTAGGATTTTTAGTGTATTTTCCAGGAAAAATCAACAACGCTTTTTTTGGCCAATTTGGAGAAGGTGTGATTACTCGGGAACGGCTCGTAAGATTTTTGATGTTTTTTCCAGGAAAAATCAACAACGCTTTTTTTTCTAATTTGGAGAAGATGGGATTACTCGGGAACGGCTCGTAGGATTTTTAGTGTAATTTCCAGGAAAAATCAGCAAGGTTTTTTTTTGGCCAATTTGGAGATGGTGTGATTACTCGGAACGGCTCGTAGGATTTTTAGTGTATTTTCCAGGAAAAATCAGCAACGCTTTTTTTTGGCCAATTTGGAGAAGATGGGATTACTCGGGAACGGCTCGTAGGTTTTTTAGTGTATTTTCCAGGAAAAATCAGCAACGCTTTTTTTTGGCCAATTTGGAGAAGGTGTGATTACTCGGGAACGGCTCGTAAGATTTTTAGTGTATTTTCCAGGAAAAATCAGCAACGCTTTTTTTTTGCCAATTTGGAGAAGGTGTGATTACTCGGGAACGGCTCATAAAATTTTTAATATATTTTCCAGGAAAAATCAGCAACGCTTTTTTTTGGCCAATTTGGAGAAGATGGGATTACTCGGGAACGGCTCGTAGGATTTTTGATGTTTTTTCCAGGAAAAATCAACAACGCTTTTTTTTCTAATTTGGAGAAGATGGGATTACTCGGGAACGGCTCGTAGGTTTTTTAGTGTATTTTCCAGGAAAAATCAGCAACGCTTTTTTTTGGCCAATTTGGAGAAGATGGGATTACTCGGGAACGGCTCGTAGGATTTTTAGTGTAATTTCCAGGAAAAATCAGCAAGGTTTTTTTTTGGCCAATTTGGAGATGGTGTGATTACTCGGGAACGGCTCGTAGGTTTTTTAGTGTATTTTCCAGGAAAAATCAGCAACGCTTTTTTTTGGCCAATTTGGAGAAGATGGGATTACTCGGGAACGGCTCGTAGGATTTTTGATGTTTTTTCCAGGAAAAATCAACAACGCTTTTTTTTCTAATTAATTTGGAGAAGATGGGATTACTCGGGAACGGCTCGTAGGATTTTTAGTGTAATTTCCAGGAAAAATCAGCAAGGTTTTTTTTTGGCCAATTTGGAGATGGTGTGATTACTCGGGAACGGCTCGTAGGATTTTTAGTGTATTTTCCAGGAAAAATCAACAACGCTTTTTTTGGCCAATTTGGAGAAGGTGTGATTACTCGGGAACGGCTCGTAAGATTTTTGATGTTTTTTCCAGGAAAAATCAACAACGCTTTTTTTTCTAATTTGGAGAAGATGGGATTACTCGGGAACGGCTCGTAGGATTTTTAGTGTAATTTCCAGGAAAAATCAGCAAGGTTTTTTTTTGGCCAATTTGGAGATGGTGTGATTACTCGGGAACGGCTCGTAGGATTTTTAGTGTATTTTCCAGGAAAAATCAGCAACGCTTTTTTTTGGCCAATTTGGAGAAGATGGGATTACTCGGGAACGGCTCGTAGGTTTTTTAGTGTATTTTCCAGGAAAAATCAGCAACGCTTTTTTTTGGCCAATTTGGAGAAGGTGTGATTACTCGGGAACGGCTCGTAAGATTTTTAGTGTATTTTCCAGGAAAAATCAGCAACGCTTTTTTTTTGCCAATTTGGAGAAGGTGTGATTACTCGGGAACGGCTCATAAAATTTTTAATATATTTTCCAGGAAAAATCAGCAACGCTTTTTTTTGGCCAATTTGGAGAAGATGGGATTACTCGGGAACGGCTCGTAGGATTTTTGATGTTTTTTCCAGGAAAAATCAACAACGCTTTTTTTTCTAATTTGGAGAAGATGGGATTACTCGGGAACGGCTCGTAGGTTTTTTAGTGTATTTTCCAGGAAAAATCAGCAACGCTTTTTTTTGGCCAATTTGGAGAAGATGGGATTACTCGGGAACGGCTCGTAGGATTTTTAGTGTAATTTCCAGGAAAAATCAGCAAGGTTTTTTTTTGGCCAATTTGGAGATGGTGTGATTACTCGGGAACGGCTCGTAGGTTTTTTAGTGTATTTTCCAGGAAAAATCAGCAACGCTTTTTTTTGGCCAATTTGGAGAAGATGGGATTACTCGGGAACGGCTCGTAGGATTTTTGATGTTTTTTCCAGGAAAAATCAACAACGCTTTTTTTTCTAATTTGGAGAAGATGGGATTACTCGGGAACGGCTCGTAGGATTTTTAGTGTAATTTCCAGGAAAAATCAGCAAGGTTTTTTTTTGGCCAATTTGGAGATGGTGTGATTACTCGGGAACGGCTCGTAGGTTTTTTAGTGTATTTTCCAGGAAAAATCAGCAACGCTTTTTTTTGGCCAATTTGGAGAAGGTGTGATTACTCGGGAACGGCTCGTAGGTTTTTTAGTGTATTTTCCAGGAAAAATCAGCAACGCTTTTTTTTCTAATTTGGAGAAGATGGGATTACTCGGGAACGGCTCGTAGGTTTTTTAGTGTATTTTCCAGGAAAAATCAGCAACGCTTTTTTTTCTAATTTGGAGAAGATGGGATTACTCGGGAACGGCTCGTAAGATTTTTAGTGTATTTTCCAGGAAAAATCAGCAACGCTTTTTTTGGCCAATTTGGAGAAGGTGTGATTACTCGGGAACGGCTCGTAGGTTTTTTAGTGTATTTTCCAGGAAAAATCAGCAACGCTTTTTTTGGCCAATTTGGAGAAGATGGGATTACTCGGGAACGGCTCGTAGGATTTTTAGTGTATTTTCCAGGAAAAATCAACAACGCTTTTTTTGGCCAATTTGGAGAAGATGGGATTACTCGGGAACGGCTCGTAGGTTTTTTAGTGTATTTTCCAGGAAAAATCAGCAACGCTTTTTTTTGGCCAATTTGGAGAAGGTGTGATTACTCGGGAACGGCTCGTAAGATTTTTGATGTTTTTTCCAGGAAAAATCAGCAACGCTTTTTTTTGGCCAATTTGGAGAAGGTGTGATTACTCGGGAACGGCTCGTAAGATTTTTAGTGTATTTTCCAGGAAAAATCAGCAACGCTTTTTTTGGCCAATTTGGAGAAGGTGTGATTACTCGGGAACGGCTCGTAGGTTTTTTAGTGTATTTTCCAGGAAAAATCAGCAACGCTTTTTTTTGGCCAATTTGGAGAAGGTGTGATTACTCGGGAACTTTTCGTAGGATTTTAAGTGTAATTTCCAGGAAAAATCAGCAACGCTTTTTTTGGCCAATTTGGAGAAGGTGTGATTACTCGGGAACGGCTCGTAGGTTTTTTAGTGTATTTTCCAGGAAAAATCAGCAACGCTTTTTTTTGGCCAATTTGGAGAAGATGGGATTACTCGGGAACGGCTCGTAGGATTTTTGATGTTTTTTCCAGGAAAAATCAACAACGCTTTTTTTTCTAATTTGGAGAAGATGGGATTACTCGGGAACGGCTCGTAGGATTTTTAGTGTAATTTCCAGGAAAAATCAGCAAGGTTTTTTTTTGGCCAATTTGGAGATGGTGTGATTACTCGGGAACGGCTCGTAGGATTTTTAGTGTATTTTCCAGGAAAAATCAGCAACGCTTTTTTTTGGCCAATTTGGAGAAGATGGGATTACTCGGGAACGGCTCGTAGGATTTTTGATGTTTTTTCCAGGAAAAATCAACAACGCTTTTTTTTCTAATTTGGAGAAGATGGGATTACTCGGGAACGGCTCGTAGGATTTTTAGTGTAATTTCCAGGAAAAATCAGCAAGGTTTTTTTTTGGCCAATTTGGAGATGGTGTGATTACTCGGGAACGGCTCGTAGGTTTTTTAGTGTATTTTCCAGGAAAAATCAGCAACGCTTTTTTTTGGCCAATTTGGAGAAGATGGGATTACTCGGGAACGGCTCGTAGGATTTTTAGTGTAATTTCCAGGAAAAATCAGCAAGGTTTTTTTTTGGCCAATTTGGAGATGGTGTGATTACTCGGGAACGGCTCGTAGGTTTTTTAGTGTATTTTCCAGGAAAAATCAGCAACGCTTTTTTTTGGCCAATTTGGAGAAGATGGGATTACTCGGGAACGGCTCGTAGGATTTTTAGTGTAATTTCCAGGAAAAATCAGCAAGGTTTTTTTTTGGCCAATTTGGAGATGGTGTGATTACTCGGGAACGGCTCGTAGGTTTTTTAGTGTATTTTCCAGGAAAAATCAGCAACGCTTTTTTTTGGCCAATTTGGAGAAGATGGGATTACTCGGGAACGGCTCGTAGGATTTTTGATGTTTTTTCCAGGAAAAATCAACAACGCTTTTTTTTCTAATTTGGAGAAGATGGGATTACTCGGGAACGGCTCGTAGGATTTTTAGTGTATTTTCCAGGAAAAATCAACAACGCTTTTTTTGGCCAATTTGGAGAAGGTGTGATTACTCGGGAACGGCTCGTAAGATTTTTGATGTTTTTTCCAGGAAAAATCAGCAACGCTTTTTTTGGCCAATTTGGAGAAGGTGTGATTACTCGGGAACGGCTCGTAGGATTTTTAGTGTATTTTCCAGGAAAAATCAGCAACGCTTTTTTTGGCCAATTTGGAGAAGGTGTGATTACTCGGGAACGGCTCGTAGGATTTTTAGTGTATTTTCCAGGAAAAATCAGCAACGCTTTTTTTTGGCCAATTTGGAGAAGATGGGATTACTCGGGAACGGCTCGTAGGTTTTTTAGTGTATTTTCCAGGAAAAATCAGCAACGCTTTTTTTTGGCCAATTTGGAGAAGGTGTGATTACTCGGGAACGGCTCGTAAGATTTTTAGTGTATTTTCCAGGAAAAATCAGCAACGCTTTTTTTTTTGCCAATTTGGAGAAGGTGTGATTACTCGGGAACGGCTCATAAAATTTTTAATATATTTTCCAGGAAAAATCAGCAACGCTTTTTTTTGCTAATTTGGAGAAGATGGGATTACTCCGGAACGGCTCGTAAGATTTTTAGTGTATTTTCCAGGAAAAATGTGCAACGCTTTTTTTGGCCAATTTGGAGAAGGTGTGATTACTCGGGAACGGCTCGTAGGATTTTTAGTGTATTTTCCAGGAAAAATCAGCAACGCTTTTTTTGGCCAATTTGGAGAAGATGGGATTACTCGGGAACGGCTCGTAGGATTTTTAGTGTATTTTCCAGGAAAAATCAGCAACGCTTTTTTTTGGCCAATTTGGAGAAGATGGGATTACTCGGGAACGGCTCGTAGGATTTTTGATGTTTTTTCCAGGAAAAATCAGCAACGCTTTTTTTTGGCCAATTTGGAGAAGATGGGATTACTCGGGAACGGCTCGTAGGTTTTTTAGTGTATTTTCCAGGAAAAATCAGCAACGCTTTTTTTTCTAATTTGGAGAAGATGGGATTACTCGGGAACGGCTCGTAGGTTTTTTAGTGTATTTTCCAGGAAAAATCAGCAACGCTTTTTTTCTAATTTGGAGAAGATGGGATTACTCGGGAACGGCTCGTAAGTTTTTTAGTGTATTTTCCAGGAAAAATCAGCAACGCTTTTTTTGGCCAATTTGGAGAAGGTGTGATTACTCGGGAACGGCTCGTAGGTTTTTTAGTGTATTTTCCAGGAAAAATCAGCAACGCTTTTTTTGGCCAATTTGGAGAAGATGGGATTACTCGGGAACTGCTCGTAGGATTTTTAGTGTATTTTCCTGGAAAAATCAGCAACGCTTTTTTTTTGCCAATTTGGAGAAGGTGTGATTACTCGGGAACGGCTCATAAAATTTTTAATATATTTTCCAGGAAAAATCAGCAACGCTTTTTTTTGGCCAATTTGGAGAAGGTGTGATTACTCGGGAACGGCTCGTAGGTTTTTTAGTGTATTTTCCAGGAAAAATCAGCAAGGTTTTTTTTTGGCTAATTTGGAGAAGATGGGATTACTCGGGAACGGCTCGTAGGTTTTTTAGTGTATTTTCCAGGAAAAATCAGCAAGGTTTTTTTTTGGCCAATTTGGAGAAGGTGTGATTACTCGGGAACGGCTCGTAGGTTTTTTAGTGTATTTTTCAGGAAAAATCAGCAACGCTTTTTTTGGCCAATTTGGAGAAGGTGTGATTACTCGGGAACGGCTCGTAAGATTTTTGATGTTTTTTCCAGGAAAAATCAGCAACGCTTTTTTTGGCCAATTTGGAGATGGTGTGATTACTCGGGAACGGCTCGTAGGATTTTTAGTGTATTTTCCAGGAAAAATCAACAACGCTTTTTTTGGCCAATTTGGAGAAGATGGGATTACTCGGGAACGGCTCGTAGGTTTTTTAGTGTATTTTCCAGGAAAAATCAACAACGCTTTTTTTGGCCAATTTGGAGAAGGTGTGATTACTCGGGAACGGCTCGTAGGTTTTTTAGTGTATTTTCCAGGAAAAATCAGCAACGCTTTTTTTTGGCCAATTTGGAGAAGGTGTGATTACTCGGGAACGGCTCGTAAGATTTTTGATGTTTTTTCCAGGAAAAATCAGCAACGCTTTTTTTTGGCCAATTTGGAGAAGGTGTGATTACTCGGGAACGGCTCGTAGGATTTTTAGTGTAATTTCCAGGAAAAATCAGCAACGCTTTTTTTGGCCAATTTGGAGAAGGTGTGATTACTCGGGAACGGCTCGTAGGTTTTTTAGTGTATTTTCCAGGAAAAATCAGCAACGCTTTTTTTTCTAATTTGGAGAAGATGGGATTACTCGGGAACGGCTCGTAGGTTTTTTAGTGTATTTTCCAGGAAAAATCAGCAACGCTTTTTTTTGGCCAATTTGGAGAAGGTGTGATTACTCGGGAACGGCTCGTAGGTTTTTTAGTGTATTTTCCAGGAAAAATCAACAACGCTTTTTTTGGCCAATTTGGAGAAGCTGTGATTACTCGGGAACTGCTCGTAGGATTTTTAATGTATTTTCCAGGAAAAATCAGCAACACTTTTTTTTGGCCAATTTGGAGAAGATGGGATTACTCGGGAACGGCTCGTAGGATTTTTAGTGTATTTTCCAGGAAAAATCAACAACGCTTTTTTTGCCAATTTGGAGAAGGTGTGATTACTCGGGAACGGCTCGTAGGATTTTTAGTGTATTTTCCAGGAAAAATCAGCAACGCTTTTTTTTCTAATTTGGAGAAGGTGTGATTACTCGGGAACGGCTCGTAGGATTTTAAGTGTAATTTCCAGGAAAAATCAGCAACGCTTTTTTTTGGCCAATTTGGAGAAGGTGTGATTACTCGGGAACGGCTCGTAAGATTTTTGATGTTTTTTCCAGGAAAAATCAGCAACGCTTTTTTTTGGCCAATTTGGAGAAGGTGTGATTACTCGGGAACGGCTCGTAGGATTTTTAGTGTATTTTCCAGGAAAAATCAGCAAGGTTTTTTTTTGGCCAATTTGGAGATGGTGTGATTACTCGGGAACGGCTCGTAGGATTTTTAGTGTATTTTCCAGGAAAAATCAGCAACGCTTTTTTTTCTAATTTGGAGAAGGTGTGATTACTCGGGAACGGCTCGTAGGATTTTAAGTGTAATTTCCAGGAAAAATCAGCAACGCTTTTTTTTGGCCAATTTGGAGAAGGTGTGATTACTCGGGAACGGCTCGTAAGATTTTTGATGTTTTTTCCAGGAAAAATCAGCAACGCTTTTTTTTGGCCAATTTGGAGAAGGTGTGATTACTCGGGAACGGCTCGTAGGATTTTTAGTGTATTTTCCAGGAAAAATCAACAACGCTTTTTTTGGCTAATTTGGAGAAGATGGGATTACTCGGGAACGGCTCGTAGGATTTTTAGTGTAATTTCCAGGAAAAATCAGCAACACTTTTTTTTGGCCAATTTGGAGAAGATGGGATTACTCGGGAACGGCTCGTAAGATTTTTAGTGTATTTTCCAGGAAAAATCAGCAACGCTTTTTTTTTGCCAATTTGGAGAAGATGGGATTACTCGGGAACGGCTCATAAAATTTTTAGTGTATTTTCCAGGAAAAATCAACAACGCTTTTTTTGCCAATTTGGAGAAGGTGTGATTACTCGGGAACGGCTCGTAGGATTTTTAGTGTATTTTCCAGGAAAAATCAGCAACGCTTTTTTTTCTAATTTGGAGAAGGTGTGATTACTCGGGAACGGCTCGTAGGATTTTTAGTGTATTTTCCAGGAAAAATCAGCAAGGTTTTTTTTTGGCCAATTTGGAGAAGGTGTGATTACTCGGGAACGGCTCGTAGGTTTTTTAGTGTATTTTCCAGGAAAAATCAGCAACGCTTTTTTTTCTAATTTGGAGAAGGTGTGATTACTCGGGAACGGCTCGTAGGATTCTAAGTGTATTTTCCAGGAAAAATCAACAACGCTTTTTTTGGCCAATTTGGAGAAGGTGTGATTACTCGGGAACGGCTCGTAAGATTTTTGATGTTTTTTCCAGGAAAAATCAGCAACGCTTTTTTTGGCCAATTTGGAGATGGTGTGATTACTCGGGAACGGCTCGTAGGATTTTTAGTGTATTTTCCAGGAAAAATCAGCAACGCTTTTTTTGGCCAATTTGGAGAAGGTGTGATTACTCGGGAACGGCTCGTAGGATTTTTAGTGTATTTTCCAGGAAAAATCAACAACGCTTTTTTTGGCCAATTTGGAGAAGGTGTGATTACTCGGGAACGGCTCATAAAATTTTTAGTGTATTTTCCAGGAAAAATCAGCAACGCTTTTTTTTGCCAATTTGGGGAAGGTGTGATTACTCGGGAACGGCTCGTAGGTTTTTTAGTGTATTTTCCAGGAAAAATCAGCAACGCTTTTTTTTGGCCAATTTGGAGAAGGTGTGATTACTCGGGAACGGCTCGTAGGATTTTTGATGTTTTTTCCAGGAAAAATCAGCAACGCTTTTTTTGGCCAATTTGGAGAAGGTGTGATTACTCGGGAACGGCTCGTAAGATTTTTAGTGTATTTTCCAGGAAAAATCAACAACGCTTTTTTTGGCCAATTTGGAGAAGGTGTGATTACTCGGGAACGGCTGGTAGGATTTTTAGTGTATTTTCCAGGAAAAATCAACAACGCTTTTTTTTCTAATTTGGAGAAGATGGGATTAGTCGGGAACGGCTCGTAGGTTTTTTAGTGTATTTTCCAGGAAAAATCAGCAACGCTTTTTTTTGGCCAATTTGGAGAAGGTGTGATTACTCGGGAACGGCTCGTAGGATTTTTAGTGTAATTTCCAGGAAAAATCAACAACGCTTTTTTTTTTGGCCAATTTGGAGAAGATGGGATTACTCGGGAACGGCTCGTAAGATTTTTGATGTATTTTCCAGGAAAAATCAACAACGCTTTTTTTTGGCCAATTTGGAGAAGGTGTGATTACTCGGGAACGGCTCGTAGGTTTTTTAGTGTATTTTCCAGGAAAAATGTGCAACGCTTTTTTTGGCCAATTTGGAGAAGATGGGATTACTCGGGAACGGCTCGTAAGATTTTTAGTGTATTTTCCAGGAAAAATCAGCAACGCTTTTTTTGGCCAATTTGGAGAAGGTGTGATTACTCGGGAACGGCTCGTAAGATTTTTGATGTTTTTTTCAGGAAAAATCAGCAACGCTTTTTTTTGGCCAATTTGGAGAAGGTGTGATTACTCGGGAACGGCTCGTAAGATTTTTGATGTTTTTTCCAGGAAAAATCAGCAACGCTTTTTTTTGGCCAATTTGGAGAAGGTGTGATTACTCGGGAACGGCTCGTAAGATTTTTAGTGTATTTTCCAGGAAAAATCAGCAACGCTTTTTTTGGCCAATTTGGAGAAGGTGTGATTACTCGGGAACGGCTCGTAAGATTTTTAGTGTAATTTCCAGGAAAAATCAACAACGCTTTTTTTGGCCAATTTGGAGAAGGTGTGATTACTCGGGAACGGCTCGTAGGTTTTTTAGTGTATTTTCCAGGAAAAATCAGCAACGCTTTTTTTTGCCAATTTGGAGAAGGTGTGATTACTCGGGAACTGCTCGTAGGTTTTTTAGTGTATTTTCCAGGAAAAATCAGCAACGCTTTTTTTGGCCAATTTGGAGAAGGTGTGATTACTCGGGAACTGCTCGTAGGTTTTTTAGTGTATTTTCCAGGAAAAATCAGCAACGCTTTTTTTGGCCAATTTGGAGAAGGTGTGATTACTCGGGAACGGCTCGTAAGATTTTTGATGTTTTTTCCAGGAAAAATCAGCAACGCTTTTTTTTGGCCAATTTGGAGAAGGTGTGATTACTCGGGAACGGCTCGTAAGATTTTTAGTGTAATTTCCAGGAAAAATCAACAACGCTTTTTTTGGCCAATTTGGAGAAGGTGTGATTACTCGGGAACGGCTCGTAAGATTTTTAGTGTAATTTCCAGGAAAAATCAACAACGCTTTTTTTGGCCAATTTGGAGAAGGTGTGATTACTCGGGAACGGCTCGTAGGTTTTTTAGTGTATTTTCCAGGAAAAATCAGCAACGCTTTTTTTGGCCAATTTGGAGAAGGTGTGATTACTCGGGAACGGCTCGTAAGATTTTTAGTGTAATTTCCAGGAAAAATCAACAACGCTTTTTTTGGCCAATTTGGAGATGGTGTGATTACTCGGGAACGGCTCGTAGGATTTTTAGTGTATTTTCCAGGAAAAATCAGCAACGCTTTTTTTGGCCAATTTGGAGAAGGTGTGATTACTCGGGAACGGCTCGTAGGATTTTTAGTGTATTTTCCAGGAAAAATCAACAACGCTTTTTTTGGCCAATTTGGAGAAGGTGTGATTACTCGGGAACGGCTCATAAAATTTTTAGTGTATTTTCCAGGAAAAATCAGCAACGCTTTTTTTTGCCAATTTGGGGAAGGTGTGATTACTCGGGAACGGCTCGTAGGTTTTTTAGTGTATTTTCCAGGAAAAATCAGCAACGCTTTTTTTTGGCCAATTTGGAGAAGGTGTGATTACTCGGGAACGGCTCGTAGGATTTTTGATGTTTTTTCCAGGAAAAATCAGCAACGCTTTTTTTGGCCAATTTGGAGAAGGTGTGATTACTCGGGAACGGCTCGTAAGATTTTTAGTGTATTTTCCAGGAAAAATCAACAACGCTTTTTTTGGCCAATTTGGAGAAGGTGTGATTACTCGGGAACGGCTGGTAGAATTTTTAGTGTATTTTCCAGGAAAAATCAACAACGCTTTTTTTTCTAATTTGGAGAAGATGGGATTAGTCGGGAACGGCTCGTAGGTTTTTTAGTGTATTTTCCAGGAAAAATCAGCAACGCTTTTTTTTGGCCAATTTGGAGAAGGTGTGATTACTCGGGAACGGCTCGTAGGATTTTTAGTGTAATTTCCAGGAAAAATCAACAACGCTTTTTTTTTGGCCAATTTGGAGAAGATGGGATTACTCGGGAACGGCTCGTAAGATTTTTGATGTATTTTCCAGGAAAAATCAACAACGCTTTTTTTTGGCCAATTTGGAGAAGGTGTGATTACTCGGGAACGGCTCGTAGGTTTTTTAGTGTATTTTCCAGGAAAAATGTGCAACGCTTTTTTTGGCCAATTTGGAGAAGATGGGATTACTCGGGAACGGCTCGTAAGATTTTTAGTGTATTTTCCAGGAAAAATCAGCAACGCTTTTTTTGGCCAATTTGGAGAAGGTGTGATTACTCGGGAACGGCTCGTAAGATTTTTGATGTTTTTTTCAGGAAAAATCAGCAACGCTTTTTTTTGGCCAATTTGGAGAAGGTGTGATTACTCGGGAACGGCTCGTAAGATTTTTGATGTTTTTTCCAGGAAAAATCAGCAACGCTTTTTTTTGGCCAATTTGGAGAAGGTGTGATTACTCGGGAACGGCTCGTAAGATTTTTAGTGTTTTTTCCAGGAAAAATCAGCAACGCTTTTTTTTGGCCAATTTGGAGAAGGTGTGATTACTCGTGAACGGCTCGTAAGATTTTTAGTGTATTTTCCAGGAAAAATCAGCAACGCTTTTTTTGGCCAATTTGGAGAAGGTGTGATTACTCGGGAACGGCTCGTAAGATTTTTAGTGTAATTTCCAGGAAAAATCAACAACGCTTTTTTTGGCCAATTTGGAGAAGGTGTGATTACTCGGGAACGGCTCGTAGGTTTTTTAGTGTATTTTCCAGGAAAAATCAGCAACGCTTTTTTTGGCCAATTTGGAGAAGGTGTGATTACTCGGGAACTGCTCGTAGGTTTTTTAGTGTATTTTCCAGGAAAAATCAGCAACGCTTTTTTTTGGCCAATTTGGAGAAGGTGTGATTACTCGGGAACGGCTCGTAGGATTTTTAGTGTATTTTCCAGGAAAAATCAGCAAGGTTTTTTTTTGGCCAATTTGGAGATGGTGTGATTACTCGGGAACGGCTCGTAGGATTTTTAGTGTATTTTCCAGGAAAAATCAGCAACGCTTTTTTTTCTAATTTGGAGAAGGTGTGATTACTCGGGAACGGCTCGTAGGATTTTAAGTGTAATTTCCAGGAAAAATCAGCAACGCTTTTTTTTGGCCAATTTGGAGAAGGTGTGATTACTCGGGAACGGCTCGTAAGATTTTTGATGTTTTTTCCAGGAAAAATCAGCAACGCTTTTTTTTGGCCAATTTGGAGAAGGTGTGATTACTCGGGAACGGCTCGTAGGATTTTTAGTGTATTTTCCAGGAAAAATCAGCAAGGTTTTTTTTTGGCCAATTTGGAGATGGTGTGATTACTCGGGAACGGCTCGTAGGATTTTTAGTGTATTTTCCAGGAAAAATCAGCAACGCTTTTTTTTCTAATTTGGAGAAGGTGTGATTACTCGGGAACGGCTCGTAGGATTTTAAGTGTAATTTCCAGGAAAAATCAGCAACGCTTTTTTTTGGCCAATTTGGAGAAGGTGTGATTACTCGGGAACGGCTCGTAAGATTTTTGATTTTTTTTCCAGGAAAAATCAGCAACGCTTTTTTTTGGCCAATTTGGAGAAGGTGTGATTACTCGGGAACGGCTCGTAGGATTTTTAGTGTATTTTCCAGGAAAAATCAACAACGCTTTTTTTGGCTAATTTGGAGAAGATGGGATTACTCGGGAACGGCTCGTAGGATTTTTAGTGTAATTTCCAGGAAAAATCAGCAAAATTTTTTTTTGGCCAATTTGGAGAAGATGGGATTACTCGGGAACGGCTCGTAAGATTTTTAGTGTATTTTCCAGGAAAAATCAGCAACGCTTTTTTTTTGCCAATTTGGAGAAGATGGGATTACTCGGGAACGGCTCATAAAATTTTTAGTGTATTTTCCAGGAAAAATCAGCAACGCTTTTTTTTGGCCAATTTGGAGAAGGTGTGATTACTCGGGAACGGCTCGTAGGATTTTTAGTGTATTTTCCAGGAAAAATCAACAACGCTTTTTTTGCCAATTTGGAGAAGGTGTGATTACTCGGGAACGGCTCGTAGGATTTTTAGTGTATTTTCCAGGAAAAATCAGCAACGCTTTTTTTTCTAATTTGGAGAAGGTGTGATTACTCGGGAACGGCTCGTAGGATTTTTAGTGTATTTTCCAGGAAAAATCAGCAAGGTTTTTTTTTGGCCAATTTGGAGAAGGTGTGATTACTCGGGAACGGCTCGTAGGTTTTTTAGTGTATTTTCCAGGAAAAATCAGCAACGCTTTTTTTTCTAATTTGGAGAAGGTGTGATTACTCGGGAACGGCTCGTAGGATTCTAAGTGTATTTTCCAGGAAAAATCAACAACGCTTTTTTTGGCCAATTTGGAGAAGGTGTGATTACTCGGGAACGGCTCGTAAGATTTTTGATGTTTTTTCCAGGAAAAATCAGCAACGCTTTTTTTGGCCAATTTGGAGATGGTGTGATTACTCGGGAACGGCTCGTAGGATTTTTAGTGTATTTTCCAGGAAAAATCAGCAACGCTTTTTTTGGCCAATTTGGAGAAGGTGTGATTACTCGGGAACGGCTCGTAGGATTTTTAGTGTATTTTCCAGGAAAAATCAACAACGCTTTTTTTGGCCAATTTGGAGAAGGTGTGATTACTCGGGAACGGCTCATAAAATTTTTAGTGTATTTTCCAGGAAAAATCAGCAACGCTTTTTTTTGCCAATTTGGGGAAGGTGTGATTACTCGGGAACGGCTCGTAGGTTTTTTAGTGTATTTTCCAGGAAAAATCAGCAACGCTTTTTTTTGGCCAATTTGGAGAAGGTGTGATTACTCGGGAACGGCTCGTAGGATTTTTGATGTTTTTTCCAGGAAAAATCAGCAACGCTTTTTTTGGCCAATTTGGAGAAGGTGTGATTACTCGGGAACGGCTCGTAAGATTTTTAGTGTATTTTCCAGGAAAAATCAACAACGCTTTTTTTGGCCAATTTGGAGAAGGTGTGATTACTCGGGAACGGCTGGTAGGATTTTTAGTGTATTTTCCAGGAAAAATCAACAACGCTTTTTTTTCTAATTTGGAGAAGATGGGATTAGTCGGGAACGGCTCGTAGGTTTTTTAGTGTATTTTCCAGGAAAAATCAGCAACGCTTTTTTTTGGCCAATTTGGAGAAGGTGTGATTACTCGGGAACGGCTCGTAGGATTTTTAGTGTAATTTCCAGGAAAAATCAACAACGCTTTTTTTTTTGGCCAATTTGGAGAAGATGGGATTACTCGGGAACGGCTCGTAAGATTTTTGATGTATTTTCCAGGAAAAATCAACAACCTTTTTTTTGGCCAATTTGGAGAAGGTGTGATTACTCGGGAACGGCTCGTAGGTTTTTTAGTGTATTTTCCAGGAAAAATGTGCAACGCTTTTTTTGGCCAATTTGGAGAAGATGGGATTACTCGGGAACGGCTCGTAAGATTTTTAGTGTATTTTCCAGGAAAAATCAGCAACGCTTTTTTTGGCCAATTTGGAGAAGGTGTGATTACTCGGGAACGGCTCGTAAGATTTTTGATGTTTTTTTCAGGAAAAATCAGCAACGCTTTTTTTTGGCCAATTTGGAGAAGGTGTGATTACTCGGGAACGGCTCGTAAGATTTTTGATGTTTTTTCCAGGAAAAATCAGCAACGCTTTTTTTTGGCCAATTTGGAGAAGGTGTGATTACTCGGGAACGGCTCGTAAGATTTTTAGTGTATTTTCCAGGAAAAATCAGCAACGCTTTTTTTGGCCAATTTGGAGAAGGTGTGATTACTCGGGAACGGCTCGTAAGATTTTTAGTGTAATTTCCAGGAAAAATCAACAACGCTTTTTTTGGCCAATTTGGAGAAGGTGTGATTACTCGGGAACGGCTCGTAGGTTTTTTAGTGTATTTTCCAGGAAAAATCAGCAACGCTTTTTTTGGCCAATTTGGAGAAGGTGTGATTACTCGGGAACTGCTCGTAGGTTTTTTAGTGTATTTTCCAGGAAAAATCAGCAACGCTTTTTTTGGCCAATTTGGAGAAGGTGTGATTACTCGGGAACTGCTCGTAGGTTTTTTAGTGTATTTTCCAGGAAAAATCAGCAACGCTTTTTTTGGCCAATTTGGAGAAGGTGTGATTACTCGGGAACGGCTCGTAAGATTTTTGATGTTTTTTCCAGGAAAAATCAGCAACGCTTTTTTTTGGCCAATTTGGAGAAGGTGTGATTACTCGGGAACGGCTCGTAAGATTTTTAGTGTAATTTCCAGGAAAAATCAACAACGCTTTTTTTGGCCAATTTGGAGAAGGTGTGATTACTCGGGAACGGCTCGTAAGATTTTTAGTGTAATTTCCAGGAAAAATCAACAACGCTTTTTTTGGCCAATTTGGAGAAGGTGTGATTACTCGGGAACGGCTCGTAGGTTTTTTAGTGTATTTTCCAGGAAAAATCAGCAACGCTTTTTTTGGCCAATTTGGAGAAGGTGTGATTACTCGGGAACGGCTCGTAAGATTTTTAGTGTAATTTCCAGGAAAAATCAACAACGCTTTTTTTGGCCAATTTGGAGATGGTGTGATTACTCGGGAACGGCTCGTAGGATTTTTAGTGTATTTTCCAGGAAAAATCAGCAACGCTTTTTTTGGCCAATTTGGAGAAGGTGTGATTACTCGGGAACGGCTCGTAGGATTTTTAGTGTATTTTCCAGGAAAAATCAACAACGCTTTTTTTGGCCAATTTGGAGAAGGTGTGATTACTCGGGAACGGCTCATAAAATTTTTAGTGTATTTTCCAGGAAAAATCAGCAACGCTTTTTTTTGCCAATTTGGGGAAGGTGTGATTACTCGGGAACGGCTCGTAGGTTTTTTAGTGTATTTTCCAGGAAAAATCAGCAACGCTTTTTTTTGGCCAATTTGGAGAAGGTGTGATTACTCGGGAACGGCTCGTAGGATTTTTGATGTTTTTTCCAGGAAAAATCAGCAACGCTTTTTTTGGCCAATTTGGAGAAGGTGTGATTACTCGGGAACGGCTCGTAAGATTTTTAGTGTATTTTCCAGGAAAAATCAACAACGCTTTTTTTGGCCAATTTGGAGAAGGTGTGATTACTCGGGAACGGCTGGTAGGATTTTTAGTGTATTTTCCAGGAAAAATCAACAACGCTTTTTTTTCTAATTTGGAGAAGATGGGATTAGTCGGGAACGGCTCGTAGGTTTTTTAGTGTATTTTCCAGGAAAAATCAGCAACGCTTTTTTTTGGCCAATTTGGAGAAGGTGTGATTACTCGGGAACGGCTCGTAGGATTTTTAGTGTAATTTCCAGGAAAAATCAACAACGCTTTTTTTTTGGCCAATTTGGAGAAGATGGGATTACTCGGGAACGGCTCGTAAGATTTTTGATGTATTTTCCAGGAAAAATCAACAACGCTTTTTTTTGGCCAATTTGGAGAAGGTGTGATTACTCGGGAACGGCTCGTAGGTTTTTTAGTGTATTTTCCAGGAAAAATGTGCAACGCTTTTTTTGGCCAATTTGGAGAAGATGGGATTACTCGGGAACGGCTCGTAAGATTTTTAGTGTATTTTCCAGGAAAAATCAGCAACGCTTTTTTTGGCCAATTTGGAGAAGGTGTGATTACTCGGGAACGGCTCGTAAGATTTTTGATGTTTTTTTCAGGAAAAATCAGCAACGCTTTTTTTTGGCCAATTTGGAGAAGGTGTGATTACTCGGGAACGGCTCGTAAGATTTTTGATGTTTTTTCCAGGAAAAATCAGCAACGCTTTTTTTTGGCCAATTTGGAGAAGGTGTGATTACTCGGGAACGGCTCGTAAGATTTTTAGTGTATTTTCCAGGAAAAATCAGCAACGCTTTTTTTGGCCAATTTGGAGAAGGTGTGATTACTCGGGAACGGCTCGTAAGATTTTTAGTGTAATTTCCAGGAAAAATCAACAACGCTTTTTTTGGCCAATTTGGAGAAGGTGTGATTACTCGGGAACGGCTCGTAGGTTTTTTAGTGTATTTTCCAGGAAAAATCAGCAACGCTTTTTTTGGCCAATTTGGAGAAGGTGTGATTACTCGGGAACTGCTCGTAGGTTTTTTAGTGTATTTTCCAGGAAAAATCAGCAACGCTTTTTTTGGCCAATTTGGAGAAGGTGTGATTACTCGGGAACGGCTCGTAGGTTTTTTAGTGTATTTTCCAGGAAAAATCAACAACGCTTTTTTTGGCCAATTCGGAGAAGATGGGATTACTCGGGAACGGCTCGTAGGTTTTTTAGTGTATTTTCCAGGAAAAATCAGCAAGGTTTTTTTTTGGCCAATTTGGAGAAGATGGGATTACTCGGGAACGGCTCGTAAGATTTTTAGTGTATTTTCCAGGAAAAATCAACAACGCTTTTTTTGGCCAATTTGGAGAAGGTGTGATTACTCGGGAACGGCTCGTAGGTTTTTTAGTGTATTTTCCAGGAAAAATCAGCAACGCTTTGTTGGCCAATTTGGAGAAGGTGTGATTACTCGGGAACGGCTCGTAAGATTTTTGATGTTTTTTCCAGGAAAAATCAGCAACGCTTTTTTTGGCCAATTCGGAGAAGATGGGATTACTCGGGAACGGCTCGTAGGTTTTTTAGTGTATTTTTCAGGAAAAATCAACAACGCTTTTTTTTTGCCAATTTGGAGAAGGTGTGATTACTCGGGAACTGCTCGTAGGATTTTTAGTGTATTTTCCAGGAAAAATCAGCAACGCTTTTTTTTCTAATTTGGAGAAGGTGTGATTACTCGGGAACGGCTCGTAAGATTTTTAGTGTATTTTCCAGGAAAAAACAGCAACGCTTTTTTTTGGCCAATTTGGAGAAGGTGTGATTACTCGGGAACTGCTCGTAGGATTTTTAGTGTATTTTCCAGGAAAAATCAGCAACGCTTTTTTTTGGCCAATTTGGAGAAGATGGGATTACTCGGGAACTGCTCGTAGGTTTTTAAGTGTATTTTCCAGGAAAAATCAGCAACGCTTTTTTTTGGCCAATTTGGAGAAGGTGTGATTACTCGGGAACGGCTCGTAGGATTTTTAGTGTATTTTCCAGGAAAAATCAGCAACGCTTTTTTTTGGCCAATTTGGAGAAGGTGTGATTACTCGGGAACGGCTCGTAGGTTTTTTAGTGTATTTTCCAGGAAAAATCAGCAACGCTTTTTTTGGCCAATTTGGAGAAGGTGTGATTACTCGGGAACGGCTCATAAAATTTTTAATATATTTTCCAGGAAAAATCAGCAACACTTTTTTTGGCCAATTTGGAGAAGGTGTGATTACTCGGGAACGGCTCGTAGGTTTTTTAGTGTATTTTCCAGGAAAAATCAGCAACGCTTTTTTTGGCCAATTTGGAGAAGATGGGATTACTCGGGAACGGCTCGTAGGTTTTTTAGTGTATTTTCCAGGAAAAATGTGCAACGCTTTTTTTGGCCAATTTGGAGAAGATGGGATTACTCGGGAACGGCTCATAAAATTTTTAATATATTTTCCAGGAAAAATCAGCAACACTTTTTTTGGCCAATTTGGAGAAGGTGTGATTACTCGGGAACGGCTCGTAAGATTTTTAGTGTATTTTCCAGGAAAAATCAGCAACGCTTTTTTTTCTAATTTGGAGAAGGTGTGATTACTCGGGAACGGCTCGTAAGATTTTTGATGTTTTTTCCAGGAAAAATCAGCAACGCTTTTTTTTCTAATTTGGAGAAGATGGGATTACTCGGGAACGGCTCGTAGGATTTTTAGTGTATTTTCCAGGAAAAATCAGCAACGCTTTTTTTTGGCCAATTTGGAGAAGGTGTGATTACTCGGAAACGGCTCGTAAGATTTTTAGTGTATTTTCCAGGAAAAATCAGCAACGCTTTTTTTGGCCAATTTGGAGAAGGTGTGATTACTCGGGAACGGCTCATAAAATTTTTAATATATTTTCCAGGAAAAATCAGCAACACTTTTTTTGGCCAATTTGGAGAAGGTGTGATTACTCGGGAACGGCTCGTAGGTTTTTTAGTGTATTTTCCAGGAAAAATCAGCAACGCTTTTTTTGGCCAATTTGGAGAAGGTGTGATTACTCGGGAACGGCTCGTAAGATTTTTGATGTTTTTTCCAGGAAAAATCAGCAACGCTTTTTTTTGGCCAATTTGGAGAAGATGGGATTACTCGGGAACGGCTCGTAAGATTTTTAGTGTATTTTCCAGGAAAAATCAGCAACGCTTTTTTTGGCCAATTTGGAGAAGATGGGATTACTCGGGAACGGCTCGTAAGATTTTTGATGTTTTTTCCAGGAAAAATCAGCAACGCTTTTTTTTGCCAATTTGGAGAAGATGGGAACACTCGGGAACGGCTCGTAGGATTTTTAGTGTATTTTCCAGGAAAAATCAGCAACGCTTTTTTTTGGCCAATTTGGAGAAGGTGTGATTACTCGGAAACGGCTCGTAGGATTTTTAGTGTATTTTCCAGGAAAAATCAGCAACGCTTTTTTTTGCCAATTTGGAGAAGGTGTGATTACTCGGGAACGGCTCATAAAATTTTTAGTGTATTTTCCAGGAAAAATCAGCAACGCTTTTTTTTGGCCAATTTGGAGAAGGTGTGATTACTCGGGAACGGCTCGTAGGATTTTTAGTGTAATTTCCAGGAAAAATCAACAACGCTTTTTTTTGCCAATTTGGAGAAGGTGTGATTACTCGGGAACGGCTCGTAGGTTTTTTAGTGTATTTTCCAGGAAAAATCAGCAACGCTTTTTTTGGCCAATTTGGAGAAGATGGGATTACTCGGGAACGGCTCGTAGGTTTTTTAGTGTATTTTCCAGGAAAAATGTGCAACGCTTTTTTTGGCCAATTTGGAGAAGATGGGATTACTCGGGAACGGCTCATAAAATTTTTAATATATTTTCCAGGAAAAATCAGCAACACTTTTTTTGGCCAATTTGGAGAAGGTGTGATTACTCGGGAACGGCTCGTAGGTTTTTTAGTGTATTTTCCAGGAAAAATCAGCAACGCTTTTTTTGGCCAATTTGGAGAAGATGGGATTACTCGGGAACGGCTCGTAGGTTTTTTAGTGTATTTTCCAGGAAAAATGTGCAACGCTTTTTTTGGCCAATTTGGAGAAGATGGGATTACTCGGGAACGGCTCATAAAATTTTTAATATATTTTCCAGGAAAAATCAGCAACACTTTTTTTGGCCAATTTGGAGAAGGTGTGATTACTCGGGAACGGCTCGTAAGATTTTTAGTGTATTTTCCAGGAAAAATCAGCAACGCTTTTTTTTCTAATTTGGAGAAGGTGTGATTACTCGGGAACGGCTCGTAAGATTTTTGATGTTTTTTCCAGGAAAAATCAGCAACGCTTTTTTTTCTAATTTGGAGAAGATGGGATTACTCGGGAACGGCTCGTAAGATTTTTAGTGTATTTTCCAGGAAAAATCAGCAACGCTTTTTTTGGCCAATTTGGAGAAGATGGGATTACTCGGGAACGGCTCGTAAGATTTTTGATGTTTTTTCCAGGAAAAATCAGCAACGCTTTTTTTGGCCAATTTGGAGAAGGTGTGATTACTCGGGAACGGCTCGTAGGATTTTTAGTGTATTTTCCAGGAAAAATCAGCAACGCTTTTTTTTGGCCAATTTGGAGAAGGTGTGATTACTCGGAAACGGCTCGTAGGTTTTTTAGTGTATTTTCCAGGAAAAATCAGCAACGCTTTTTTTTCTAATTTGGAGAAGATGGGATTACTCGGGAACGGCTCATAAAATTTTTAATATATTTTCCAGGAAAAATCAGCAACGCTTTTTTTGGCCAATTTGGAGAAGGTGTGATTACTCGGGAACGGCTCATAAAATTTTTAATATATTTTCCAGGAAAAATCAGCAACACTTTTTTTGGCCAATTTGGAGAAGGTGTGATTACTCGGGAACGGCTCGTAGGTTTTTTAGTGTATTTTCCAGGAAAAATGTGCAACGCTTTTTTTGGCCAATTTGGAGAAGATGGGATTACTCGGGAACGGCTCATAAAATTTTTAATATATTTTCCAGGAAAAATCAGCAACGCTTTTTTTGGCCAATTTGGAGAAGGTGTGATTACTCGGGAACGGCTCATAAAATTTTTAATATATTTTCCAGGAAAAATCAGCAACACTTTTTTTGGCCAATTTGGAGAAGGTGTGATTACTCGGGAACGGCTCGTAGGTTTTTTAGTGTATTTTCCAGGAAAAATCAGCAACGCTTTTTTTGGCCAATTTGGAGAAGGTGTGATTACTCGGGAACGGCTCGTAAGATTTTTGATGTTTTTTCCAGGAAAAATCAGCAACGCTTTTTTTTGGCCAATTTGGAGAAGATGGGATTACTCGGGAACGGCTCGTAAGATTTTTAGTGTATTTTCCAGGAAAAATCAGCAACGCTTTTTTTGGCCAATTTGGAGAAGATGGGATTACTCGGGAACGGCTCGTAAGATTTTTGATGTTTTTTCCAGGAAAAATCAGCAACGCTTTTTTTGGCCAATTTGGAGAAGGTGTGATTACTCGGGAACGGCTCGTAGGATTTTTAGTGTATTTTCCAGGAAAAATCAGCAACGCTTTTTTTTGGCCAATTTGGAGAAGGTGTGATTACTCGGAAACGGCTCGTAGGTTTTTTAGTGTATTTTCCAGGAAAAATCAGCAACGCTTTTTTTTCTAATTTGGAGAAGATGGGATTACTCGGGAACGGCTCGTAGGATTTTTAGTGTATTTTCCAGGAAAAATCAGCAACGCTTTTTTTGGCCAATTTGGAGAAGGTGTGATTACTCGAGAACGGCTCGTAAGATTTTTAGTGTATTTTCCAGGAAAAATCAGCAACGCTTTTTTTTTGGCCAATTTGGAGAAGATGGGATTACTCGGGAACGGCTCGTAGGTTTTTTAGTGTATTTTCCAGGAAAAATCAGCAACGCTTTTTTTTGGCCAATTTGGAGAAGGTGTGATTACTCGGAAACGGCTCGTAAGATTTTTAGTGTATTTTCCAGGAAAAATCAGCAACGCTTTTTTTGGCCAATTTGGAGAAGGTGTGATTACTCGGGAACGGCTCGTAAGATTTTTAGTGTATTTTCCAGGAAAAATCAGCAACGTTTTTTTTTGGCCAATTTGGAGAAGATGGGATTACTCGGGAACGGCTCGTAAGATTTTTAGTGTATTTTCCAGGAAAAATCAACAACGCTTTTTTTTGCCAATTTGGAGAAGGTGTGATTACTCGGGAACGGCTCGTAAGATTTTTGATGTATTTTTCAGGAAAAATCAGCAACGCTTTTTTTTGGCCAATTTGGAGAAGATGGGATTACTCGGGAACTGCTCGTAGGATTTTTAGTGTATTTTCCAGGAAAAATCAACAACGCTTTTTTTTGGCCAATTTGGAGAAGGTGTGATTACTCGGGAACGGCTCGTAGGTTTTTTAGTGTATTTTCCAGGAAAAATCAGCAACGCTTTTTTTTGGCCAATTTGGAGAAGGTGTGATTACTCGGGAACGGCTCGTAGGTTTTTTAGTGTATTTTCCAGGAAAAATCAGCAACGCTTTTTTTTGGCCAATTTGGAGAAGGTGTGATTACTCGGGAACGGCTCGTAAGATTTTTGATGTTTTTTCCAGGAAAAATCAACAACGCTTTTTTTTGGCCAATTTGGAGAAGGTGTGATTACTCGGGAACGGCTCGTAAGATTTTTAGTGTATTTTCCAGGAAAAATCAGCAACGCTTTTTTTTCTAATTTGGAGAAGATGGGATTACTCGGGAACGGCTCGTAAGATTTTTAGTGTATTTTCCAGGAAAAATCAGCAACGCTTTTTTTGGCCACTTTGGAGAAGGTGTGATTACTCGGGAACGGCTCGTAAGATTTTTAGTGTATTTTCCAGGAAAAATCAGCAACGCTTTTTTTGGCCAATTTGGAGAAGGTGTGATTACTCGGGAACGGCTCGTAAGATTTTTGATGTTTTTTCCAGGAAAAATCAGCAACGCTTTTTTTTGGCCAATTTGGAGAAGGTGTGATTACTCGGGAACGGCTCGTAGGATTTTTAGTGTATTTTCCAGGAAAAATCAGCAACACTTTTTTTGGCCAATTTGGAGAAGGTGTGATTACTCGGGAACGGCTCGTAGGATTTTTAGTGTATTTTCCAGGAAAAATCAGCAACGCTTTTTTTTGGCCAATTTGGAGAAGGTGTGATTACTCGGGAACGGCTCGTAGGATTTTTAGTGTATTTTCCAGGAAAAATCAGCATCGCTTTTTTTGGCCAATTTGGAGAAGGTGTGATTACTCGGGAACGGCTCGTAAGATTTTTAGTGTATTTTCCAGGAAAAATCAGCAACGCTTTTTTTGGCCAATTTGGAGAAGGTGTGATTACTCGGGAACGGCTCGTAGGATTTTTAGTGTATTTTCCAGGAAAAATGTGCAACGCTTTTTTTGGCCAATTTGGAGAAGGTGTGATTACTCGGGAACTGCTCGTAGGATTTTTAGTGTATTTTCCAGGAAAAATTAGCAACGCTTTTTTTTGGCCAATTTGGAGAAGATGGGATTACTCGGGAACGGCTCGTAGGATTTTTGATGTTTTTTCCAGGAAAAATCAGCAACGCTTTTTTTGGCCAATTTGGAGAAGGTGTGATTACTCGGGAACGGCTCGTAGGTTTTTTAGTGTATTTTCCAGGAAAAATCAGCAAGGTTTTTTTTTGGCCAATTTGGAGAAGGTGTGATTACTCGGGAACGGCTCGTAGGTTTTTTAGTGTATTTTCCAGGAAAAATCAGCAAGGTTTTTTTTTGGCCAATTTGGAGAAGGTGTGATTACTCGGGAACGGCTCGTAGGTTTTTTAGTGTATTTTTCAGGAAAAATCAGCAACGCTTTTTTTTGGCCAATTTGGAGAAGATGGGATTACTCGGGAACGGCTCGTAAGATTTTTAGTGTATTTTCCAGGAAAAATCAGCAACGCTTTTTTTTGGCCAATTTGGAGAAGGTGTGATTACTCGGGAACGGCTCGTAAGATTTTTAGTGTATTTTCCAGGAAAAATCAGCAACGCTTTTTTTGGCCAATTTGGAGAAGGTGTGATTACTCGGGAACGGCTCGTAGGTTTTTTAGTGTATTTTCCAGGAAAAATCAACAACGCTTTTTTTGGCCAATTTGGAGAAGGTGTGATTACTCGGGAACGGCTCGTAGGTTTTTTAGTGTATTTTCCAGGAAAAATCAGCAACGCTTTTTTTTGGCCAATTTGGAGAAGATGGGATTACTCGGGAACGGCTCGTAAGATTTTTAGTGTATTTTCCAGGAAAAATCAGCAACGCTTTTTTTTGGCCAATTTGGAGAAGGTGTGATTACTCGGGAACGGCTCGTAAGATTTTTAGTGTATTTTCCAGGAAAAATCAGCAACGCTTTTTTTGGCCAATTTGGAGAAGGTGTGATTACTCGGGAACGGCTCGTAAGATTTTTAGTGTAATTTCCAGGAAAAATCAACAACGCTTTTTTTGGCCAATTTGGAGAAGGTGTGATTACTCGGGAACGGCTCGTAGGTTTTTTAGTGTATTTTCCAGGAAAAATCAGCAACGCTTTTTTTGGCCAATTTGGAGAAGGTGTGATTACTCGGGAACTGCTCGTAGGTTTTTTAGTGTATTTTCCAGGAAAAATCAGCAACGCTTTTTTTGGCCAATTTGGAGAAGGTGTGATTACTCGGGAACGGCTCGTAGGTTTTTTAGTGTATTTTCCAGGAAAAATCAACAACGCTTTTTTTGGCCAATTCGGAGAAGATGGGATTACTCGGGAACGGCACGTAGGTTTTTTAGTGTATTTTCCAGGAAAAATCAGCAACGCTTTTTTTGGCCAATTTGGAGAAGGTGTGATTACTCGGGAACGGCTCGTAAGATTTTTGATGTTTTTTCCAGGAAAAATCAGCAACGCTTTTTTTGGCCAATTCGGAGAAGATGGGATTACTCGGGAACGGCTCGTAGGTTTTTTAGTGTATTTTTCAGGAAAAATCAACAACGCTTTTTTTTTGCCAATTTGGAGAAGGTGTGATTACTCGGGAACTGCTCGTAGGATTTTTAGTGTATTTTCCAGGAAAAATCAGCAACGCTTTTTTTTCTAATTTGGAGAAGGTGTGATTACTCGGGAACGGCTCGTAAGATTTTTAGTGTATTTTCCAGGAAAAATCAGCAACGCTTTTTTTTGGCCAATTTGGAGAAGGTGTGATTACTCGGGAACTGCTCGTAGGATTTTTAGTGTATTTTCCAGGAAAAATCAGCAACGCTTTTTTTTGGCCAATTTGGAGAAGATGGGATTACTCGGGAACTGCTCGTAGGTTTTTTAGTGTATTTTCCAGGAAAAATCAGCAACGCTTTTTTTTGGCCAATTTGGAGAAGGTGTGATTACTCGGGAACGGCTCGTAGGATTTTTAGTGTATTTTCCAGGAAAAACCAGCAACGCTTTTTTTTGGCCAATTTGGAGAAGGTGTGATTACTCGGGAACGGCTCGTAGGTTTTTTAGTGTATTTTCCAGGAAAAATCAGCAACGCTTTTTTTGGCCAATTTGGAGAAGGTGTGATTACTCGGGAACGGCTCATAAAATTTTTAATATATTTTCCAGGAAAAATCAGCAACACTTTTTTTGGCCAATTTGGAGAAGGTGTGATTACTCGGGAACGGCTCGTAGGTTTTTTAGTGTATTTTCCAGGAAAAATCAGCAACGCTTTTTTTGGCCAATTTGGAGAAGATGGGATTACTCGGGAACGGCTCGTAGGTTTTTTAGTGTATTTTCCAGGAAAAATGTGCAACGCTTTTTTTGGCCAATTTGGAGAAGATGGGATTACTCGGGAACGGCTCATAAAATTTTTAATATATTTTCCAGGAAAAATCAGCAACACTTTTTTTGGCCAATTTGGAGAAGGTGTGATTACTCGGGAACGGCTCGTAAGATTTTTAGTGTATTTTCCAGGAAAAATCAGCAACGCTTTTTTTTCTAATTTGGAGAAGGTGTGATTACTCGGGAACGGCTCGTAAGATTTTTGATGTTTTTTCCAGGAAAAATCAGCAACGCTTTTTTTTCTAATTTGGAGAAGATGGGATTACTCGGGAACGGCTCGTAGGATTTTTAGTGTATTTTCCAGGAAAAATCAGCAACGCTTTTTTTTGGCCAATTTGGAGAAGGTGTGATTACTCGGAAACGGCTCGTAAGATTTTTAGTGTATTTTCCAGGAAAAATCAGCAACGCTTTTTTTGGCCAATTTGGAGAAGGTGTGATTACTCGGGAACGGCTCATAAAATTTTTAATATATTTTCCAGGAAAAATCAGCAACACTTTTTTTGGCCAATTTGGAGAAGGTGTGATTACTCGGGAACGGCTCGTAGGTTTTTTAGTGTATTTTCCAGGAAAAATCAGCAACGCTTTTTTTGGCCAATTTGGAGAAGGTGTGATTACTCGGGAACGGCTCGTAAGATTTTTGATGTTTTTTCCAGGAAAAATCAGCAACGCTTTTTTTTTGCCAATTTGGAGAAGATGGGATTACTCGGGAACGGCTCGTAAGATTTTTAGTGTATTTTCCAGGAAAAATCAGCAACGCTTTTTTTGGCCAATTTGGAGAAGATGGGATTACTCGGGAACGGCTCGTAAGATTTTTGATGTTTTTTCCAGGAAAAATCAGCAACGCTTTTTTTGGCCAATTTGGAGAAGGTGTGATTACTCGGGAACGGCTCGTAGGATTTTTAGTGTATTTTCCAGGAAAAATCAGCAACGCTTTTTTTTGGCCAATTTGGAGAAGGTGTGATTACTCGGAAACGGCTCGTAGGATTTTTAGTGTATTTTCCAGGAAAAATCAGCAACGCTTTTTTTTGCCAATTTGGAGAAGGTGTGATTACTCGGGAACGGCTCATAAAATTTTTAGTGTATTTTCCAGGAAAAATCAGCAACGCTTTTTTTTGGCCAATTTGGAGAAGGTGTGATTACTCGGGAACGGCTCGTAGGATTTTTAGTGTAATTTCCAGGAAAAATCAACAACGCTTTTTTTTTGCCAATTTGGAGAAGGTGTGATTACTCGGGAACGGCTCGTAGGTTTTTTAGTGTATTTTCCAGGAAAAATCAGCAACGCTTTTTTTGGCCAATTTGGAGAAGGTGTGATTACTCGGGAACGGCTCGTAGGATTTTTAGTGTATTTTCCAGGAAAAATCAGCAACGCTTTTTTTTGCCAATTTGGAGAAAGTGTGATTACTCCGGAACGGCTCGTAAGATTTTTAGTGTATTTTCCAGGAAAAATCAACAACGCTTTTTTTTGCCAATTTGGAGAAGGTGTGATTACTCGGGAACGGCTCGTAGGATTTTTAGTGTATTTTCCAGGAAAAATCAGAAACGCTTTTTTTTCTAATTTGGAGAAGATGGGATTACTCGGGAACGGCTCGTAGGTTTTTTTATGTATTTTCCAGGAAAAATCAGCAACGCTTTTTTTTCTAATTTGGAGAAGATGGGATTACTCGGGAACGGCTCGTAGGATTTTTAGTGTATTTTCCAGGAAAAATCAGCAACGCTTTTTTTGGCCAATTTGGAGAAGGTGTGATTACTCGGGAACGGCTCGTAAGATTTTTAGCGTATTTTCCAGGAAAAATCAGCAACGCTTTTTTTTGGCCAATTTGGAGAAGATGGGATTACTCGGGAACGGCTCGTAGGTTTTTTAGTGTATTCCAGGAAAAATCAGCAACGCTTTTTTTTGGCCAATTTGGAGAAGGTGTGATTACTCGGAAACGGCTCGTAAGATTTTTAGTGTATTTTCCAGGAAAAATCAGCAACGCTTTTTTTGGCCAATTTGGAGAAGGTGTGATTACTCGGGAACGGCTCGTAAGATTTTTAGTGTATTTTCCAGGAAAAATCAGCAACGTTTTTTTTTGGCCAATTTGGAGAAGATGGGATTACTCGGGAACGGCTCGTAAGATTTTTAGTGTATTTTCCAGGAAAAATCAACAACGCTTTTTTTTGCCAATTTGGAGAAGGTGTGATTACTCGGGAACGGCTCGTAAGATTTTTGATGTATTTTTCAGGAAAAATCAGCAACGCTTTTTTTTGGCCAATTTGGAGAAGATGGGATTACTCGGGAACTGCTCGTAGGATTTTTAGTGTATTTTCCAGGAAAAATCAACAACGCTTTTTTTTGGCCAATTTGGAGAAGGTGTGATTACTCGGGAACGGCTCGTAGGTTTTTTAGTGTATTTTCCAGGAAAAATCAGCAACGCTTTTTTTTGGCCAATTTGGAGAAGGTGTGATTACTCGGGAACGGCTCGTAGGTTTTTTAGTGTATTTTCCAGGAAAAATCAGCAACGCTTTTTTTTGGCCAATTTGGAGAAGGTGTGATTACTCGGGAACGGCTCGTAAGATTTTTGATGTTTTTTCCAGGAAAAATCAACAACGCTTTTTTTTGGCCAATTTGGAGAAGGTGTGATTACTCGGGAACGGCTCGTAAGATTTTTAGTGTATTTTCCAGGAAAAATCAGCAACGCTTTTTTTTCTAATTTGGAGAAGATGGGATTACTCGGGAACGGCTCGTAAGATTTTTAGTGTATTTTCCAGGAAAAATCAGCAACGCTTTTTTTGGCCACTTTGGAGAAGGTGTGATTACTCGGGAACGGCTCGTAAGATTTTTAGTGTATTTTCCAGGAAAAATCAGCAACGCTTTTTTTGGCCAATTTGGAGAAGGTGTGATTACTCGGGAACGGCTCGTAAGATTTTTGATGTTTTTTCCAGGAAAAATCAGCAACGCTTTTTTTTTGGCCAATTTGGAGAAGGTGTGATTACTCGGGAACGGCTCGTAGGATTTTTAGTGTATTTTCCAGGAAAAATCAGCAACACTTTTTTTGGCCAATTTGGAGAAGGTGTGATTACTCGGGAACGGCTCGTAGGATTTTTAGTGTATTTTCCAGGAAAAATCAGCAACGCTTTTTTTTGGCCAATTTGGAGAAGGTGTGATTACTCGGGAACGGCTCGTAGGATTTTTAGTGTATTTTCCAGGAAAAATCAGCAACGCTTTTTTTGGCCAATTTGGAGAAGGTGTGATTACTCGGGAACGGCTCGTAAGATTTTTAGTGTATTTTCCAGGAAAAATCAGCAACGCTTTTTTTGGCCAATTTGGAGAAGGTGTGATTACTCGGGAACGGCTCGTAGGATTTTTAGTGTATTTTCCAGGAAAAATGTGCAACGCTTTTTTTGGCCAATTTGGAGAAGGTGTGATTACTCGGGAACTGCTCGTAGGATTTTTAGTGTATTTTCCAGGAAAAATTAGCAACGCTTTTTTTTGGCCAATTTGGAGAAGATGGGATTACTCGGGAACGGCTCGTAGGATTTTTGATGTTTTTTCCAGGAAAAATCAGCAACGCTTTTTTTGGCCAATTTGGAGAAGGTGTGATTACTCGGGAACGGCTCGTAGGTTTTTTAGTGTATTTTCCAGGAAAAATCAGCAAGGTTTTTTTTTGGCCAATTTGGAGAAGGTGTGATTACTCGGGAACGGCTCGTAGGTTTTTTAGTGTATTTTCCAGGAAAAATCAGCAAGGTTTTTTTTTGGCCAATTTGGAGAAGGTGTGATTACTCGGGAACGGCTCGTAGGTTTTTTAGTGTATTTTTCAGGAAAAATCAGCAACGCTTTTTTTTGGCCAATTTGGAGAAGATGGGATTACTCGGGAACGGCTCGTAAGATTTTTAGTGTATTTTCCAGGAAAAATCAGCAACGCTTTTTTTTGGCCAATTTGGAGAAGGTGTGATTACTCGGGAACGGCTCGTAAGATTTTTAGTGTATTTTCCAGGAAAAATCAGCAACGCTTTTTTTGGCCAATTTGGAGAAGGTGTGATTACTCGGGAACGGCTCGTAGGTTTTTTAGTGTATTTTCCAGGAAAAATCAGCAAGGTTTTTTTTTGGCCAATTTGGAGAAGGTGTGATTACTCGGGAACGGCTCGTAGGTTTTTTAGTGTATTTTTCAGGAAAAATCAGCAACGCTTTTTTTTGGCCAATTTGGAGAAGATGGGATTACTCGGGAACGGCTCGTAGGTTTTTTAGTGTATTTTCCAGGAAAAATCAGCAACGCTTTTTTTTGCCAATTTGGAGAAGGTGTGATTACTCGGGAACTGCTCGTACGATTTTTAGTGTATTTTCCAGGAAAAATCAGCAACGCTTTTTTTTGCCAATTTGGAGAAGGTGTGATTACTCGGGAACGGCTCGTAGGATTTTTAGTGTATTTTCAAGGAAAAATCAGCAACGCTTTTTTTGGCCAATTTGGAGAAGGTGTGATTACTCGGGAACGGCTCGTAGGTTTTTTAGTGTATTTTCCAGGAAAAATCAGCAACGCTTTTTTTGGCCAATTTGGAGAAGGTGTGATTACTCGGGAACGGCTCGTAGGTTTTTTGATGTATTTTCCAGGAAAAATCAACAACGCTTTTTTTGGCCAATTTGGAGAAGGTGTGATTACTCGGGAACGGCTCGTAGGATTTTTGATGTTTTTTCCAGGAAAAATCAACAACGCTTTTTTTTCTAATTTGGAGAAGATGGGATTACTCGGGAACGGCTCGTAAGATTTTTAGTGTATTTTCCAGGAAAAATCAACAACGCTTTTTTTGGCCAATTTGGAGAAGGTGTGATTACTCGGGAACGGCTCATAAGATTTTTAATATATTTTCCAGGAAAAATCAGCAACGCTTTTTTTTGCTAATTTGGAGAAGGTGTGATTACTCGGGAACGGCTCATAAAATTTTTAGTGTATTTTCCAGGAAAAATCAGCAACGCTTTTTTTTGGCCAATTTGGAGAAGGTGTGATTACTCGGGAACGGCTCGTAGGATTTTTAGTGTAATTTCCAGGAAAAATCAACAACGCTTTTTTTTGCCAATTTGGAGAAGGTGTGATTACTCGGGAACGGCTCGTAGGTTTTTTAGTGTATTTTCCAGGAAAAATCAGCAACGCTTTTTTTGGCCAATTTGGAGAAGGTGTGATTACTCGGGAACGGCTCGTAGGATTTTTAGTGTATTTTCCAGGAAAAATCAGCAACGCTTTTTTTTGCCAATTTGGAGAAAGTGTGATTACTCCGGAACGGCTCGTAAGATTTTTAGTGTATTTTCCAGGAAAAATCAACAACGCTTTTTTTTGCCAATTTGGAGAAGGTGTGATTACTCGGGAACGGCTCGTAGGATTTTTAGTGTATTTTCCAGGAAAAATCAGAAACGCTTTTTTTTCTAATTTGGAGAAGATGGGATTACTCGGGAACGGCTCGTAGGTTTTTTTATGTATTTTCCAGGAAAAATCAGCAACGCTTTTTTTTCTAATTTGGAGAAGATGGGATTACTCGGGAACGGCTCGTAGGATTTTTAGTGTATTTTCCAGGAAAAATCAGCAACGCTTTTTTTGGCCAATTTGGAGAAGGTGTGATTACTCGGGAACGGCTCGTAAGATTTTTAGTGTATTTTCCAGGAAAAATCAGCAACGCTTTTTTTTGGCCAATTTGGAGAAGATGGGATTACTCGGGAACGGCTCGTAGGTTTTTTAGTGTATTTTCCAGGAAAAATCAGCAACGCTTTTTTTTGGCCAATTTGGAGAAGGTGTGATTACTCGGAAACGGCTCGTAAGATTTTTAGTGTATTTTCCAGGAAAAATCAGCAACGCTTTTTTTGGCCAATTTGGAGAAGGTGTGATTACTCGGGAACGGCTCGTAAGATTTTTAGTGTATTTTCCAGGAAAAATCAGCAACGTTTTTTTTTGGCCAATTTGGAGAAGATGGGATTACTCGGGAACGGCTCGTAAGATTTTTAGTGTATTTTCCAGGAAAAATCAACAACGCTTTTTTTTGCCAATTTGGAGAAGGTGTGATTACTCGGGAACGGCTCGTAAGATTTTTGATGTATTTTTCAGGAAAAATCAGCAACGCTTTTTTTGCTAATTTGGAGAAGGTGTGATTACTCGGGAACGGCTCATAAAATTTTTAGTGTATTTTCCAGGAAAAATCAGCAACGCTTTTTTTTGGCCAATTTGGAGAAGGTGTGATTACTCGGGAACGGCTCGTAGGATTTTTAGTGTAATTTCCAGGAAAAATCAACAACGCTTTTTTTTGCCAATTTGGAGAAGGTGTGATTACTCGGGAACGGCTCGTAGGTTTTTTAGTGTATTTTCCAGGAAAAATCAGCAACGCTTTTTTTGGCCAATTTGGAGAAGGTGTGATTACTCGGGAACGGCTCGTAGGATTTTTAGTGTATTTTCCAGGAAAAATCAGCAACGCTTTTTTTTGCCAATTTGGAGAAAGTGTGATTACTCCGGAACGGCTCGTAAGATTTTTAGTGTATTTTCCAGGAAAAATCAACAACGCTTTTTTTTGCCAATTTGGAGAAGGTGTGATTACTCGGGAACGGCTCGTAGGATTTTTAGTGTATTTTCCAGGAAAAATCAGAAACGCTTTTTTTTCTAATTTGGAGAAGATGGGATTACTCGGGAACGGCTCGTAGGTTTTTTTATGTATTTTCCAGGAAAAATCAGCAACGCTTTTTTTTCTAATTTGGAGAAGATGGGATTACTCGGGAACGGCTCGTAGGATTTTTAGTGTATTTTCCAGGAAAAATCAGCAACGCTTTTTTTGGCCAATTTGGAGAAGGTGTGATTACTCGGGAACGGCTCGTAAGATTTTTAGTGTATTTTCCAGGAAAAATCAGCAACGCTTTTTTTTGGCCAATTTGGAGAAGATGGGATTACTCGGGAACGGCTCGTAGGTTTTTTAGTGTATTTTCCAGGAAAAATCAGCAACGCTTTTTTTTGGCCAATTTGGAGAAGGTGTGATTACTCGGAAACGGCTCGTAAGATTTTTAGTGTATTTTCCAGGAAAAATCAGCAACGCTTTTTTTGGCCAATTTGGAGAAGGTGTGATTACTCGGGAACGGCTCGTAAGATTTTTAGTGTATTTTCCAGGAAAAATCAGCAACGTTTTTTTTTGGCCAATTTGGAGAAGATGGGATTACTCGGGAACGGCTCGTAAGATTTTTAGTGTATTTTCCAGGAAAAATCAACAACGCTTTTTTTTGCCAATTTGGAGAAGGTGTGATTACTCGGGAACGGCTCGTAAGATTTTTGATGTATTTTTCAGGAAAAATCAGCAACGCTTTTTTTTGGCCAATTTGGAGAAGATGGGATTACTCGGGAACTGCTCGTAGGATTTTTAGTGTATTTTCCAGGAAAAATCAACAACGCTTTTTTTTGGCCAATTTGGAGAAGGTGTGATTACTCGGGAACGGCTCGTAGGTTTTTTAGTGTATTTTCCAGGAAAAATCAGCAACGCTTTTTTTTGGCCAATTTGGAGAAGGTGTGATTACTCGGGAACGGCTCGTAGGTTTTTTAGTGTATTTTCCAGGAAAAATCAGCAACGCTTTTTTTTGGCCAATTTGGAGAAGGTGTGATTACTCGGGAACGGCTCGTAAGATTTTTGATGTTTTTTCCAGGAAAAATCAACAACGCTTTTTTTTGGCCAATTTGGAGAAGGTGTGATTACTCGGGAACGGCTCGTAAGATTTTTAGTGTATTTTCCAGGAAAAATCAGCAACGCTTTTTTTTCTAATTTGGAGAAGATGGGATTACTCGGGAACGGCTCGTAAGATTTTTAGTGTATTTTCCAGGAAAAATCAGCAACGCTTTTTTTGGCCACTTTGGAGAAGGTGTGATTACTCGGGAACGGCTCGTAAGATTTTTAGTGTATTTTCCAGGAAAAATCAGCAACGCTTTTTTTGGCCAATTTGGAGAAGGTGTGATTACTCGGGAACGGCTCGTAAGATTTTTGATGTTTTTTCCAGGAAAAATCAGCAACGCTTTTTTTTGGCCAATTTGGAGAAGGTGTGATTACTCGGGAACGGCTCGTAGGATTTTTAGTGTATTTTCCAGGAAAAATCAGCAACACTTTTTTTGGCCAATTTGGAGAAGGTGTGATTACTCGGGAACGGCTCGTAGGATTTTTAGTGTATTTTCCAGGAAAAATCAGCAACGCTTTTTTTTGGCCAATTTGGAGAAGGTGTGATTACTCGGGAACGGCTCGTAGGATTTTTAGTGTATTTTCCAGGAAAAATCAGCAACGCTTTTTTTGGCCAATTTGGAGAAGGTGTGATTACTCGGGAACGGCTCGTAAGATTTTTAGTGTATTTTCCAGGAAAAATCAGCAACGCTTTTTTTGGCCAATTTGGAGAAGGTGTGATTACTCGGGAACGGCTCGTAGGATTTTTAGTGTATTTTCCAGGAAAAATGTGCAACGCTTTTTTTGGCCAATTTGGAGAAGGTGTGATTACTCGGGAACTGCTCGTAGGATTTTTAGTGTATTTTCCAGGAAAAATTAGCAACGCTTTTTTTTGGCCAATTTGGAGAAGATGGGATTACTCGGGAACGGCTCGTAGGATTTTTGATGTTTTTTCCAGGAAAAATCAGCAACGCTTTTTTTGGCCAATTTGGAGAAGGTGTGATTACTCGGGAACGGCTCGTAGGTTTTTTAGTGTATTTTCCAGGAAAAATCAGCAAGGTTTTTTTTTGGCCAATTTGGAGAAGGTGTGATTACTCGGGAACGGCTCGTAGGTTTTTTAGTGTATTTTCCAGGAAAAATCAGCAAGGTTTTTTTTTGGCCAATTTGGAGAAGGTGTGATTACTCGGGAACGGCTCGTAGGTTTTTTAGTGTATTTTTCAGGAAAAATCAGCAACGCTTTTTTTTGGCCAATTTGGAGAAGATGGGATTACTCGGGAACGGCTCGTAAGATTTTTAGTGTATTTTCCAGGAAAAATCAGCAACGCTTTTTTTTGGCCAATTTGGAGAAGGTGTGATTACTCGGGAACGGCTCGTAAGATTTTTAGTGTATTTTCCAGGAAAAATCAGCAACGCTTTTTTTGGCCAATTTGGAGAAGGTGTGATTACTCGGGAACGGCTCGTAGGTTTTTTAGTGTATTTTCCAGGAAAAATCAGCAAGGTTTTTTTTTGGCCAATTTGGAGAAGGTGTGATTACTCGGGAACGGCTCGTAGGTTTTTTAGTGTATTTTTCAGGAAAAATCAGCAACGCTTTTTTTTGGCCAATTTGGAGAAGATGGGATTACTCGGGAACGGCTCGTAGGTTTTTTAGTGTATTTTCCAGGAAAAATCAGCAACGCTTTTTTTTGCCAATTTGGAGAAGGTGTGATTACTCGGGAACTGCTCGTACGATTTTTAGTGTATTTTCCAGGAAAAATCAGCAACGCTTTTTTTTGCCAATTTGGAGAAGGTGTGATTACTCGGGAACGGCTCGTAGGATTTTTAGTGTATTTTCAAGGAAAAATCAGCAACGCTTTTTTTGGCCAATTTGGAGAAGGTGTGATTACTCGGGAACGGCTCGTAGGTTTTTTAGTGTATTTTCCAGGAAAAATCAGCAACGCTTTTTTTGGCCAATTTGGAGAAGGTGTGATTACTCGGGAACGGCTCGTAGGTTTTTTGATGTATTTTCCAGGAAAAATCAACAACGCTTTTTTTGGCCAATTTGGAGAAGGTGTGATTACTCGGGAACGGCTCGTAGGATTTTTGATGTTTTTTCCAGGAAAAATCAACAACGCTTTTTTTTCTAATTTGGAGAAGATGGGATTACTCGGGAACGGCTCGTAAGATTTTTAGTGTATTTTCCAGGAAAAATCAACAACGCTTTTTTTGGCCAATTTGGAGAAGGTGTGATTACTCGGGAACGGCTCATAAGATTTTTAATATATTTTCCAGGAAAAATCAGCAACGCTTTTTTTTGCTAATTTGGAGAAGGTGTGATTACTCGGGAACGGCTCATAAAATTTTTAGTGTATTTTCCAGGAAAAATCAGCAACGCTTTTTTTTGGCCAATTTGGAGAAGGTGTGATTACTCGGGAACGGCTCGTAGGATTTTTAGTGTAATTTCCAGGAAAAATCAACAACGCTTTTTTTTGCCAATTTGGAGAAGGTGTGATTACTCGGGAACGGCTCGTAGGTTTTTTAGTGTATTTTCCAGGAAAAATCAGCAACGCTTTTTTTGGCCAATTTGGAGAAGGTGTGATTACTCGGGAACGGCTCGTAGGATTTTTAGTGTATTTTCCAGGAAAAATCAGCAACGCTTTTTTTTGCCAATTTGGAGAAAGTGTGATTACTCCGGAACGGCTCGTAAGATTTTTAGTGTATTTTCCAGGAAAAATCAACAACGCTTTTTTTTGCCAATTTGGAGAAGGTGTGATTACTCGGGAACGGCTCGTAGGATTTTTAGTGTATTTTCCAGGAAAAATCAGAAACGCTTTTTTTTCTAATTTGGAGAAGATGGGATTACTCGGGAACGGCTCGTAGGTTTTTTTATGTATTTTCCAGGAAAAATCAGCAACGCTTTTTTTTCTAATTTGGAGAAGATGGGATTACTCGGGAACGGCTCGTAGGATTTTTAGTGTATTTTCCAGGAAAAATCAGCAACGCTTTTTTGGCCAATTTGGAGAAGGTGTGATTACTCGGGAACGGCTCGTAAGATTTTTAGTGTATTTTCCAGGAAAAATCAGCAACGCTTTTTTTTGGCCAATTTGGAGAAGATGGGATTACTCGGGAACGGCTCGTAGGTTTTTTAGTGTATTTTCCAGGAAAAATCAGCAACGCTTTTTTTTGGCCAATTTGGAGAAGGTGTGATTACTCGGAAACGGCTCGTAAGATTTTTAGTGTATTTTCCAGGAAAAATCAGCAACGCTTTTTTTGGCCAATTTGGAGAAGGTGTGATTACTCGGGAACGGCTCGTAAGATTTTTAGTGTATTTTCCAGGAAAAATCAGCAACGTTTTTTTTTGGCCAATTTGGAGAAGATGGGATTACTCGGGAACGGCTCGTAAGATTTTTAGTGTATTTTCCAGGAAAAATCAACAACGCTTTTTTTTGCCAATTTGGAGAAGGTGTGATTACTCGGGAACGGCTCGTAAGATTTTTGATGTATTTTTCAGGAAAAATCAGCAACGCTTTTTTTTGGCCAATTTGGAGAAGGTGTGATTACTCGGGAACGGCTCGTAGGATTTTTGATGTTTTTTCCAGGAAAAATCAACAACGCTTTTTTTTCTAATTTGGAGAAGATGGGATTACTCGGGAACGGCTCGTAAGATTTTTAGTGTATTTTCCAGGAAAAATCAACAACGCTTTTTTTGGCCAATTTGGAGAAGGTGTGATTACTCGGGAACGGCTCATAAGATTTTTAATATATTTTCCAGGAAAAATCAGCAACGCTTTTTTTTGCTAATTTGGAGAAGATGGGATTACTCCGGAACGGCTCGTAAGATTTTTAGTGTATTTTCCAGGAAAAATGTGCAACGCTTTTTTTGGCCAATTTGGAGAAGGTGTGATTACTCGGGAACGGCTCGTAGGATTTTTAGTGTATTTTCCAGGAAAAATCAGCAAGGTTTTTTTTTGGCCAATTTGGAGAAGGTGTGATTACTCGGGAACGGCTCATAAGATTTTTAATATATTTTCCAGGAAAAATCAGCAACGCTTTTTTTTGCTAATTTGGAGAAGATGGGATTACTCCGGAACGGCTCGTAAGATTTTTAGTGTATTTTCCAGGAAAAATGTGCAACGCTTTTTTTGGCCAATTTGGAGAAGGTGTGATTACTCGGGAACGGCTCGTAGGATTTTTAGTGTATTTTCCAGGAAAAATCAGCAACGCTTTTTTTGGCCAATTTGGAGAAGGTGTGATTACTCGGGAACGGCTCGTAAGATTATTGATGTTTTTTCCAGGAAAAATCAGCAACGCTTTTTTTGGCCAATTTGGAGATGGTGTGATAACTCGGGAACGGCTCGTAGGATTTTTAGTGTATTTTCCAGGAAAAATCAGCAAGGTTTTTTTTTGGCCAATTTGGAGAAGGTGTGATTACTCGGGAACGGCTCATAAGATTTTTAATATATTTTCCAGGAAAAATCAGCAACGCTTTTTTTTGCTAATTTGGAGAAGATGGGATTACTCCGGAACGGCTCGTAAGATTTTTAGTGTATTTTCCAGGAAAAATGTGCAACGCTTTTTTTGGCCAATTTGGAGAAGGTGTGATTACTCGGGAACGGCTCGTAGGATTTTTAGTGTATTTTCCAGGAAAAATGTGCAACGCTTTTTTTGGCCAATTTGGAGAAGGTGTGATTACTCGGGAACGGCTCGTAGGATTTTTAGTGTATTTTCCAGGAAAAATCAGCAACGCTTTTTTTTGGCCAATTTGGAGAAGGTGTGATTACTCGGAAACGGCTCGTAAGATTTTTAGTGTATTTTCCAGGAAAAATCAGCAACGCTTTTTTTGGCCAATTTGGAGAAGGTGTGATTACTCGGGAACGGCTCGTAAGATTATTGATGTTTTTTCCAGGAAAAATCAGCAACGCTTTTTTTGGCCAATTTGGAGATGGTGTGATAACTCGGGAACGGCTCGTAGGATTTTTAGTGTATTTTCCAGGAAAAATCAGCAAGGTTTTTTTTTGGCCAATTTGGAGAAGGTGTGATTACTCGGGAACGGCTCATAAGATTTTTAATATATTTTCCAGGAAAAATCAGCAACGCTTTTTTTTGCTAATTTGGAGAAGATGGGATTACTCCGGAACGGCTCGTAAGATTTTTAGTGTATTTTCCAGGAAAAATGTGCAACGCTTTTTTTGGCCAATTTGGAGAAGGTGTGATTACTCGGGAACGGCTCGTAGGATTTTTAGTGTATTTTCCAGGAAAAATGTGCAACGCTTTTTTTGGCCAATTTGGAGAAGGTGTGATTACTCGGGAACGGCTCGTAGGATTTTTAGTGTATTTTCCAGGAAAAATCAGCAACGCTTTTTTTGGCCAATTTGGAGAAGGTGTGATTACTCGGGAACGGCTCGTAAGATTTTTAGTGTATTTTCCAGGAAAAATCAGCAACGCTTTTTTTTGGCCAATTTGGAGAAGATGGGATTACTCGGGAACGGCTCGTAGGTTTTTTAGTGTATTTTCCAGGAAAAATCAGCAACGCTTTTTTTTGGCCAATTTGGAGAAGGTGTGATTACTCGGAAACGGCTCGTAAGATTTTTAGTGTATTTTCCAGGAAAAATCAGCAACGCTTTTTTTGGCCAATTTGGAGAAGGTGTGATTACTCGGGAACGGCTCGTAAGATTTTTAGTGTATTTTCCAGGAAAAATCAGCAACGTTTTTTTTTGGCCAATTTGGAGAAGATGGGATTACTCGGGAACGGCTCGTAAGATTTTTAGTGTATTTTCCAGGAAAAATCAACAACGCTTTTTTTTGCCAATTTGGAGAAGGTGTGATTACTCGGGAACGGCTCGTAAGATTTTTGATGTATTTTTCAGGAAAAATCAGCAACGCTTTTTTTTGGCCAATTTGGAGAAGGTGTGATTACTCGGGAACGGCTCGTAGGATTTTTGATGTTTTTTCCAGGAAAAATCAACAACGCTTTTTTTTCTAATTTGGAGAAGATGGGATTACTCGGGAACGGCTCGTAAGATTTTTAGTGTATTTTCCAGGAAAAATCAACAACGCTTTTTTTGGCCAATTTGGAGAAGGTGTGATTACTCGGGAACGGCTCATAAGATTTTTAATATATTTTCCAGGAAAAATCAGCAACGCTTTTTTTTGCTAATTTGGAGAAGATGGGATTACTCCGGAACGGCTCGTAAGATTTTTAGTGTATTTTCCAGGAAAAATGTGCAACGCTTTTTTTGGCCAATTTGGAGAAGGTGTGATTACTCGGGAACGGCTCGTAGGATTTTTAGTGTATTTTCCAGGAAAAATCAGCAAGGTTTTTTTTTGGCCAATTTGGAGAAGGTGTGATTACTCGGGAACGGCTCATAAGATTTTTAATATATTTTCCAGGAAAAATCAGCAACGCTTTTTTTTGCTAATTTGGAGAAGATGGGATTACTCCGGAACGGCTCGTAAGATTTTTAGTGTATTTTCCAGGAAAAATGTGCAACGCTTTTTTTGGCCAATTTGGAGAAGGTGTGATTACTCGGGAACGGCTCGTAGGATTTTTAGTGTATTTTCCAGGAAAAATCAGCAACGCTTTTTTTGGCCAATTTGGAGAAGGTGTGATTACTCGGGAACGGCTCGTAAGATTATTGATGTTTTTTCCAGGAAAAATCAGCAACGCTTTTTTTGGCCAATTTGGAGATGGTGTGATAACTCGGGAACGGCTCGTAGGATTTTTAGTGTATTTTCCAGGAAAAATCAACAACGCTTTTTTTTTGGCCAATTTGGAGAAGGTGTGATTACTCGGGAACGGCTCATAAACTTTTTAATATATTTTCCAGGAAAAATCAGCAACACATTTTTTGGCCAATTTGGAGAAGGTGTGATTACTCGGGAACGGCTCGTAGGTTTTTTAGTGTATTTTCCAGGAAAAATCAACAACGCTTTTTTTGGCCAATTTGGAGAAGGTGTGATTACTCGGGAACGGCTCGTAGGTTTTTTAGTGTATTTTCCAGGAAAAATCAGCAACGCTTTTTTTTGGCCAATTTGGAGAAGGTGTGATTACTCGGGAACGGCTCGTAAGATTTTCGATGTTTTTTCCAGGAAAAATCAGCAACGCTTTTTTTGGCCAATTTGGAGAAGGTGTGATTACTCGGGAACGGCTCGTAAGATTTTTAGTGTATTTTCCAGGAAAAATCAGCAACGCTTTTTTTTTGCCAATTTGGAGAAGGTGTGATTACTCGGGAACGGCTCGTAAGATTTTTGATGTTTTTTCCAGGAAAAATCAGCAACGCTTTTTTTGGCCAATTTGGAGAAGGTGTGATTACTCGGGAACGGCTCGTAGGATTTTTGATGTTTTTTCCAGGAAAAATCAGCAACGCTTTTTTTTCTAATTTGGAGAAGGTGTGATTACTCGGGAACGGCTCGTAAGATTTTTGATGTTTTTTCCAGGAAAAATCAGCAACGCTTTTTTTGGCCAATTTGGAGAAGGTGTGATTACTCGGGAACGGCTCGTAAGATTTTTGATGTTTTTTCCAGGAAAAATCAGCAACGCTTTTTTTTTGGCCAATTTGGAGAAGATGGGATTACTCGGAAACGGCTCATAAAATTTTTAGTGTATTTTCCAGGAAAAATCAGCAACGCTTTTTTTTGGCCAATTTGGAGAAGGTGTGATTACTCGGGAACGGCTCGTAGGATTTTTAGTGTAATTTCCAGGAAAAATCAGCAACGCTTTTTTTTGGCCAATTTGGAGAAGGTGAGATTACTCGGGAACGGCTCGTAAGATTTTTGATGTTTTTTCCAGGAAAAATCAACAACGCTTTTTTTTCTAATTTGGAGAAGATGGGATTACTCGGGAACGGCTCGTAAGATTTTTAGTGTATTTTCCAGGAAAAATCAACAACGCTTTTTTTGGCCAATTTGGAGAAGGTGTGATTACTCGGGAACGGCTCGTAGGATTTTTAGTGTATTTTCCAGGAAAAATCAGCAACGCTTTTTTTGGCCAATTTGGAGAAGGTGTGATTACTCGGGAACTGCTCGTAGGATTTTTAGTGTATTTTCCAGGAAAAATCAGCAACGCTTTTTTTTCTAATTTGGAGAAGATGGGATTACTCGGGAACGGCTCGTAGGTTTTTTAGTGTATTTTTCAGGAAAAATCAGCAACGTTTTTTTTGGCCAATTTGGAGAAGGTGTGATTACTCGGGAACGGCTCGTAAGATTTTTGATGTTTTTTCCAGGAAAAATCAGCAACGCTTTTTTTGGCCAATTTGGAGAAGGTGTGATTACTCGGGAACGGCTCGTAAAATTTTTAATATATTTTCCAGGAAAAATCAGCAACACTTTTTTTGGCCAATTTGGAGAAGGTGTGATTACTCGGGAACGGCTCGTAAGATTTTTGATGTTTTTTCCAGGAAAAATCAGCAACGCTTTTTTTGGCCAATTTGGAGAAGGTGTGATTACTCGGGAACGGCTCGTAATATTTTTAGTGTATTTTCCAGGAAAAATCAGCAACGCTTTTTTTTTGCCAATTTGGAGAAGGTGTGATTACTCGGGAACGGCTCGTAAGATTTTTGATGTTTTTTCCAGGAAAAATCAGCAACGCTTTTTTGGCCAATTTGGAGAAGGTTTGATTACTCGGGAACGGCTCGTAGGATTTTTGATGTTTTTTCCAGGAAAAATCAGCAACGCTTTTTTTTCTAATTTGGAGAAGGTGTGATTACTCGGGAACGGCTCGTAAGATTTTTGATGTTTTTTCCAGGAAAAATCAGCAACGCTTTTTTTGGCCAATTTGGAGAAGGTGTGATTACTCGGGAACGGCTCGTAAGATTTTTGATGTTTTTTCCAGGAAAAATCAGCAACGCTTTTTTTTGGCCAATTTGGAGAAGATGGGATTACTCGGGAACGGCTCATAAAATTTTTAGTGTATTTTCCAGGAAAAATCAGCAACGCTTTTTTTTGGCCAATTTGGAGAAGGTGTGATTACTCGGGAACGGCTCGTAGGATTTTTAGTGTAATTTCCAGGAAAAATCAGCAACGCTTTTTTTTGGCCAATTTGGAGAAGGTGTGATTACTCGGGAACGGCTCGTAAGATTTTTGATGTTTTTTCCAGGAAAAATCAACAACGCTTTTTTTTCTAATTTGGAGAAGATGGGATTACTCGGGAACGGCTCGTAAGATTTTTAGTGTATTTTCCAGGAAAAATCAACAACGCTTTTTTTGGCCAATTTGGAGAAGGTGTGATTACTCGGGAACGGCTCGTAGGATTTTTAGTGTATTTTCCAGGAAAAATCAGCAACGCTTTTTTTGGCCAATTTGGAGAAGGTGTGATTACTCGGGAACTGCTCGTAGGATTTTTAGTGTATTTTCCAGGAAAACTCAGCAACGCTTTTTTTTCTAATTTGGAGAAGATGGGATTACTCGGGAACGGCTCGTAGGTTTTTTAGTGTATTTTTCAGGAAAAATCAGCAACGCTTTTTTTGGCCAATTTGGAGAAGGTGTGATTACTCGGGAACGGCTCGTAAGATTTTTGATGTTTTTTCCAGGAAAAATCAGCAACGCTTTTTTTGGCCAATTTGGAGAAGGTGTGATTACTCGGGAATGGCTCGTAAGATTTTTGATGTTTTTTCCAGGAAAAATCAGCAACGCTTTTTTTGGCCAATTTGGAGAAGGTGTGATTACTCGGGAACGGCTCGTAGGTTTTTTAGTGTATTTTCCAGGAAAAATCAGCAACGCTTTTTTTGGCCAATTTGGAGAAGGTGTGATTACTCGGGAACGGCTCGTAAGATTTTTAGTGTATTTTCCAGGAAAAATCAGCAACGCTTTTTTTGGCCAATTTGGAGAAGGTGTGATTACTCGGGAACGGCTCGTAGGATTTTAAGTGTATTTTCCAGGAAAAATCAGCAACGCTTTTTTTTGGCCAATTTGGAGAAGGTGTGATTACTCGGGAACTGCTCGTAGGATTTTTAGTGTATTTTCCAGGAAAAATCAGCAACGCTTTTTTTGGCCAATTTGGAGAAGGTGTGATTACTCGGGAACGGCTCGTAGGATTTTTAGTGTATTTTCCAGGAAAAATCAACAACGCTTTTTTTGGCCAATTTGGAGAAGGTGTGATTACTCGGGAACGGCTCATAAAATTTTTAGTGTATTTTCCAGGAAAAATCAGCAACGCTTTTTTTTGGCCAATTTGGAGAAGGTGTGATTACTCGGGAACGGCTCGTAGGATTTTTAGTGTAATTTCCAGGAAAAATCAACAACTCTTTTTTTTGCCAATTTGGAGAAGGTGTCATTACTCGGGAACGGCTCGTAGGATTTTTAGTGTATTTTCCAGGAAAAATCAGCAAAGCTTTTTTTGGCCAATTTGGAGAAGGTGTGATTACTCGGGAACGGCTCGTAGGATTTTAAGTGTAATTTCCAGGAAAAATCAGCAACGCTTTTTTTTGGCCAATTTGGAGAAGGTGTGATTACTCGGGAACGGCTCGTAAGATTTTTAGTGTATTTTCCAGGAAAAATCAGCAACGCTTTTTTTGGCCAATTTGGAGAAGGTGTGATTACTCGGGAACGGCTCGTAGGATTTTTAGTGTATTTTCCAGGAAAAATCAACAACGCTTTTTTTGGCCAATTTGGAGAAGGTGTGATTACTCGGGAACGGCTCGTAGGTTTTTTAGTGTATTTTCCAGGAAAAATCAGCAACGCTTTTTTTGGCCAATTTGGAGAAGGTGTGATTACTCGGGAACGGCTCGTAAGATTTTTAGTGTATTTTCCAGGCAAAATCAGCAACGCTTTTTTTTTGGCCAATTTGGAGAAGGTGTGATTACTCGGGAACGGCTCGTAAGATTTTTAGTGTATTTTCCAGGAAAAATCAGCAACGCTTTTTTTGGCCAATTTGGAGAAGGTGTGATTACTCGGGAACGGCTCGTAGGATTTTTAGTGTATTTTCCAGGAAAAATCAGCAACGCTTTTTTTGGCCAATTTGGAGAAGATGGGATTACTCGGGAACTGCTCGTAGGATTTTTAGTGTATTTTCCAGGAAAAATCAACAACGCTTTTTTTGGCCAATTTGGAGAAGGTGTGATTACTCGGGAACGGCTCGTAGGATTTTTAGTGTATTTTCCAGGAAAAATCAGCAACGCTTTTTTTGGCCAATTTGGAGAAGATGGGATTACTCGGGAACTGCTCGTAAGATTTTTGATGTTTTTTCCAGGAAAAATCAGCAACGCTTTTTTTGGCCAATTTGGAGAAGGTGTGATTACTCGGGAACGGCTCGTAAGATTTTTGATGTTTTTTCCAGGAAAAATCAGCAACGCTTTTTTTTCTAATTTGGAGAAGGTGTGATTACTCGGGAACGGCTCGTAGGTTTTTTAGTGTATTTTCCAGGAAAAATCAGCAACGCTTTTTTTGGCCAATTTGGAGAAGGTGTGATTACTCGGGAACGGCTCGTAGGTTTTTTAGTGTAATTTCCAGGAAAAATCAGCAACGCTTTTTTTGGCCAATTTGGAGAAGGTGTGATTACTCGGGAACGGCTCGTAAGATTTTTAGTGTATTTTCCAGGAAAAATCAGCAACGCTTTTTTTGGCCAATTTGGAGAAGTTGGGATTACTCGGGAACGGCTCGTAGGATTTTTAGTGTATTTTCCAGGAAAAATCAGCAACGCTTTTTTTTGGCCAATTTGGAGAAGGTGTGATTACTCGGGAACGGCTCGTAGGTTTTTTAGTGTATTTTCCAGGAAAAATCAGCAACGCTTTTTTTTGGCCAATTTGGAGAAGATGGGATTACTCGGGAACGGCTCGTAGGTTTTTTAGTGTATTTTCCAGGAAAAATCAGCAACGCTTTTTTTGGCCAATTTGGAGAAGGTGTGATTACTCGGGAACGGCTCGTAGGTTTTTTAGTGTATTTTCCAGGAAAAATCAGCAACGCTTTTTTTGGCCAATTTGGAGAAGGTGTGATTACTCGGGAACGGCTCGTACGTTTTTTAGTATAATTTCCAGGAAAAATCAGCAACGCTTTTTTTGGCCAATTTGGAGAAGGTGTGATTACTCGGGAACGGCTCGTAGGTTTTTTAGTGTATTTTCCAGGAAAAATCAACAACGCTTTTTTTGGCCAATTTGGAGAAGTTGGGATTACTCGGGAACGGCTCGTAGGATTTTTAGTGTATTTTCCAGGAAAAATCAGCAACGCTTTTTTTTGGCCAATTTGGAGAAGGTGTGATTACTCGGGAACGGCTCGTAGGTTTTTTAGTGTATTTTCCAGGAAAAATCAACAACGCTTTTTTTGGCCAATTTGGAGAAGTTGGGATTACTCGGGAACGGCTCGTAGGATTTTTGGTGTAATTTCCAGGAAAAATCAGCAACGCTTTTTTTGGCCAATTTGGAGAAGGTGTGATTACTCGGGAACGGCTCGTAGGTTTTTTAGTGTATTTTCCAGGAAAAATCAGCAACGCTTTTTTTGGCCAATTTGGAGAAGGTGTGATTACTCGGGAACGGCTCGTAGGTTTTTTAGTGTAATTTCCAGGAAAAATCAACAACGCTTTTTTTGGCCAATTTGGAGAAGGTGTGATTACTCGGGAACGGCTCCTAGGTTTTTTAGTGTATTTTCCAGGAAAAATCAGCAACGCTTTTTTTTGGCCAATTTGGAGAAGGTGTGATTACTCTGGAACGGCTCGTAGGTTTTTTTAGTGTATTTTACAGGAAAAATCAGCAAGGTTTTTTTTTGGCCAATTTGGAGAAGGTGTGATTACTCGGGAACGGCTCGTAGGTTTTTTAGTGTATTTTTCAGGAAAAATCAGCAACGCTTTTTTTTGGCCAATTTGGAGAAGATAGGATTACTCGGGAACTGCTCGTAGGATTTTTAGTGTATTTTCCAGGAAAAATCAACAACGCTTTTTTGGCCAATTTGGAGAAGCTGTGATTACTCGGGAACGGCTCGTAGGATTTTTAGTGTATTTTCCAGGAAAAATCAGCAACGCTTTTTTTTGCCAATTTGGAGAAGGTGTGATTACTCGGGAACGGCTCGTAAGATTTTTGATGTTTTTTCCAGGAAAAATCAGCAACGCTTTTTTTGGCCAATTTGGAGATGGTGTGATTACTCGGGAACGGCTCGTAGGATTTTTAGTGTATTTTCCAGGAAAAATCAACAACGCTTTTTTTGGCCAATTTGGAGAAGATGGGATTACTCGGGAACGGCTCGTAGGTTTTTTAGTGTATTTTCCAGGAAAATACAGCAACGCTTTTTTTTGGCCAATTTGGAGAAGGTGTGATTACTCGGGAACGGCTCGTAAGATTTTTAGTGTATTTTCCAGGAAAAATCAGCAACGCTTTTTTTGGCCAATTTGGAGAAGGTGTGATTACTCGGGAACGGCTCGTAGGTTTTTTAGTGTATTTTCCAGGAAAAATCAGCAAGGTTTTTTTTTGGCCAATTTGGAGAAGGTGTGATTACTCGGGAACGGCTCGTAGGTTTTTTAGTGTATTTTTCAGGAAAAATCAGCAACGCTTTTTTTTGGCCAATTTGGAGAAGATGGGATTACTCGGGAACTGCTCGTAGGATTTTTAGTGTATTTTCCAGGAAAAATCAACAACGCTTTTTTTGGCCAATTTGGAGAAGCTGTGATTACTCGGGAACGGCTCGTAGGATTTTTAGTGTATTTTCCAGGAAAAATCAACAACGCTTTTTTTGGCCAATTTGGAGAAGGTGTGATTACTCGGGAACGGCTCATAAAATTTTTAATATATTTTCCAGGAAAAATCAGCAACGCTTTTTTTTGCTAATTTGGAGAAGATGGGATTACTCCGGAACGGCTCGTAAGATTTTTAGTGTATTTTCCAGGAAAAATGTGCAACGCTTTTTTTGGCCAATTTGGAGAAGGTGTGATTACTCGGGAACGGCTCGTAGGATTTTTAGTGTATTTTCCAGGAAAAATCAGCAACGCTTTTTTTGGCCAATTTGGAGAAGATGGGATTACTCGGGAACTGCTCGTAGGATTTTTAGTGTATTTTCCAGGAAAAATCAGCAACGCTTTTTTTGCCAATTTGGAGAAGGTGTGATTACTCGGGAACTGCTCGTAGGATTTTTAGTGTATTTTCCAGGAAAAATCAGCAACGCTTTTTTTGGCCAATTTGGAGAAGGTGTGATTACTCGGGAACGGCTCGTAGGATTTTAAGTGTATTTTCCAGGAAAAATCAGCAACGCTTTTTTTTGGCCAATTTGGAGAAGATGGGATTACTCGGGAACGGCTCGTAGGATTTTTAGTGTATTTTCCAGGAAAAATCAGCAACAGCTTTTTTTTGCCAATTTGGAGAAGGTGTGATTACTCGGGAACTGCTCGTAGGATTTTTAGTGTATTTTCCAGGAAAAATCAGCAACGCTTTTTTTTGGCCATTTGGAGAAGTGCGATTACTCGGGAACGGCTCGTAAGATTTTTAGTGTATTTTCCAGGAAAATCAGCAACGTTTTTTTTTTGGCCAATTTGGAGAAGATGGGATTACTCGGAACGGCTCGTAAGATTTTTAGTGTATTTTCAGGAAAAATCAGCAACGCTTTTTTTGGCCAATTTGGAAAAGGTGTGATTACTCGGGAACAGCTCGTAAGATTTTGATGTTTTTTCCAGGAAAAATCAGCAACGCTTTTTTTCTATTTGGAGAAGATGGGATTACTCGGGAACGGCTCGTAGGTTTTTTAGTGTATTTTCCAGGAAAAATCAGCAACGCTTTTTTTGGCCAATTTGGAGAAGATGGGATTACTCGGGAACGGCTCGTAGGATTTTTAGTGTATTTTCCAGGAAAAATCAGCAACGCTTTTTTTTTCTAATTTGGAGAAGATGGATTACTCGGGAACGGCTCGTAGGTTTTTTAGTGTATTTTTCAGGAAAAATCAGCAACGCTTTTTTTGGCCAATTTGGAGAAGGTGTGATTACTCGGGAACGACTCGTAAGATTTTGATGTTTTTTCCAGAAAAATCAGCAACGCTTTTTTTGGCCAATTTGGAGATGGTGTGATTACTCGGGAACGGCTCGTAGGATTTTTAGTGTATTTTCCAGGAAAAATCAACAACGCTTTTTTTGGCCAATTTGGAGAAGGTGTGATTACTCGGGAACGGCTCGTAGGATTTTAGTGTATTTTCCAGGAAAAATCAGCAACGCTTTTTTTTGGCCAATTTGGAGAAGATGGGATTACTCGGGAACGGCTCGTAGGATTTTTGATGTTTTTTCCAGGAAAAATCAGCAACGCTTTTTTTGGCCAATTTGGAGAAGGTGTGATTACTCGGGAACAGCTCGTAGGTTTTTTAGTGGTATTTTCCAGGAAAAATCAGCAAGGTTTTTTTTGGCCAATTTGGAGAAGGTGTGATTACTCGGAACGGCTCGTAGGTTTTTTAGTGTATTTTCAGGAAAAATCAGCAAGGTTTTTTTTTGGCCAATTTGGAGAAGATGGGATTACTCGGGAACGGCTCGTAGAGTTTTTTAGTGTATTTTCCAGGAAAAATCAGCAACGCTTTTTTTTGGCCAATTTGGAGAAGGTGTGATTACTCGGGAACGGCTCGTAAGATTTTTAGTGTATTTTCCAGGAAAAATCAGCAACGCTTTTTTTGGCCAATTTGGAGAAGGTGTGATTACTCGGGAACGGCTCGTAGGTTTTTTAGTGTATTTTCCAGGAAAAATCAGCAAAATCAGCAA
>CAMZJU010000098.1:0-94000 GCA_947311025.1 Lypha dubia
AATCCTACGAGCCGTTCCCGAGTAATCACAGCTTCTCCAAATTGGCCAAAAAAAGCGTTGTTGATTTTTCCTGGAAAATACACTAAAAATCCTACGAGCCGTTCCCGAGTAATCACACCTTCTCCAAATTGGCCAAAAAAAGCGTTGCTGATTTTTCCTGGAAAATACACTAAAAATCCTACGAGCAGTTTCCGAGTAATCACACCTTCTCCAAATTGGCAAAAAAAAGCGTTGCTAATTTTTCCTGGAAATTACACTAAAAAACCTACGAGCCGTTCCCGAGTAATCCCATCTTCTCCAAATTGGCCAAAAAAAAACGTTGCTGATTTTTCCTGGAAAATACACTAAAAAACCTACGAGCCGTTCCCGAGTAATCCCACCTTCTCCAAATTGGCCAAAAAAAGCGTTGCTGATTTTTCCTGGAAAATACACTAAAAAACCTACGAGCCGTTCCCGAGTAATCACACCTTCTCCAAATTGGCCAAAAAAAAGCGTTGCTGATTTTTCCTGGAAAATACACTAAAAAACCTACGAGCCGTTCCCGAGTAATCCCATCTTCTCCAAATTGGCCAAAAAAAAGCGTTGCTGATTTTTCCTGGAAAAAACATCAAAAATCTTACGAGCCGTTCCCGAGTAATCACACCTTCTCCAAATTGGCCAAAAAAAGCGTTGCTGATTTTTCCTGGAAAAAACATCAAAAATCTTACGAGCCGTTCCCGAGTAATCACACCTTCTCCAAATTGGCAAAAAAAAGCGTTGCTGATTTTTCCTGGAAAAAACATCAAAAATCTTACGAGCCGTTCCCGAGTAATCACACCTTCTCCAAATTGGCCAAAAAAAGCGTTGCTGATTTTTCCTGGAAAATACACTAAAAATCCTACGAGCCGTTCCCGAGTAATCACACCTTCTCCAAATTGGCCAAAAAAAAGCGTTGCTGATTTTTCCTGGAAAATACACTAAAAAACCTACGAGCCGTTCCCGAGTAATCACACCTTCTCCAAATTGGCCAAAAAAAGCGTTGCTGATTTTTCCTGGAAAATACACTAAAAATCTTACGAGCCGTTCCCGAGTAATCCCATCTTCTCCAAATTGGCCAAAAAAAAGCGTTGTTGATTTTTCCTGGAAAATACACTAAAAATCTTACGAGCCGTTCCCGAGTAATCACACCTTCTCCAAATTGGCCAAAAAAAAGCGTTGCTGATTTTTCCTGGAAAATACACTAAAAATCTTACGAGCCGTTCCCGAGTAATCCCATCTTCTCCAAATTGGCCAAAAAAAGCGTTGCTGATTTTTCCTGGAAAAAACATCAAAAATTTTATGAGCCGTTCCCGAGTAATCACACCTTCTCCAAATTGGCCAAAAAAAAGCGTTGCTGATTTTTCCTGGAAAATACACTTAAAATCCTACGAGCCGTTCCCGAGTAATCCCATCTTCTCCAAATTAGAAAAAAAGCGTTGCTGATTTTTCCTGGAAAATACACTAAAAATCCTACGAGCCGTTCCCGAGTAATCACACCTTCTCCAAATTGGCAAAAAAAAGCGTTGTTGATTTTTCCTGGAAAATACACTAAAAATCCTACGAGCAGTTCCCAAGTAATCCCATCTTCTCCAAATTGGCCAAAAAAAGCGTTGCTGATTTTTCCTGGAAAATACACTAAAAATCCTACGAGCCGTTCCCGAGTAATCACACCTTCTCCAAATTGGCCAAAAAAAGCGTTGCTGATTTTTCCTGGAAAATACACTAAAAAACCTACGAGCCGTTCCCGAGTAATCACACCTTCTCCAAATTGGCCAAAAAAAGCGTTGCTGATTTTTCCTGGAAAATACACTAAAAATCCTACGAGCCGTTCCCGAGTAATCACACCTTCTCCAAATTGGCCAAAAAAAGCGTTGCTGATTTTTCCTGGAAAATACACTAAAAAACCTACGAGCCGTTCCCGAGTAATCCCATCTTCTCCAAATTGACCAAAAAAAAGCGTTGCTGATTTTTCCTGGAAATTACACTTAAAATCCTACGAGCCGTTCCCGAGTAATCACACCTTCTCCAAATTAGAAAAAAAGCGTTGCTGATTTTTCCTGGAAAATACACTAAAAATCTTACGAGCCGTTCCCGAGTAATCACACCTTCTCCAAATTGGCCAAAATAAGCGTTGTTGATTTTTCCTGGAAATTACACTAAAAATCCTACGAGCCGTTCCCGAGTAATCCCATCTTCTCCAAATTAGAAAAAAAAGCGTTGCTGATTTTTCCTGGAAAATACACTAAAAATCTTACGAGCCGTTCCCGAGTAATCACACCTTCTCCAAATTGGCAAAAAAAAGCGTTGTTGATTTTTCCTGGAAAATACACTAAAAATCTTACGAGCCGTTCCCGAGTAATCCCATCTTCTCCAAATTGGCCAAAAAAAAAACGTTGCTGATTTTTCCTGGAAAATACACTAAAAATCTTACGAGCCGTTCCCGAGTAATCACACCTTCTCCAAATTGGCCAAAAAAAGCGTTGCTGATTTTTCCTGGAAAATACACTAAAAAACCTACGAGCCGTTCCCGAGTAATCACACCTTCTCCAAATTGGCCAAAAAAAGCGTTGCTGATTTTTCCTAGAAAAAACATCAAAAATCTTACGAGCCGTTCCCGAGTAATCACACCTTCTCCAAATTGGCCAAAAAAAGCGTTGCTGATTTTTCCTGGAAAAAACATCAAAAATCTTACGAGCCGTTCCCGAGTAATCACACCTTCTCCAAATTGGCCAAAAAAAAGCGTTGCTGATTTTTCCTGGAAAATACACTAAAAAACCTACGAGCCGTTCCCGAGTAATCACACCTTCTCCAAATTGGCCAAAAAAAAACCTTGCTGATTTTTCCTGGAAAATACACTAAAAAACCTACGAGCCGTTCCCGAGTAATCCCATCTTCTCCAAATTGGCAAAAAAAAAGCGTTGCTGATTTTTCCTGGAAAATACACTAAAAAACCTACGAGCCGTTCCCGAGTAATCCCATCTTCTCCAAATTAGAAAAAAAAGCGTTGCTGATTTTTCCTGGAAAATACACTAAAAATCCTACGAGCCGTTCCCGAGTAATCACACCTTCTCCAAATTGGCCAAAAAAAGCGTTGCTGATTTTTCCTGGAATATACACTAAAAAACCTACGAGCCGTTCCCGAGTAATCACACCTTCTCCAAATTAGAAAAAAAAGCGTTGCTGATTTTTCCTGGAAAATACACTAAAAAACCTACGAGCCGTTCCCGAGTAATCACACCTTCTCCAAATTGGCCAAAAAAAAGCGTTGCTGATTTTTCCTGGAAAATACACTAAAAAACCTACGAGCCGTTCCCGAGTAATCCCATCTTCTCCAAATTGGCCAAAAAAAAGCGTTGCTGATTTTTCCTGGAAAATACACTAAAAATCCTACAAGCTGTTCCCGAGTAATCACACCTTCTCCAAATTGGCCAAAAAAAAGCGTTGCTGATTTTTCCTGGAAAATACACTAAAAATCTTACGAGCCGTTTCCGAGTAATCCCATCTTCTCCAAATTGGCCAAAAAAAAAACGTTGTTGATTTTTCCTGGAAAATACACTAAAAATCCTACGAGCCGTTCCCGAGTAATCACAGCTTCTCCAAATTGGCCAAAAAAAGCGTTGTTGATTTTTCCTGGAAAATACACTAAAAATCCTACGAGCCGTTCCCGAGTAATCACACCTTCTCCAAATTGGCCAAAAAAAGCGTTGCTGATTTTTCCTGGAAAATACACTAAAAATCCTACGAGCAGTTTCCGAGTAATCACACCTTCTCCAAATTGGCAAAAAAAAGCGTTGCTAATTTTTCCTGGAAATTACACTAAAAAACCTACGAGACGTTCCCGAGTAATCCCATCTTCTCCAAATTGTCCAAAAAAAAACGTTGTTGATTTTTCCTGGAAAATACACTAAAAAACCTACGAGCCGTTCCCGAGTAATCCCACCTTCTCCAAATTGGCCAAAAAAAGCTTTGCTGATTTTTCCTGGAAAATACACTAAAAAACCTACGAGCCGTTCCCGAGTAATCACACCTTCTCCAAATTGGCCAAAAAAAAGCGTTGCTGATTTTTCCTGGAAAATACACTAAAAAACCTACGAGCCGTTCCCGAGTAATCCCATCTTCTCCAAATTGGCCAAAAAAAAGCGTTGCTGATTTTTCCTGGAAAAAACATCAAAAATCTTACGAGCCGTTCCCGAGTAATCACACCTTCTCCAAATTGGCCAAAAAAAGCGTTGCTGATTTTTCCTGGAAAAAACATCAAAAATCTTACGAGCCGTTCCCGAGTAATCACACCTTCTCCAAATTGGCAAAAAAAAGCGTTGCTGATTTTTCCTGGAAAAAACATCAAAAATCTTACGAGCCGTTCCCGAGTAATCACACCTTCTCCAAATTGGCCAAAAAAAGCGTTGCTGATTTTTCCTGGAAAATACACTAAAAATCCTACGAGCCGTTCCCGAGTAATCACACCTTCTCCAAATTGGCCAAAAAAAAGCGTTGCTGATTTTTCCTGGAAAATACACTAAAAAACCTACGAGCCGTTCCCGAGTAATCACACCTTCTCCAAATTGGCCAAAAAAAGCGTTGCTGATTTTTCCTGGAAAATACACTAAAAATCTTACGAGCCGTTCCCGAGTAATCCCATCTTCTCCAAATTGGCCAAAAAAAAGCGTTGTTGATTTTTCCTGGAAAATACACTAAAAATCTTACGAGCCGTTCCCGAGTAATCACACCTTCTCCAAATTGGCCAAAAAAAAGCGTTGCTGATTTTTCCTGGAAAATACACTAAAAATCTTACGAGCCGTTCCCGAGTAATCCCATCTTCTCCAAATTGGCCAAAAAAAGCGTTGCTGATTTTTCCTGGAAAAAACATCAAAAATTTTATGAGCCGTTCCCGAGTAATCACACCTTCTCCAAATTGGCCAAAAAAAAGCGTTGCTGATTTTTCCTGGAAAATACACTTAAAATCCTACGAGCCGTTCCCGAGTAATCCCATCTTCTCCAAATTAGAAAAAAAAGCGTTGCTGATTTTTCCTGGAAAATACACTAAAAATCCTACGAGCCGTTTCCGAGTAATCACACCTTCTCCAAATTGGCCAAAAAAAGCGTTGTTGATTTTTCCTGGAAAATATATTAAAAATTTTATGAGCCGTTCCCGAGTAATCACACCTTCTCCAAATTGGCCAAAAAAAAGCGTTGCTGATTTTTCCTGGAAAATACACTAAAAATCCTACGAGCAGTTCCCGAGTAATCACACCTTCTCCAAATTGGCCAAAAAAAGCGTTGCTGATTTTTCCTGGAAAATACACTAAAAAACCTACGAGCCGTTCCCGAGTAATCCCATCTTCTCCAAATTGGCCAAAAAAAGCGTTGTTGATTTTTCCTGGAAAATACACTAAAAATCCTACGAGCCGTTCCCGAGTAATCACACCATCTCCAAATTGGCCAAAAAAAGCGTTGCTGATTTTTCCTGGAAAAAACATCAAAAATCCTACGAGCCGTTCCCGAGTAATCACACCTTCTCCAAATTGGCCAAAAAAAGCGTTGCTGATTTTTCCTGGAAAATACACTAAAAAACCTACGAGCCGTTCCCGAGTAATCACACCTTCTCCAAATTGGCCAAAAAAAAGCGTTGCTGATTTTTCCTGGAAAATACACTAAAAAACCTACGAGCCGTTCCCGAGTAATCCCATCTTCTCCAAATTGGCCAAAAAAAAGCGTTGCTGATTTTTCTTGAAAATACACTAAAAATCCTACGAGCCGTTCCCGAGTAATCACACCTTCTCCAAATTGGCCAAAAAAAAGCGTTGCTGATTTTTCCTGGAAAATACACTAAAAAACCTACGAGCCGTTCCCGAGTAATCACACCTTCTCCAAATTGGCCAAAAAAAGCGTTGTTGATTTTTCCTGGAAAAAACATCAAAAATCTTACGAGCCGTTCCCGAGTAATCACACCTTCTCCAAATTGGCCAAAAAAAGCGTTGCTGATTTTTCCTGGAAAATACACTAAAAATCCTACGAGCCGTTCCCGAGTAATCACACCTTCTCCAAATTCGCCAAAAAAAAGCGTTGCTGGTTTTTCCTGGAAAATACACTAAAAATCCTACGAGCCGTTTCCGAGTAATCACACCTTCTCCAAATTAGAAAAAAAAGCGTTGCTGATTTTTCCTGGAAAATATATTAAAAATTTTATGAGCCGTTCCCGAGTAATCACACCTTCTCCAAATTGGCCAAAAAAAAGCGTTGCTGATTTTTCCTGGAAAAAACATCAAAAATCTTACGAGCCGTTCCCGAGTAATCACACCTTCTCCAAATTGGCCAAAAAAAGCGTTGCTGATTTTTCCTGGAAAATACACTAAAAATCTTACGAGCCGTTCCCGAGTAATCACACCTTCTCCAAATTGGCCAAAAAAAAGCGTTGCTGATTTTTCCTGGAAAAAACATCAAAAATCTTACGAGCCGTTCCCGAGTAATCACACCTTCTCCAAATTGGCCAAAAAAAAAAGCGTTGCTGATTTTTCCTGGAAAATACACTAAAAAACCTACGAGCCGTTCCCGAGTAATCACACCTTCTCCAAATTGGCCAAAAAAAGCGTTGCTGATTTTTCCTGGAAAAAACATCAAAAATCTTACGAGCCGTTCCCGAGTAATCACACCTTCTCCAAATTGGCCAAAAAAAGCGTTGCTGATTTTTCCTGGAAAAAACATCAAAAATCTTACGAGCCGTTCCCGAGTAATCACACCTTCTCCAAATTGGCCAAAAAAAAGCGTTGCTGATTTTTCCTGGAAAATACACTAAAAAACCTACGAGCCGTTCCCGAGTAATCACACCTTCTCCAAATTGGCCAAAAAAAAACCTTGCTGATTTTTCCTGGAAAATACACTAAAAAACCTACGAGCCGTTCCCGAGTAATCCCATCTTCTCCAAATTGGCAAAAAAAAAGCGTTGCTGATTTTTCCTGGAAAATACACTAAAAAACCTACGAGCCGTTCCCGAGTAATCCCATCTTCTCCAAATTAGAAAAAAAAGCGTTGCTGATTTTTCCTGGAAAATACACTAAAAATCCTACGAGCCGTTCCCGAGTAATCACACCTTCTCCAAATTGGCCAAAAAAAGCGTTGCTGATTTTTCCTGGAAAATACACTAAAAAACCTACGAGCCGTTCCCGAGTAATCACACCTTCTCCAAATTAGAAAAAAAAGCGTTGCTGATTTTTCCTGGAAAATACACTAAAAAACCTACGAGCCGTTCCCGAGTAATCACACCTTCTCCAAATTGGCCAAAAAAAAGCGTTGCTGATTTTTCCTGGAAAATACACTAAAAAACCTACGAGCCGTTCCCGAGTAATCCCATCTTCTCCAAATTGGCCAAAAAAAAGCGTTGCTGATTTTTCCTGGAAAATACACTAAAAATCCTACGAGCCGTTCCCGAGTAATCACACCTTCTCCAAATTGGCCAAAAAAAAGCGTTGCTGATTTTTCCTGGAAAATACACTTAAAATCTTACGAGCCGTTTCCGAGTAATCCCATCTTCTCCAAATTGGCCAAAAAAAAACGTTGTTGATTTTTCCTGGAAAATACACTAAAAATCCTACGAGCCGTTCCCGAGTAATCACAGCTTCTCCAAATTGGCCAAAAAAAGCGTTGTTGATTTTTCCTGGAAAATACACTAAAAATCCTACGAGCCGTTCCCGAGTAATCACACCTTCTCCAAATTGGCCAAAAAAAGCGTTGCTGATTTTTCCTGGAAAATACACTAAAAATCCTACGAGCAGTTTCCGAGTAATCACACCTTCTCCAAATTGGCAAAAAAAAGCGTTGCTAATTTTTCCTGGAAATTACACTAAAAAACCTACGAGCCGTTCCCGAGTAATCCCATCTTCTCCAAATTGGCCAAAAAAAAACGTTGCTGATTTTTCCTGGAAAATACACTAAAAAACCTACGAGCCGTTCCCGAGTAATCCCACCTTCTCCAAATTGGCCAAAAAAAGCGTTGCTGATTTTTCCTGGAAAATACACTAAAAAACCTACGAGCCGTTCCCGAGTAATCACACCTTCTCCAAATTGGCCAAAAAAAAGCGTTGCTGATTTTTCCTGGAAAATACACTAAAAAACCTACGAGCCGTTCCCGAGTAATCCCATCTTCTCCAAATTGGCCAAAAAAAAGCGTTGCTGATTTTTCCTGGAAAAAACATCAAAAATCTTACGAGCCGTTCCCGAGTAATCACACCTTCTCCAAATTGGCCAAAAAAAGCGTTGCTGATTTTTCCTGGAAAAAACATCAAAAATCTTACGAGCCGTTCCCGAGTAATCACACCTTCTCCAAATTGGCAAAAAAAAGCGTTGCTGATTTTTCCTGGAAAAAACATCAAAAATCTTACGAGCCGTTCCCGAGTAATCACACCTTCTCCAAATTGGCCAAAAAAAGCGTTGCTGATTTTTCCTGGAAAATACACTAAAAATCCTACGAGCCGTTCCCGAGTAATCACACCTTCTCCAAATTGGCCAAAAAAAAGCGTTGCTGATTTTTCCTGGAAAATACACTAAAAAACCTACGAGCCGTTCCCGAGTAATCACACCTTCTCCAAATTGGCCAAAAAAAGCGTTGCTGATTTTTCCTGGAAAATACACTAAAAATCTTACGAGCCGTTCCCGAGTAATCCCATCTTCTCCAAATTGGCCAAAAAAAAGCGTTGTTGATTTTTCCTGGAAAATACACTAAAAATCTTACGAGCCGTTCCCGAGTAATCACACCTTCTCCAAATTGGCCAAAAAAAAGCGTTGCTGATTTTTCCTGGAAAATACACTAAAAATCTTACGAGCCGTTCCCGAGTAATCCCATCTTCTCCAAATTGGCCAAAAAAAGCGTTGCTGATTTTTCCTGGAAAAAACATCAAAAATCTTACGAGCCGTTCCCGAGTAATCACACCTTCTCCAAATTGGCCAAAAAAAAGCGTTGCTGATTTTTCCTGGAAAATACACTAAAAAACCTACGAGCCGTTCCCGAGTAATCACACCTTCTCCAAATTGGCCAAAAAAAAACCTTGCTGATTTTTCCTGGAAAATACACTAAAAAACCTACGAGCCGTTCCCGAGTAATCCCATCTTCTCCAAATTGGCAAAAAAAAAGCGTTGCTGATTTTTCCTGGAAAATACACTAAAAAACCTACGAGCCGTTCCCGAGTAATCCCATCTTCTCCAAATTAGAAAAAAAAGCGTTGCTGATTTTTCCTGGAAAATACACTAAAAATCCTACGAGCCGTTCCCGAGTAATCACACCTTCTCCAAATTGGCCAAAAAAAGCGTTGCTGATTTTTCCTGGAAAATACACTAAAAAACCTACGAGCCGTTCCCGAGTAATCACACCTTCTCCAAATTAGAAAAAAAAGCGTTGCTGATTTTTCCTGGAAAATACACTTAAAAACCTACGAGCCGTTCCCGAGTAATCACACCTTCTCCAAATTGGCCAAAAAAAAGCGTTGCTGATTTTTCCTGGAAAATACACTAAAAAACCTACGAGCCGTTCCCGAGTAATCCCATCTTCTCCAAATTGGCCAAAAAAAAGCGTTGCTGATTTTTCCTGGAAAATACACTAAAAATCCTACGAGCCGTTCCCGAGTAATCACACCTTCTCCAAATTGGCCAAAAAAAAGCGTTGCTGATTTTTCCTGGAAAATACACTAAAAATCTTACGAGCCGTTTCCGAGTAATCCCATCTTCTCCAAATTGGCCAAAAAAAAACGTTGTTGATTTTTCCTGGAAAATACACTAAAAATCCTACGAGCCGTTCCCGAGTAATCACAGCTTCTCCAAATTGGCCAAAAAAAGCGTTGTTGATTTTTCCTGGAAAATACACTAAAAATCCTACGAGCCGTTCCCGAGTAATCACACCTTCTCCAAATTGGCCAAAAAAAGCGTTGCTGATTTTTCCTGGAAAATACACTAAAAATCCTACGAGCAGTTTCCGAGTAATCACACCTTCTCCAAATTGGCAAAAAAAAGCGTTGCTAATTTTTCCTGGAAATTACACTAAAAAACCTACGAGCCGTTCCCGAGTAATCCCATCTTCTCCAAATTGGCCAAAAAAAAACGTTGCTGATTTTTCCTGGAAAATACACTAAAAAACCTACGAGCCGTTCCCGAGTAATCCCACCTTCTCCAAATTGGCCAAAAAAAGCGTTGCTGATTTTTCCTGGAAAATACACTAAAAAACCTACGAGCCGTTCCCGAGTAATCACACCTTCTCCAAATTGGCCAAAAAAAAGCGTTGCTGATTTTTCCTGGAAAATACACTAAAAAACCTACGAGCCGTTCCCGAGTAATCCCATCTTCTCCAAATTGGCCAAAAAAAAAGCGTTGCTGATTTTTCCTGGAAAAAACATCAAAAATCTTACGAGCCGTTCCTGAGTAATCACACCTTCTCCAAATTGGCCAAAAAAAGCGTTGCTGATTTTTCCTGGAAAAAACATCAAAAATCTTACGAGCCGTTCCCGAGTAATCACACCTTCTCCAAATTGGCAAAAAAAAGCGTTGCTGATTTTTCCTGGAAAAAACATCAAAAATCTTACGAGCCGTTCCCGAGTAATCACACCTTCTCCAAATTGGCCAAAAAAAGCGTTGCTGATTTTTCCTGGAAAATACACTAAAAATCCTACGAGCCGTTCCCGAGTAATCACACCTTCTCCAAATTGGCCAAAAAAAAGCGTTGCTGATTTTTCCTGGAAAATACACTAAAAAACCTACGAGCCGTTCCCGAGTAATCACACCTTCTCCAAATTGGCCAAAAAAAGCGTTGCTGATTTTTCCTGGAAAATACACTAAAAATCTTACGAGCCGTTCCCGAGTAATCCCATCTTCTCCAAATTGGCCAAAAAAAAGCGTTGTTGATTTTTCCTGGAAAATACACTAAAAATCTTACGAGCCGTTCCCGAGTAATCACACCTTCTCCAAATTGGCCAAAAAAAAGCGTTGCTGATTTTTCCTGGAAAATACACTAAAAATCTTACGAGCCGTTCCCGAGTAATCCCATCTTCTCCAAATTGGCCAAAAAAAGCGTTGCTGATTTTTCCTGGAAAAAACATCAAAAATTTTATGAGCCGTTCCCGAGTAATCACACCTTCTCCAAATTGGCCAAAAAAAAGCGTTGCTGATTTTTCCTAGAAAATACACTTAAAATCCTACGAGCCGTTCCCGAGTAATCCCATCTTCTCCAAATTAGAAAAAAAAGCGTTGCTGATTTTTCCTGGAAAATACACTAAAAATCCTACGAGCCGTTCCCGAGTAATCACACCTTCTCCAAATTGGCAAAAAAAAGCGTTGTTGATTTTTCCTGGAAAATACACTAAAAATCCAACGAGCAGTTCCCAAGTAATCCCATCTTCTCCAAATTGGCCAAAAAAAGCGTTGCTGATTTTTCCTGGAAAATACACTAAAAATCCTACGAGCCGTTCCCGAGTAATCACACCTTCTCCAAATTAGAAAAAAAAGCGTTGCTGATTTTTCCTGGAAAATACACTAAAAATCCTACGAGCCGTTCCCGAGTAATCACACCTTCTCCAAATTGGCCAAAAAAAGCGTTGCTGATTTTTCCTGGAAAATACACTAAAAAACCTACGAGCCGTTCCCGAGTAATCACACCTTCTCCAAATTGGCCAAAAAAAGCGTTGCTGATTTTTCCTGGAAAATACACTAAAAATCCTACGAGCCGTTCCCGAGTAATCACACCTTCTCCAAATTGGCCAAAAAAAGCGTTGCTGATTTTTCCTGGAAAAAACATCAAAAATCTTACGAGCCGTTCCCGAGTAATCACACCTTCTCCAAATTAGAAAAAAAAGCGTTGCTGATTTTTCCTGGAAAATACACTAAAAATCCTACGAGCCGTTCCCGAGTAATCACACCTTCTCCAAATTGGCCAAAAAAAGCGTTGCTGATTTTTCCTGGAAAATACACTAAAAAACCTACGAGCCGTTCCCGAGTAATCCCATCTTCTCCAAATTGGCCAAAAAAAAGCGTTGCTGATTTTTCCTGGAAATTACACTTAAAATCCTACGAGCCGTTCCCGAGTAATCACACCTTCTCCAAATTAGAAAAAAAAGCGTTGCTGATTTTTCCTGGAAAATACACTAAAAATCTTACGAGCCGTTCCCGAGTAATCACACCTTCTCCAAATTGGCCAAAAAAAGCGTTGTTGATTTTTCCTGGAAATTACACTAAAAATCCTACGAGCCGTTCCCGAGTAATCCCATCTTCTCCAAATTAGAAAAAAAAGCGTTGCTGATTTTTCCTGGAAAATACACTAAAAATCTTACGAGCCGTTCCCGAGTAATCACACCTTCTCCAAATTGGCAAAAAAAAGCGTTGTTGATTTTTCCTGGAAAATACACTAAAAATCTTACGAGCCGTTCCCGAGTAATCCCAGTAATCTTCTCCAAATTGGCCAAAAAAAAAACGTTGCTGATTTTTCCTGGAAAATACACTAAAAATCTTACGAGCCGTTCCCGAGTAATCACACCTTCTCCAAATTGGCCAAAAAAAGCGTTGCTGATTTTTCCTGGAAAATACACTAAAAATCTTACGAGCCGTTTCCGAGTAATCCCATCTTCTCCAAATTGGCCAAAAAAAAGCGTTGCTGATTTTTCCTGGAAAAAACATCAAAAATCTTACGAGCCGTTCCCGAGTAATCACACCTTCTCCAAATTGGCCAAAAAAAAAGCGTTGCTGATTTTTCCTGGAAAATACACTAAAAAACCTACGAGCCGTTCCCGAGTAATCACACCTTCTCCAAATTGGCCAAAAAAAGCGTTGCTGATTTTTCCTGGAAAAAACATCAAAAATCTTACGAGCCGTTCCCGAGTAATCACACCTTCTCCAAATTGGCCAAAAAAAGCGTTGCTGATTTTTCCTGGAAAAAACATCAAAAATCTTACGAGCCGTTCCCGAGTAATCACACCTTCTCCAAATTGGCCAAAAAAAAGCGTTGCTGATTTTTCCTGGAAAATACACTAAAAAACCTACGAGCCGTTCCCGAGTAATCACACCTTCTCCAAATTGGCCAAAAAAAAACCTTGCTGATTTTTCCTGGAAAATACACTAAAAAACCTACGAGCCGTTCCCGAGTAATCCCATCTTCTCCAAATTGGCAAAAAAAAAGCGTTGCTGATTTTTCCTGGAAAATACACTAAAAAACCTACGAGCCGTTCCCGAGTAATCCCATCTTCTCCAAATTAGAAAAAAAAAGCGTTGCTGATTTTTCCTGGAAAATACACTAAAAATCCTACGAGCCGTTCCCGAGTAATCACACCTTCTCCAAATTGGCCAAAAAAAGCGTTGCTGATTTTTCCTGGAAAATACACTAAAAAACCTACGAGCCGTTCCCGAGTAATCACACCTTCTCCAAATTAGAAAAAAAAGCGTTGCTGATTTTTCCTGGAAAATACACTAAAAAACCTACGAGCCGTTCCCGAGTAATCACACCTTCTCCAAATTGGCCAAAAAAAAGCGTTGCTGATTTTTCCTGGAATATACACTAAAAAACCTACGAGCCGTTCCCGAGTAATCCCATCTTCTCCAAATTGGCCAAAAAAAAGCGTTGCTGATTTTTCCTGGAAAATACACTAAAAATCCTACGAGCCGTTCCCGAGTAATCACACCTTCTCCAAATTGGCCAAAAAAAAGCGTTGCTGATTTTTCCTGGAAAATACACTAAAAATCTTACGAGCCGTTTCCGAGTAATCCCATCTTCTCCAAATTGGCCAAAAAAAAACGTTGTTGATTTTTCCTGGAAAATACACTAAAAATCCTACGAGCCGTTCCCGAGTAATCACAGCTTCTCCAAATTGGCCAAAAAAAGCGTTGTTGATTTTTCCTGGAAAATACACTAAAAATCCTACGAGCCGTTCCCGAGTAATCACACCTTCTCCAAATTGGCCAAAAAAAGCGTTGCTGATTTTTCCTGGAAAATACACTAAAAATCCTACGAGCAGTTTCCGAGTAATCACACCTTCTCCAAATTGGCAAAAAAAAGCGTTGCTAATTTTTCCTGGAAATTACACTAAAAAACCTACGAGCCGTTCCCGAGTAATCCCATCTTCTCCAAATTGGCCAAAAAAAAAACGTTGCTGATTTTTCCTGGAAAATACACTAAAAAACCTACGAGCCGTTCCCGAGTAATCCCACCTTCTCCAAATTGGCCAAAAAAAGCGTTGCTGATTTTTCCTGGAAAATACACTAAAAAACCTACGAGCCGTTCCCGAGTAATCACACCTTCTCCAAATTGGCCAAAAAAAAGCGTTGCTGATTTTTCCTGGAAAATACACTAAAAAACCTACGAGCCGTTCCCGAGTAATCCCATCTTCTCCAAATTGGCCAAAAAAAAGCGTTGCTGATTTTTCCTGGAAAAAACATCAAAAATCTTACGAGCCGTTCCCGAGTAATCACACCTTCTCCAAATTGGCCAAAAAAAGCGTTGCTGATTTTTCCTGGAAAAAACATCAAAAATCTTACGAGCCGTTCCCGAGTAATCACACCTTCTCCAAATTGGCAAAAAAAAGCGTTGCTGATTTTTCCTGGAAAAAACATCAAAAATCTTACGAGCCGTTCCCGAGTAATCACACCTTCTCCAAATTGGCCAAAAAAAGCGTTGCTGATTTTTCCTGGAAAATACACTAAAAATCCTACGAGCCGTTCCCGAGTAATCACACCTTCTCCAAATTGGCCAAAAAAAAGCGTTGCTGATTTTTCCTGGAAAATACACTAAAAAACCTACGAGCCGTTCCCGAGTAATCACACCTTCTCCAAATTGGCCAAAAAAAGCGTTGCTGATTTTTCCTGGAAAATACACTAAAAATCTTACGAGCCGTTCCCGAGTAATCCCATCTTCTCCAAATTGGCCAAAAAAAAGCGTTGTTGATTTTTCCTGGAAAATACACTAAAAATCTTACGAGCCGTTCCCGAGTAATCACACCTTCTCCAAATTGGCCAAAAAAAAGCGTTGCTGATTTTTCCTGGAAAATACACTAAAAATCTTACGAGCCGTTCCCGAGTAATCCCATCTTCTCCAAATTGGCCAAAAAAAGCGTTGCTGATTTTTCCTGGAAAAAACATCAAAAATTTTATGAGCCGTTCCCGAGTAATCACACCTTCTCCAAATTGGCCAAAAAAAAGCGTTGCTGATTTTTCCTGGAAAATACACTTAAAATCCTACGAGCCGTTCCCGAGTAATCCCATCTTCTCCAAATTAGAAAAAAAAGCGTTGCTGATTTTTCCTGGAAAATACACTAAAAATCCTACGAGCCGTTCCCGAGTAATCACACCTTCTCCAAATTGGCAAAAAAAAGCGTTGTTGATTTTTCCTGGAAAATACACTAAAAATCCTACGAGCAGTTCCCAAGTAATCCCATCTTCTCCAAATTGGCCAAAAAAAGCGTTGCTGATTTTTCCTGGAAAATACACTAAAAATCCTACGAGCCGTTCCCGAGTAATCACACCTTCTCCAAATTAGAAAAAAAAGCGTTGCTGATTTTTCCTGGAAAATACACTAAAAATCCTACGAGCCGTTCCCGAGTAATCACACCTTCTCCAAATTGGCCAAAAAAAGCGTTGCTGATTTTTCCTGGAAAATACACTAAAAAACCTACGAGCCGTTCCCGAGTAATCACACCTTCTCCAAATTGGCCAAAAAAAGCGTTGCTGATTTTTCCTGGAAAATACACTAAAAATCCTACGAGCCGTTCCCGAGTAATCACACCTTCTCCAAATTGGCCAAAAAAAGCGTTGCTGATTTTTCCTGGAAAAAACATCAAAAATCTTACGAGCCGTTCCCGAGTAATCACACCTTCTCCAAATTAGAAAAAAAAGCGTTGCTGATTTTTCCTGGAAAATACACTAAAAATCCTACGAGCCGTTCCCGAGTAATCACACCTTCTCCAAATTGGCCAAAAAAAGCGTTGCTGATTTTTCCTGGAAAATACACTAAAAAACCTACGAGCCGTTCCCGAGTAATCCCACCTTCTCCAAATTGGCCAAAAAAAGCGTTGTTGATTTTTCCTGGAAATTACACTAAAAATCCTACGAGCCGTTCCCGAGTAATCACACCTTCTCCAAATTGGCCAAAAAAAGCGTTGCTGATTTTTCCTGGAAAATACACTAAAAATCTTACGAGCCGTTTCCGAGTAATCCCATCTTCTCCAAATTGGCAAAAAAAAGCGTTGCTGATTTTTCCTGGAAAATACACTAAAAATCTTACGAGCCGTTCCCGAGTAATCACACCTTCTCCAAATTGGCCAAAAAAAGCGTTGCTGATTTTTCCTGGAAAATACACTAAAAAACTTACGAGCAGTTCCCGAGTAATCACACCTTCTCCAAATTGGCCAAAAAAAGCGTTGTTGATTTTTCCTGGAAATTACACTAAAAATCCTACGAGCCGTTCCCGAGTAATCACACCTTCTCCAAATTGGCCAAAAAAAGCGTTGCTGATTTTTCCTGGAAAAAACATCAAAAATCTTACGAGCCGTTCCCGAGTAATCACACCTTCTCCAAATTAGAAAAAAAAGCGTTGCTGATTTTTCCTGGAAAATACACTAAAAATCCTACGAGCCGTTCCCGAGTAATCACACCTTCTCCAAATTGGCCAAAAAAAGCGTTGCTGATTTTTCCTGGAAAATACACTAAAAAACCTACGAGCCGTTCCCGAGTAATCCCACCTTCTCCAAATTGGCCAAAAAAAGCGTTGTTGATTTTTCCTGGAAATTACACTAAAAATCCTACGAGCCGTTCCCGAGTAATCACACCTTCTCCAAATTGGCCAAAAAAAGCGTTGCTGATTTTTCCTGGAAAATACACTAAAAATCTTACGAGCCGTTTCCGAGTAATCCCATCTTCTCCAAATTGGCAAAAAAAAGCGTTGCTGATTTTTCCTGGAAAATACACTAAAAATCTTACGAGCCGTTCCCGAGTAATCACACCTTCTCCAAATTGGCCAAAAAAAGCGTTGCTGATTTTTCCTGGAAAATACACTAAAAAACTTACGAGCAGTTCCCGAGTAATCACACCTTCTCCAAATTGGCCAAAAAAAAACCTTGCTGATTTTTCCTGGAAAATACACTAAAAATCCTACGAGCCGTTTCCGAGTAATCACACCTTCTCCAAATTGGCCAAAAAAAGCGTTGTTGATTTTTCCTGGAAAATACACTAAAAAACCTACGAGCCGTTCCCGAGTAATCACACCTTCTCCAAATTGGCCAAAAAAAAGCGTTGCTGATTTTTCCTGGAAAAAACATCAAAAATCTTACGAGCCGTTCCCGAGTAATCACACCTTCTCCAAATTGGCCAAAAAAAGCGTTGCTGATTTTTCCTGGAAAATACACTAAAAATCCTACGAGCCGTTCCCGAGTAATCACACTTTCTCCAAATTGGCCAAAAAAAAACCTTGCTGATTTTTCCTGGAAAATACACTAAAAATCTTACGAGCCGTTCCCGAGTAATCCCATCTTCTCCAAATTAGAAAAAAAAGCGTTGTTGATTTTTCCTGGAAAAAACATCAAAAATCTTACGAGCCGTTCCCGAGTAATCACACCTTCTCCAAATTGGCCAAAAAAAGCGTTGCTGATTTTTCCTGGAAAATACACTAAAAATCTTACGAGCCGTTCCCGAGTAATCACACCTTCTCCAAATTGGCCAAAAAAAAGCGTTGCTGATTTTTCCTGGAAAATACACTAAAAATCTTACGAGCCGTTCCCGAGTAATCACACCTTCTCCAAATTGGCCAAAAAAAGCGTTGCTGATTTTTCCTGGAAAAAACATCAAAAATCTTCGAGCCGTTCCCGAGTAATCACACCTTCTCCAAATTGGCCAAAAAAAGCGTTGCTGATTTTTCCTGGAAAAAACATCAAAAATCTTACGAGCCGTTCCCGAGTAATCACACCTTCTCCAAATTGGCCAAAAAAAGCGTTGCTGATTTTTCCTGGAAAAAACATCAAAAATCTTACGAGCCGTTCCCGAGTAATCACACCTTCTCCAAATTGGCCAAAAAAAGCGTTGCTGATTTTTCCTGGAAAATACACTAAAAATCCTACGAGCCGTTCCCGAGTAATCACACCTTCTCCAAATTGGCCAAAAAAAGCGTTGTTGATTTTTCCTGGAAAATACACTAAAAAACCTACGAGCCGTTCCCGAGTAATCACACCTTCTCCAAATTGGCCAAAAAAAGCGTTGCTGATTTTTCCTGGAAAATACACTAAAAATCCTACGAGCCGTTCCCGAGTAATCCCATCTTCTCCAAATTGGCAAAAAAAAGCGTTGCTGATTTTTCCTGGAAAATACACTAAAAATCCTACGAGCAGTTCCCGAGTAATCCCATCTTCTCCAAATTGGCCAAAAAAAAGCGTTGCTGATTTTTCCTGGAAAATACACTAAAAATCTTACGAGCCGTTCCGGAGTAATCACACCTTCTCCAAATTGGCCAAAAAAAGCGTTGCTGATTTTTCCTGAAAAATACACTAAAAATCTTACGAGCCGTTCCCGAGTAATCACACCTTCTCCAAATTGGCCAAAAAAAAGCGTTGCTGATTTTTCCTGGAAAATACACTAAAAAACCTACGAGCCGTTCCCGAGTAATCACACCTTCTCCAAATTGGCCAAAAAAATCGTTGCACATTTTTCCTGGAAAATACACTAAAAATCCTACGAGCCGTTCCCGAGTAATCACACCTTCTCCAAATTGGCAAAAAAAAGCGTTGCTAATTTTTCCTGGAAAATACACTTAAAATCCTACGAGCCGTTCCCGAGTAATCACACCTTCTCCAAATTGGCAAAAAAAAGCGTTGCTGATTTTTCCTGGAAAATATATTAAAAATTTTATGAGCCGTTCCCGAGTAATCACACCTTCTCCAAATTGGCCAAAAAAAGCGTTGCACATTTTTCCTGGAAAAAACATCAAAAATCCTACGAGCCGTTCCCGAGTAATCACACCTTCTCCAAATTGGCCAAAAAAAGCGTTGCTGATTTTTCCTGGAAAAAACATCAAAAATCTTACGAGCCGTTCCCGAGTAATCACACCTTCTCCAAATTGGCAAAAAAAAGCGTTGCTAATTTTTCCTGGAAAATACACTAAAAATCCTACGAGCCGTTCCCGAGTAATCACACCTTCTCCAAATTGGCCAAAAAAAAGCGTTGCTGATTTTTCCTGGAAAATACACTAAAAAACCTACGAGCCGTTCCCGAGTAATCACACCTTCTCCAAATTGGCCAAAAAAAAGCGTTATTGATTTTTCCTGGAAAATATATTAAAAATTTTATGAGCCGTTCCCGAGTAATCCCATCTTCTCCAAATTGGCCAAAAAAAAGCGTTGTTGATTTTTCCTGGAAAATACACTAAAAATCCTACGAGCCGTTCCCGAGTAATCACACCTTCTCCAAATTGGCCAAAAAAAGCGTTGCTGATTTTTCCTGGAAAAAACATCAAAAATCTTACGAGCCGTTCCCGAGTAATCACACCTTCTCCAAATTGGCCAAAAAAAGCGTTGCTAATTTTTCCTGGAAAAAACATCAAAAATCTTACGAGCCGTTCCCGAGTAATCACACCTTCTCCAAATTGCCCAAAAAAAAACCTTGCTGATTTTTCCTGGAAAATACACTAAAAATCCTACGAGCCGTTCCCGAGTAATCACACCTTCTCCAAATTGGCCAAAAAAAAGCGTTGCTGATTTTTCCTGGAAAATACACTAAAAAACCTACGAGCCGTTCCCGAGTAATCACACCTTCTCCAAATTGGCCAAAAAAAAGCGTTGCTGATTTTTCCTGGAAAATACACTAAAAATCCTACGAGCCGTTCCCGAGTAATCACACCTTCTCCAAATTGGCCAAAAAAAGCGTTGTTGATTTTTCCTGGAAAATACACTAAAAATCTTACGAGCCGTTTCCGAGTAATCACACCTTCTCCAAATTGGCCAAAAAAAGCGTTGTTGATTTTTCCTGGAAAATACACTAAAAATCTTACGAGCCGTTTCCGAGTAATCACACCTTCTCCAAATTGGCCAAAAAAAAGCGTTGCTGATTTTTCCTGGAAAATACACTAAAAAACCTACGAGCCGTTCCCGAGTAATCACACCTTCTCCAAATTGGCCAAAAAAAAGCGTTGCTGATTTTTCCTGGAAAATACACTAAAAAACCTACGAGCCGTTCCCGAGTAATCCCATCTTCTCCAAATTAGAAAAAAAAGCGTTGCTGATTTTTCCTGGAAAATACACTAAAAATCCTACGAGCCGTTCCCGAGTAATCACACCTTCTCCAAATTGGCCAAAAAAAGCGTTGCTGATTTTTCCTGGAAAAAACATCAAAAATCTTACGAGCCGTTCCCGAGTAATCACACCTTCTCCAAATTGGCCAAAAAAAAGCGTTGCTGATTTTTCCTGGAAAAAACATCAAAAATCTTACGAGCCGTTCCCGAGTAATCACACCTTCTCCAAATTGGCCAAAAAAAGCGTTGCTGATTTTTCCTGGAAAATACACTAAAAATCCTACGAGCCGTTCCCGAGTAATCACACTTTCTCCAAATTGGCCAAAAAAAAACCTTGCTGATTTTTCCTGGAAAATACACTAAAAATCTTACGAGCCGTTCCCGAGTAATCACACCTTCTCCAAATTGGCCAAAAAAAAGCGTTGCTGATTTTTCCTGGAAAATACACTAAAAATCTTACGAGCCGTTTCCGAGTAATCACACCTTCTCCAAATTGGCCAAAAAAAGCGTTGTTGATTTTTCCTGGAAATTACACTAAAAAACCTACGAGCCGTTCCCGAGTAATCACACCTTCTCCAAATTGGCCAAAAAAAGCGTTGTTGATTTTTCCTGGAAAATACACTAAAAATCCTACGAGCCGTTCCCGAGTAATCACACCTTCTCCAAATTGGCCAAAAAAAAGCGTTGCTGATTTTTCCTGGAAAATATATTAAAAATTTTATGAGCCGTTCCCGAGTAATCACACCTTCTCCAAATTGGCCAAAAAAAAGCGTTGTTGATTTTTCCTGGAAAATACACTAAAAATCCTACGAGCCGTTCCCGAGTAATCACACCTTCTCCAAATTGGCCAAAAAAAGCGTTGTTGATTTTTCCTGGAAAATACACTTAAAATCCTACGAGCCGTTCCCGAGTAATCACACCTTCTCCAAATTGGCCAAAAAAAGCGTTGTTGATTTTTCCTGGAAAATACACTAAAAATCTTACGAGCCGTTCCCGAGTAATCCCATCTTCTCCAAATTAGAAAAAAAAGCGTTGTTGATTTTTCCTGGAAAAAACATCAAAAATCTTACGAGCCGTTCCCGAGTAATCACACCTTCTCCAAATTGGCCAAAAAAAGCGTTGCTGATTTTTCCTGGAAAATACACTAAAAATCTTACGAGCCGTTCCCGAGTAATCACACCTTCTCCAAATTGGCCAAAAAAAAGCGTTGCTGATTTTTCCTGGAAAATACACTAAAAATCTTACGAGCCGTTCCCGAGTAATCACACCTTCTCCAAATTGGCCAAAAAAAGCGTTGCTGATTTTTCCTGGAAAAAACATCAAAAATCTTACGAGCCGTTCCCGAGTAATCACACCTTCTCCAAATTGGCCAAAAAAAGCGTTGCTGATTTTTCCTGGAAAAAACATCAAAAATCTTACGAGCCGTTCCCGAGTAATCACACCTTCTCCAAATTGGCCAAAAAAAGCGTTGCTGATTTTTCCTGGAAAAAACATCAAAAATCTTACGAGCCGTTCCCGAGTAATCACACCTTCTCCAAATTGGCCAAAAAAAGCGTTGCTGATTTTTCCTGGAAAATACACTAAAAATCCTACGAGCCGTTCCCGAGTAATCACACCTTCTCCAAATTGGCCAAAAAAAGCGTTGTTGATTTTTCCTGGAAAATACACTAAAAAACCTACGAGCCGTTCCCGAGTAATCACACCTTCTCCAAATTGGCCAAAAAAAGCGTTGCTGATTTTTCCTGGAAAATACACTAAAAATCCTACGAGCCGTTCCCGAGTAATCCCATCTTCTCCAAATTGGCAAAAAAAAGCGTTGCTGATTTTTCCTGGAAAATACACTAAAAATCCTACGAGCAGTTCCCGAGTAATCCCATCTTCTCCAAATTGGCCAAAAAAATGCGTTGCTGATTTTTCCTGGAAAATACACTAAAAATCTTACGAGCCGTTCCGGAGTAATCACACCTTCTCCAAATTGGCCAAAAAAAGCGTTGCTGATTTTTCCTGGAAAATACACTAAAAATCTTACGAGCCGTTCCCGAGTAATCACACCTTCTCCAAATTGGCCAAAAAAAAGCGTTGCTGATTTTTCCTGGAAAATACACTACAAAACCTACGAGCCGTTCCCGAGTAATCACACCTTCTCCAAATTGGCCAAAAAAAGCGTTGCACATTTTTCCTGGAAAATACACTAAAAATCCTACGAGCCGTTCCCGAGTAATCACACCTTCTCCAAATTGGCAAAAAAAAGCGTTGCTAATTTTTCCTGGAAAATACACTTAAAATCCTACGAGCCGTTCCCGAGTAATCACACCTTCTCCAAATTGGCAAAAAAAAAAGCGTTGCTGATTTTTCCTGGAAAATATATTAAAAATTTTATGAGCCGTTCCCGAGTAATCACACCTTCTCCAAATTGGCCAAAAAAAGCGTTGCACATTTTTCCTGGAAAAAACATCAAAAATCCTACGAGCCGTTCCCGAGTAATCACACCTTCTCCAAATTAGAAAAAAAAGCGTTGCTGATTTTTCCTGGAAAATACACTAAAAATCCTACGAGCCGTTCCCGAGTAATCACACCTTCTCCAAATTGGCCAAAAAAAGCGTTGCTGATTTTTCCTGGAAAATGCACTAAAAAACCTACGAGCCGTTCCCGAGTAATCACACCTTCTCCAAATTGGCCAAAAAAAGCGTTGCTGATTTTTCCTGGAAAATACACTAAAAATCCTACGAGCCGTTCCCGAGTAATCACACCTTCTCCAAATTGGCCAAAAAAAGCGTTGCTGATTTTTCCTGGAAAATACACTAAAAATCCTACGAGCCGTTCCCGAGTAATCCCATCTTCTCCAAATTAGAAAAAAAAGCGTTGCTGATTTTTCCTGGAAAATACACTAAAAAACCTACGAGCCGTTCCCGAGTAATCCCACCTTCTCCAAATTGGCCAAAAAAAGCGTTGCTGATTTTTCCTGGAAAATACACTAAAAATCCTACGAGCCGTTCCCGAGTAATCACACCTTCTCCAAATTGGCAAAAAAAAGCGTTGCTGATTTTTCCTGGAAAATACACTAAAAATCCTACGAGCCGTTCCCGAGTAATCCCATCTTCTCCAAATTAGAAAAAAAAGCGTTGCTGATTTTTCCTGGAAAATACACTAAAAATCTTACGAGCCGTTCCCGAGTAATCCCATCTTCTCCAAATTAGAAAAAAAAGCGTTGCTGATTTTTCCTGGAAAATACACTAAAAAACCTACGAGCCGTTCCCGAGTAATCACACCTTCTCCAAATTGGCCAAAAAAAGCGTTGCTGATTTTTCCTGGAAAATACACTAAAAATCCTACGAGCCGTTCCCGAGTAATCACACCTTCTCCAAATTGGCAAAAAAAAGCGTTGCTGATTTTTCCTGGAAAATACACTAAAAAACCTACGAGCCGTTCCCGAGTAATCCCATCTTCTCCAAATTAGAAAAAAAAGCGTTGCTGATTTTTCCTGGAAAATACACTAAAAATCTTACGAGCCGTTCCCGAGTAATCACACCTTCTCCAAATTGGCCAAAAAAAAGCGTTGCTGATTTTTCCTGGAAAATACACTAAAAATCTTACGAGCCGTTCCCGAGTAATCACACCTTCTCCAAATTGGCCAAAAAAAGCGTTGCTGATTTTTCCTGGAAAAAACATCAAAAATCTTACGAGCCGTTCCCGAGTAATCACACCTTCTCCAAATTGGCAAAAAAAAGCGTTGCTGATTTTTCCTGAAAAATACACTAAAAAACCTACGAGCCGTTCCCGAGTAATCACACCTTCTCCAAATTGGCCAAAAAAAGCGTTGCTGATTTTTCCTGGAAAATACACTAAAAATCTTACGAGCCGTTCCCGAGTAATCACACCTTCTCCAAATTGGCCAAAAAAAAGCGTTGCTGATTTTTCCTGGAAAATACACTAAAAATCTTACGAGCCGTTCCCGAGTAATCACACCTTCTCCAAATTGGCCAAAAAAAAGCGTTGCTGATTTTTCCTGGAAAATACACTAAAAAACCTACGAGCCGTTCCCGAGTAATCACACCTTCTCCAAATTGGCAAAAAAAAGCGTTGTTGATTTTTCCTGGAAAATACATCAAAAATCCTACGAGCCGTTCCCGAGTAATCACACCTTCTCCAAATTGGCAAAAAAAAGCGTTGTTGATTTTTCCTGGAAAAAACATCAAAAATCTTACGAGCCGTTCCCGAGTAATCACACCTTCTCCAAATTGGCCAAAAAAAGCGTTGCTGATTTTTCCTGGAAAATACACTAAAAATCTGACGAGCCGTTCCCGAGTAATCACACCTTCTCCAAATTGGCCAAAAAAAGCGTTGCTGATTTTTCCTGAAAAATACACTAAAAAACCTACGAGCCGTTCCCGAGTAATCACACCTTCTCCAAATTGGCCAAAAAAAGCGTTGCTGATTTTTCCTGGAAAAAAATCAAAAATCTTAGGAGCCGTTTCCGAGTAATCACACCTTCTCCAAATTAGAAAAAAAAGCGTTGCTGATTTTTCCTGGAAAATACACTAAAAAACCTACGAGCCGTTCCCGAGTAATCACACCTTCTCCAAATTGGCAAAAAAAAGCGTTGCTAATTTTTCCTGGAAAATACACTTAAAATCCTACGAGCCGTTCCCGAGTAATCACACCTTCTCTAAATTGGCAAAAAAAAGCGTTGCACATTTTTCCTGGAAAATACACTAAAAATCTTACGAGCCGTTCCGGAGTAATCACACTTTCTCCAAATTGGCCAAAAAAAGCGTTGCTGATTTTTCCTGGAAAATACACTAAAAATCTTACGAGCCGTTCCCGAGTAATCACACCTTCTCCAAATTGGCCAAAAAAAAGCGTTGCTGATTTTTTCTGGAAAAAACATCAAAAATCTTACGAGCCGTTCCCGAGTAATCACACCTTCTCCAAATTGGCCAAAAAAAGTGTTGCTGATTTTTCCTGGAAAAAATATTAAAAATTTTACGAGCCGTTCCCGAGTAATCCCATCTTCTCCAAATTGCCAAAAAAAAGCGTTGCTGATTTTTCCTGGAAAAAACACTAAAAATCCTACGAGCCGTTCCCGAGTAATCACACCTTCTCCAAATTGGCCAAAAAAAAGCGTTGCTGATTTTTCCTGGAAATTACACTAAAAATCCTACGAGCCGTTCCCGAGTAATCACACCTTCTTCAAATTAGAAAAAAAAGCGTTGCTGATTTTTCCTGGAAAATACACTAAAAAACCTACGAGCCGTTCCCGAGTAATCACACCTTCTCCAAATTGGCCAAAAAAAGCGTTGTTGATTTTTCCTGGAAAATACACTAAAAATCCTACGAGCCGTTCCCGAGTAATCACACCTTCTCCAAATTGGCCAAAAAAAAGCGTTGCTGATTTTTCCTGGAAAATACACTAAAAAACCTACGAGCCGTTCCCGAGTCATCACACCTTCTCCAAATTGGCCAAAAAAAGCGTTGCTGATTTTTCCTGGAAAAAACATCAAAAATCTTACGAGCCGTTCCCGAGTAATCACACCTTCTCCAAATTGGCCAAAAAAAGCGTTGCTGATTTTTCCTGAAAAATACACTAAAAAACCTACGAGCCGTTCCCGAGTAATCCCATCTTCTCCAAATTAGAAAAAAAAGCGTTGCTGATTTTTCCTGGAAAATACACTAAAAATCCTACGAGCCGTTCCCGAGTAATCACACCTTCTCCAAATTGGCCAAAAAAAAGCGTTGCTGATTTTTCCTGGAAAATACACTAAAAATCCTACGAGCCGTTCCCGAGTAATCACACCATCTCCAAATTGGCCAAAAAAAGCGTTGCTGATTTTTCCTGGAAAATACACTAAAAATCTTACGAGCCGTTCCCGAGTAATCACACCTTCTCCAAATTGGCAAAAAAAAGCGTTGCTGATTTATCCTGGAAAATACACTAAAAATCCTACGAGCAGTTCCCGAGTAATCACACCTTCTCCAAATTGGCCAAAAAAAGCGTTGCTGATTTTTCCTGGAAAATACACTAAAAATCCTACGAGCCGTTCCCGAGTAATCACACCTTCTCCAAATTGGCAAAAAAAAAGCGTTGTTGATTTTTCCTGGAAAATACACTAAAAATCCTACGAGCCGTTCCCGAGTAATCACACCTTCTCCAAATTGGCAAAAAAAAGCGTTGTTGATTTTTCCTGGAAAAAACATCAAAAATCTTACGAGCCGTTCCCGAGTAATCACACCTTCTCCAAATTGGCAAAAAAAAGCGTTGCTGATTTTTCCTGGAAAATATACTAAAAATCCTACGAGCAGTTCCCGAGTAATCACACCTTCTCCAAATTGGCCAAAAAAAGCGTTGCTGATTTTTCCTGGAAAAAACATCAAAAATCTTACGAGCCGTTCCCGAGTAATCACACCTTCTCCAAATTGGCCAAAAAAAGCGTTGCTGATTTTTCCTGGAAAATACACTAAAAATCTTACGAGCCGTTCCCGAGTAATCACACCTTCTCCAAATTGGCAAAAAAAAGCGTTGCTGATTTTTCCTGGAAAATACACTAAAAATCTTACGAGCAGTTCCCGAGTAATCACACCTTCTCCAAATTGGCCAAAAAAAGCGTTGCTGATTTTTCCTGGAAAAAACATCAAAAATCTTACGAACCGTTCCCGAGTAATCACACCTTCTCCAAATTGGCAAAAAAAAGCGTTGCACATTTTTCCTGGAAAATACATTAAAAATCTTACGAGCCGTTCCCGAGTAATCACACCTTCTCCAAATTGGCCAAAAAAAGCGTTGCTGATTTTTCCTGGAAAAAACATCAAAAATCTTACGAGCCGTTCCCGAGTAATCACACCTTCTCCAAATTGGCCAAAAAAAGCGTTGCTGATTTTTCCTGGAAAAAACACTAAAAATCCTACGAGCCGCGCCCGAGTAATCACACCTTCTCCAAATTGGCCAAAAAAAAGCGTTGCTGATTTTTCCTGGAAAAAACATCAAAAATCCTACGAGCCGTTCCCGAGTAATCCCATCTTCTCCAAATTGGCCAAAAAAAAGCGTTGCTGATTTTTCCTGGAAAATACACTAAAAATCCTACGAGCCGTTCCCGAGTAATCACACCTTCTCCAAATTGGCCAAAAAAAAGCGTTGTTGATTTTTCCTAGAAAATACACTTAAAATCCTACGAGCCGTTCCCGAGTAATCCCATCTTCTCCAAATTGGCAAAAAAAAGCGTTGCTGATTTTTCCTGGAAAATACACTAAAAATCTTACGAGCCGTTCCCGAGTAATCACACCTTCTCCAAATTGGCCAAAAAAAAGCGTTGCTGATTTTTCCTGGAAAAAACATCAAAAATCTTACGAGCCGTTCCCGAGTAATCACACCTTCTCCAAATTGGCAAAAAAAAGCGTTGCACATTTTTCCTGGAAAATACACTAAAAAACCTACGAGCCGTTCCCGAGTAATCACACCTTCTCCAAATTGGCCAAAAAAAAGCGTTGCTGATTTTTCCTGGAAAAAACATCAAAAATCCTACGAGCCGTTCCCGAGTAATCCCATCTTCTCCAAATTGGCCAAAAAAAAGCGTTGCTGATTTTTCCTGGAAAATACACTAAAAATCCTACGAGCCGTTCCCGAGTAATCACACCTTCTCCAAATTGGCCAAAAAAAAGCGTTGTTGATTTTTCCTGGAAAATACACTTAAAATCCTACGAGCCGTTCCCGAGTAATCCCATCTTCTCCAAATTGGCAAAAAAAAGCGTTGCTGATTTTTCCTGGAAAATACACTAAAAATCCTACGAGCCGTTCCCGAGTAATCACACCTTCTCCAAATTGGCCAAAAAAAGCGTTGCTGATTTTTCCTGGAAAATACACTAAAAATCTTACGAGCCGTTCCCGAGTAATCACACCTTCTCCAAATTGGCCAAAAAAAAGCGTTGCTGATTTTTCCTGGAAAAAACACTAAAAATCCTACGAGCCGTTCCCGAGTAATCACACCTTCTCCAAATTGGCCAAAAAAAGCGTTGCTGATTTTTCCTGGAAAATACACTAAAAATCTTACGAGCCGTTCCCGAGTAATCACACCTTCTCCAAATTGGCCAAAAAAAAGCGTTGCTGATTTTTCCTGGAAAAAACATCAAAAATCTTACGAGCCGTTCCCGAGTAATCACACCTTCTCCAAATTGGCAAAAAAAAGCGTTGCACATTTTTCCTGGAAAATACACTAAAAATCTTACGAGCCGTTCCGGAGTAATCACACTTTCTCCAAATTGGCCAAAAAAAGCGTTGCTGATTTTTCCTGGAAAATACACTAAAAATCCTACGAGCCGTTCCCGAGTAATCACACCTTCTCCAAATTGGCCAAAAAAAGCGTTGCTGATTTTTCCTGGAAAAAACATCAAAAATCTTACGAGCCGTTCCCGAGTAATCACACCTTCTCCAAATTGGCCAAAAAAAAGCGTTGCTGATTTTTCCTGGAAAATACACTAAAAATCCTACGAGCCGTTCCCGAGTAATCACACCTTCTCCAAATTGGCCAAAAAAAAGCGTTGTTGATTTTTCCTGGAAAAAACATCAAAAATCCTACGAGCCGTTCCCGAGTAATCCCATCTTCTCCAAATTGGCCAAAAAAAAAGCGTTGCTGATTTTTCCTGGAAAATACACTAAAAATCCTACGAGCCGTTCCCGAGTAATCACACCTTCTCCAAATTGGCCAAAAAAAAGCGTTGTTGATTTTTCCTGGAAAATACACTTAAAATCCTACGAGCCGTTCCCGAGTAATCCCATCTTCTCCAAATTGGCAAAAAAAAGCGTTGCTGATTTTTCCTGGAAAATACACTAAAAATCCTACGAGCCGTTCCCGAGTAATCACACCTTCTCCAAATTGGCCAAAAAAAGCGTTGCTGATTTTTCCTGGAAAATACACTAAAAATCTTACGAGCCGTTCCCGAGTAATCACACCTTCTCCAAATTGGCCAAAAAAAAGCGTTGCTGATTTTTCCTGGAAAAAACACTAAAAATCCTACGAGCCGTTCCCGAGTAATCACACCTTCTCCAAATTGGCCAAAAAAAGCGTTGCTGATTTTTCCTGGAAAATACACTAAAAATCTTACGAGCCGTTCCCGAGTAATCACACCTTCTCCAAATTGGCCAAAAAAAAGCGTTGCTGATTTTTCCTGGAAAAAACATCAAAAATCTTACGAGCCGTTCCCGAGTAATCACACCTTCTCCAAATTGGCAAAAAAAAGCGTTGCACATTTTTCCTGGAAAATACACTAAAAATCTTACGAGCCGTTCCGGAGTAATCACACTTTCTCCAAATTGGCCAAAAAAAGCGTTGCTGATTTTTCCTGGAAAATACACTAAAAATCCTACGAGCCGTTCCCGAGTAATCACACCTTCTCCAAATTGGCCAAAAAAAGCGTTGCTGATTTTTCCTGGAAAAAACATCAAAAATCTTACGAGCCGTTCCCGAGTAATCACACCTTCTCCAAATTGGCCAAAAAAAAAACCTTGCTGATTTTTCCTGGAAAATACACTAAAAAACCTACGAGCCGTTCCCGAGTAATCACACCTTCTCCAAATTGGCCAAAAAAAAGCGTTGCTGATTTTTCCTGGAAAAAACATCAAAAATCCTACGAGCCGTTCCCGAGTAATCCCATCTTCTCCAAATTGGCCAAAAAAAAGCGTTGCTGATTTTTCCTGGAAAATACACTAAAAATCCTACGAGCCGTTCCCGAGTAATCACACCTTCTCCAAATTGGCCAAAAAAAAGCGTTGTTGATTTTTTTCTGGAAAATACACTTAAAATCCTACGAGCCGTTCCCGAGTAATCCCATCTTCTCCAAATTGGCAAAAAAAAGCGTTGCTGATTTTTCCTGGAAAATACACTAAAAATCCTACGAGCCGTTCCCGAGTAATCACACCTTCTCCAAATTGGCCAAAAAAAGCGTTGCTGATTTTTCCTGGAAAATACACTAAAAATCTTACGAGCCGTTCCCGAGTAATCACACCTTCTCCAAATTGGCCAAAAAAAAGCGTTGCTGATTTTTCCTGGAAAAAACACTAAAAATCCTACGAGCCGTTCCCGAGTAATCACACCTTCTCCAAATTGGCCAAAAAAAGCGTTGCTGATTTTTCCTGGAAAATACACTAAAAATCTTACGAGCCGTTCCCGAGTAATCACACCTTCTCCAAATTGGCCAAAAAAAAAGCGTTGCTGATTTTTCCTGGAAAAAACATCAAAAATCTTACGAGCCGTTCCCGAGTAATCACACCTTCTCCAAATTGGCAAAAAAAAGCGTTGCACATTTTTCCTGGAAAATACACTAAAAATCTTACGAGCCGTTCCGGAGTAATCACACTTTCTCCAAATTGGCCAAAAAAAGCGTTGCTGATTTTTCCTGGAAAATACACTAAAAATCCTACGAGCCGTTCCCGAGTAATCACACCTTCTCCAAATTGGCCAAAAAAAGCGTTGCTGATTTTTCCTGGAAAAAACATCAAAAATCTTACGAGCCGTTCCCGAGTAATCACACCTTCTCCAAATTGGCCAAAAAAAAAACCTTGCTGATTTTTCCTGGAAAATACACTAAAAAACCTACGAGCCGTTCCCGAGTAATCACACCTTCTCCAAAATGGCCAAAAAAAAGCGTTGCTGATTTTTCCTGGAAAAAATATCAAAAATCCTACGAGCCGTTCCCGAGTAATCCCATCTTCTCCAAATTGGCCAAAAAAAAGCGTTGCTGATTTTTCCTGGAAAATACACTAAAAATCCTACGAGCCGTTCCCGAGTAATCACACCTTCTCCAAATTGGCCAAAAAAAAGCGTTGTTGATTTTTCCTGGAAAATACACTTAAAATCCTACGAGCCGTTCCCGAGTAATCCCATCTTCTCCAAATTGGCAAAAAAAAGCGTTGCTGATTTTTCCTGGAAAATACACTAAAAATCCTACGAGCCGTTCCCGAGTAATCACACCTTCTCCAAATTGGCCAAAAAAAGCGTTGCTGATTTTTCCTGGAAAATACACTAAAAATCTTACGAGCCGTTCCCGAGTAATCACACCTTCTCCAAATTGGCCAAAAAAAAGCGTTGCTGATTTTTCCTGGAAAAAACACTAAAAATCCTACGGGCCGTTCCCGAGTAATCACACCTTCTCCAAATTGGCCAAAAAAAGCGTTGCTGATTTTTCCTGGAAAATACACTAAAAATCTTACGAGCCGTTCCCGAGTAATCACACCTTCTCCAAATTGGCCAAAAAAAAGCGTTGCTGATTTTTCCTGGAAAAAACATCAAAAATCTTACGAGCCGTTCCCGAGTAATCACACCTTCTCCAAATTGGCAAAAAAAAGCGTTGCACATTTTTCCTGGAAAATACACTAAAAATCTTACGAGCCGTTCCGGAGTAATCACACTTTCTCCAAATTGGCCAAAAAAAGCGTTGCTGATTTTTCCTGGAAAATACACTAAAAATCCTACGAGCCGTTCCCGAGTAATCACACCTTCTCCAAATTGGCCAAAAAAAGCGTTGCTGATTTTTCCTGGAAAAAACATCAAAAATCTTACGAGCCGTTCCCGAGTAATCACACCTTCTCCAAATTGGCAAAAAAAAGCGTTGCACATTTTTCCTGGAAAATACACTAAAAATCTTACGAGCCGTTCCGGAGTAATCACACCTTCTCCAAATTGGCCAAAAAAAAGCGTTGCTGATTTTTCCTGGAAAAAACATCAAAAATCCTACGAGCCGTTCCCGAGTAATCCCATCTTCTCCAAATTGGCCAAAAAAAAGCGTTGCTGATTTTTCCTGGAAAATACACTAAAAATCCTACGAGCCGTTCCCGAGTAATCACACCTTCTCCAAATTGGCCAAAAAAAAGCGTTGTTGATTTTTCCTGGAAAATACACTTAAAATCCTACGAGCCGTTCCCGAGTAATCCCATCTTCTCCAAATTGGCAAAAAAAAGCGTTGCTGATTTTTCCTGGAAAATACACTAAAAATCCTACGAGCCATTCCCGAGTAATCACACCTTCTCCAAATTGGCCAAAAAAAGCGTTGCTGATTTTTCCTGGAAAATACACTAAAAATCTTACGAGCCGTTCCCGAGTAATCACACCTTCTCCAAATTGGCCAAAAAAAAGCGTTGCTGATTTTTCCTGGAAAAAACACTAAAAATCCTACGAGCCGTTCCCGAGTAATCACACCTTCTCCAAATTGGCCAAAAAAAGCGTTGCTGATTTTTCCTGGAAAATACACTAAAAATCCTACGAGCCGTTCCCGAGTAATCACACCTTCTCCAAATTGGCCAAAAAAAGCGTTGCTGATTTTTCCTGGAAAATACACTAAAAATCTTACGAGCCGTTCCCGAGTAATCACACATTCTCCAAATTGGCCAAAAAAAGCGTTGCTGATTTTTCCTGGAAAAAACACTAAAAATCCTACGAGCCGTTCCCGAGTAATCACACCTTCTCCAAATTGGCCAAAAAAAGCGTTGCTGATTTTTCCTGGAAAATACACTAAAAATCTTACGAGCCGTTCCCGAGTAATCACACCTTCTCCAAATTGGCCAAAAAAAAGCGTTGCTGATTTTTCCTGGAAAAAACATCAAAAATCTTACGAGCCGTTCCCGAGTAATCACACCTTCTCCAAATTGGCAAAAAAAAGCGTTGCACATTTTTCCTGGAAAATACACTAAAAATCTTACGAGCCGTTCCGGAGTAATCACACTTTCTCCAAATTGGCCAAAAAAAGCGTTGCTGATTTTTCCTGGAAAATACACTAAAAATCCTACGAGCTGTTCCCGAGTAATCACACCTTCTCCAAATTGGCCAAAAAAAGCGTTGCTGATATTTCCTGGAGAAAACATCAAAAATCTTACGAGCCGTTCCCGAGTAATCACACCTTCTCCAAATTGGCCAAAAAAAAACCTTGCTGATTTTTCCTGGAAAATACACTAAAAAACCTACGAGCCGTTCCCGAGTAATCACACCTTCTCCAAATTGGCCAAAAAAAAGCGTTGCTGATTTTTCCTGGAAAAAACATCAAAAATCCTACGAGCCGTTCCCGAGTAATCACACCTTCTCCAAATTGGCCAAAAAAAGCGTTGCTGATTTTTCCTGGAAAATACACTAAAAATCTTACGAGCCGTTCCCGAGTAATCACACCTTCTCCAAATTGACCAAAAAAAAGCGTTGCTGATTTTTCCTGGAAAAAACATCAAAAATCCTACAAGCCGTTCCCGAGTAATCCCATCTTCTCCAAATTGGCCAAAAAAAAGCGTTGCTGATTTTTCCTGGAAAATACACTAAAAATCCTACGAGCCGTTCCCGAGTAATCACACCTTCTCCAAATTGGCCAAAAATAAGCGTTGTTGATTTTTCCTGGAAAATACACTTAAAATCCTACGAGCCGTTCCCGAGTAATCCCATCTTCTCCAAATTGGCAAAAAAAAGCGTTGCTGATTTTTCCTGGAAAATACACTAAAAATCCTACGAGCCGTTCCCGAGTAATCACACCTTCTCCAAATTGGCCAAAAAAAGCGTTGCTGATTTTTCCTGGAAAATACACTAAAAATCTTACGAGCCGTTCCCGAGTAATCACACCTTCTCCAAATTGGCCAAAAAAAAGCGTTGCTGATTTTTCCTGGAAAAAACACTAAAAATCCTACGAGCCGTTCCCGAGTAATCACACCTTCTCCAAATTGGCCAAAAAAAGCGTTGCTGATTTTTCCTGGAAAATACACTAAAAATCTTACGAGCCGTTCCCGAGTAATCACACCTTCTCCAAATTGGCCAAAAAAAAGCGTTGCTGATTTTTCCTGGAAAAAACACTAAAAATCCTACGAGCCGTTCCCGAGTAATCACACCTTCTCCAAATTGGCCAAAAAAAGCGTTGCTGATTTTTCCTGGAAAATACACTAAAAATCTTACGAGCCGTTCCCGAGTAATCACACCTTCTCCAAATTGGCCAAAAAAAAGCGTTGCTGATTTTTCCTGGAAAAAACATCAAAAATCTTACGAGCCGTTCCCGAGTAATCACACCTTCTCCAAATTGGCAAAAAAAAGCGTTGCACATTTTTCCTGGAAAATACACTAAAAATCTTACGAGCCGTTCCCGAGTAATCACACCTTCTCCAAATTGGCAAAAAAAAGCGTTGCACATTTTTCCTGGAAAATACACTAAAAATCCTACGAGCCGTTCCCGAGTAATCACACCTTCTCCAAATTGGCCAAAAAAAGCGTTGTTGATTTTTCCTGGAAAATACACTTAAAATCCTACGAGCCGTTCCCGAGTAATCCCATCTTCTCCAAATTGGCAAAAAAAAGCGTTGCTGATTTTTCCTGGAAAAAACACTTAAAATCCTACGAGCCGTTCCCGAGTAATCACACCTTCTCCAAATTGGCCAAAAAAAGCGTTGCTGATTTTTCCTGGAAAATACACTAAAAATCTTACGAGCCGTTCCCGAGTAATCACACCTTCTCCAAATTGGCCAAAAAAAAGCGTTGCTGATTTTTCCTGGAAAAAACATCAAAAATCTTACGAGCCGTTCCCGAGTAATCACACCTTCTCCAAATTGGCCAAAAAAAGCGTTGCTGATTTTTCCTGGAAAATACACTAAAAATCCTACGAGCCGTTCCCGAGTAATCACACCTTCTCCAAATTGGCCAAAAAAAGCGTTGCTGATTTTTCCTGGAAAATACACTAAAAATCCTACGAGCCGTTCCCGAGTAATCCCATCTTCTCCAAATTAGCAAAAAAAAGCGTTGCTGATTTTTCCTGGAAAATACACTAAAAAACCTACGAGCCGTTCCCGAGTAATCACACCTTCTCCAAATTGGCCAAAAAAAGCGTTGCTGATTTTTCCTGGAAAATACACTAAAAATCTTACGAGCCGTTCCCGAGTAATCACACCATCTCCAAATTGGCCAAAAAAAGCGTTGCTGATTTTTCCTGGAAAAAACATCAAAAATCCTACGAGCCGTTCCCGAGTAATCCCATCTTCTCCAAATTGGCCAAAAAAAAGCGTTGCTGATTTTTCCTGGAAAATACACTAAAAATCTTACGAGCCGTTCCCGAGTAATCACACCTTCTCCAAATTGGCAAAAAAAAGCGTTGCTGATTTTTCCTGGAAATTACACTAAAAAACCTTCGAGCCGTTCCCGAGTAATCACACCTTCTCCAAATTGGCAAAAAAAAGCGTTGTTGATTTTTCCTGGAAAACACACTTAAAATCCTACGAGCCGTTCCCGAGTAATCACACCTTCTCCAAATTGGCAAAAAAAAAGCGTTGTTGATTTTTCCTGGAAAATACACTAAAAATCTTACGAGCCGTTCCCGAGTAATCACACCTTCTCCAAATTGGCCAAAAAAAGCGTTGCACATTTTTCCTGGAAAATACACTAAAAATCCTACGAGCCGTTCCCGAGTAATCACACCTTCTCCAAATTGGCCAAAAAAAAGCGTTGCTGATTTTTCCTGGAAAATACACTAAAAATCCTACGAGCCGTTCCCGAGTAATCACACCTTCTCCAAATTGGCCAAAAAAATCGTTGCTGATTTTTCCTGGAAAAAACACTAAAAATCCTACGAGCCGTTCCCGAGTAATCACACCTTCTCCAAATTGGCCACAAAAAGCGTTACACATTTTTCCTGGAAAATACACTAAAAATCCTACGAGCAGTTCCCGAGTAATCACACCTTCTCCAAATTGGCCAAAAAAAAGCGTTGCTGATTTTTCCTGAAAAATACACTAAAAATCTTACGAGCCGTTCCCGAGTAATCCCATCTTCTCCAAATTGGCCAAAAAAAAACGTTGCTGATTTTTCCTGGAAAATACACTAAAAATCTTACGAGCCGTTCCCGAGTAATCCCATCTTCTCCAAATTGGCCAAAAAAAAACGTTGCTGATTTTTCCTGGAAAATACACTAAAAATCTTACGAGCCGTTCCCGAGTAATCCCATCTTCTCCAAATTAGAAAAAAAAGCGTTGCTGATTTTTCCTGGAAAATACACTAAAAATCCTACGAGCCGTTCCCGAGTAATCACACCTTCTCCAAATTGGCCAAAAAAAATCGTTGCTGATTTTTCCTGGAAAAAACACTAAAAATCCTACGAGCCGTTCCCGAGTAATCACACCTTCTCCAAATTGGCCACAAAAAGCGTTGCACATTTTTCCTGGAAAATACACTAAAAATCCTACGAGCAGTTCCCGAGTAATCACACCTTCTCCAAATTGGCCAAAAAAAGCGTTGCACATTTTTCCTGGAAAATACACTAAAAATCCTACGAGCCGTTCCCGAGTAATCACACCTTCTCCAAATTGGCCAAAAAAAATCGTTGCTGATTTTTCCTGGAAAAAACACTAAAAATCCTACGAGCCGTTCCCGAGTAATCCCATCTTCTCCAAATTGGCCAAAAAAAAGCGTTGCACATTTTTCCTGGAAAATACACTAAAAATCCTACGAGCCGTTCCCGAGTAATCACACCTTCTCCAAATTGGCCAAAAAAAGCGTTGCACATTTTTCCTGGAAAATACACTAAAAATCCTACGAGCCGTTCCCGAGTAATCACACCTTCTCCAAATTGGCCAAAAAAAAGCGTTGCTGATTTTTCCTGGAAAATACACTAAAAATCCTACGAGCCGTTCCCGAGTAATCACACCTTCTCCAAATTGGCCAAAAAAAATCGTTGCTGATTTTTCCTGGAAAAAACACTAAAAATCCTACGAGCCGTTCCCGAGTAATCACACCTTCTCCAAATTGGCCACAAAAAGCGTTGCACATTTTTCCTGGAAAATACACTAAAAATCCTACGAGCCGTTCCCGAGTAATCACACCTTCTCCAAATTGGCCAAAAAAAAGCGTTGCTGATTTTTCCTGAAAAAAACATCAAAAATCTTACGAGCCGTTCCCGAGTAATCACACCTTCTCCAAATTGGCAAAAAAAAGCGTTGCACATTTTTCCTGGAAAATACACTAAAAATCTTACGAGCCGTTCCGGAGTAATCACACTTTCTCCAAATTGGCCAAAAAAAGCGTTGCTGATTTTTCCTGGAAAATACACTAAAAATCCTACGAGCCGTTCCCGAGTAATCCCATCTTCTCCAAATTGGCCAAAAAAAAGCGTTGCTGATTTTTCCTGGAAAAAACATCAAAAATCTTACGAGCCGTTCCCGAGTAATCACACCTTCTCCAAATTGGCCAAAAAAAAACCTTGCTGATTTTTCCTGGAAAATACACTAAAAAACCTACGAGCCGTTCCCGAGTAATCACACCTTCTCCAAATTGGCCAAAAAAAAGCGTTGCTGATTTTTCCTGGAAAAAACATCAAAAATCCTACGAGCCGTTCCCGAGTAATCCCATCTTCTCCAAATTGGCCAAAAAAAAGCGTTGCTGATTTTTCCTGGAAAATACACTAAAAATCCTACGAGCCGTTCCCGAGTAATCACACCTTCTCCAAATTGGCCAAAAAAAAGCGTTGTTGATTTTTCCTGGAAAATACACTTAAAATCCTACGAGCCGTTCCCGAGTAATCCCATCTTCTCCAAATTGGCAAAAAAAAAGCGTTGCTGATTTTTCCTGGAAAATACACTAAAAATCCTACGAGCCGTTCCCGAGTAATCACACCTTCTCCAAATTGGCCAAAAAAAGCGTTGCTGATTTTTCCTGGAAAATACACTAAAAATCTTACGAGCCGTTCCCGAGTAATCACACCTTCTCCAAATTGGCCAAAAAAAAGCGTTGCTGATTTTTCCTGGAAAAAACACTAAAAATCCTACGAGCCGTTCCCGAGTAATCACACCTTCTCCAAATTGGCCAAAAAAAGCGTTGCTGATTTTTCCTGGAAAATACACTAAAAATCTTACGAGCCGTTCCCGAGTAATCACACCTTCTCCAAATTGGCCAAAAAAAAGCGTTGCTGATTTTTCCTGGAAAAAACATCAAAAATCTTACGAGCCGTTCCCGAGTAATCACACCTTCTCCAAATTGGCAAAAAAAAGCGTTGCACATTTTTCCTGGAAAATACACTAAAAATCTTACGAGCCGTTCCGGAGTAATCACACTTTCTTCAAATTGGCCAAAAAAAGCGTTGCTGATTTTTCCTGGAAAATACACTAAAAATCCTACGAGCTGTTCCCGAGTAATCACACCTTCTCCAAATTGGCCAAAAAAAGCGTTGCTGATATTTCCTGGAGAAAACATCAAAAATCTTACGAGCCGTTCCCGAGTAATCACACCTTCTCCAAATTGGCCAAAAAAAAACCTTGCTGATTTTTCCTGGAAAATACACTAAAAAACCTACGAGCCGTTCCCGAGTAATCACACCTTCTCCAAATTGGCCAAAAAAAAGCGTTGCTGATTTTTCCTGGAAAAAACATCAAAAATCCTACGAGCCGTTCCCGAGTAATCACACCTTCTCCAAATTGGCCAAAAAAAGCGTTGCTGATTTTTCCTGGAAAATACACTAAAAATCTTACGAGCCGTTCCCGAGTAATCACACCTTCTCCAAATTGGCCAAAAAAAAGCGTTGCTGATTTTTCCTGGAAAAAACATCAAAAATCCTACAAGCCGTTCCCGAGTAATCCCATCTTCTCCAAATTGGCCAAAAAAAAGCGTTGCTGATTTTTCCTGGAAAATACACTAAAAATCCTACGAGCCGTTCCCGAGTAATCACACCTTCTCCAAATTGGCCAAAAAAAAGCGTTGTTGATTTTTCCTGGAAAATACACTTAAAATCCTACGAGCCGTTCCCGAGTAATCCCATCTTCTCCAAATTGGCAAAAAAAAGCGTTGCTGATTTTTCCTGGAAAATACACTAAAAATCCTACGAGCCGTTCCCGAGTAATCACACCTTCTCCAAATTGGCCAAAAAAAGCGTTGCTGATTTTTCCTGGAAAATACACTAAAAATCTTACGAGCCGTTCCCGAGTAATCACACCTTCTCCAAATTGGCCAAAAAAAAGCGTTGCTGATTTTTCCTGGAAAAAACACTAAAAATCCTACGAGCCGTTCCCGAGTAATCACACCTTCTCCAAATTGGCCAAAAAAAGCGTTGCTGATTTTTCCTGGAAAATACACTAAAAATCTTACGAGCCGTTCCCGAGTAATCACACCTTCTCCAAATTGGCCAAAAAAAAGCGTTGCTGATTTTTCCTGGAAAAAACACTAAAAATCCTACGAGCCGTTCCCGAGTAATCACACCTTCTCCAAATTGGCCAAAAAAAGCGTTGCTGATTTTTCCTGGAAAATACACTAAAAATCTTACGAGCCGTTCCCGAGTAATCACACCTTCTCCAAATTGGCCAAAAAAAAAGCGTTGCTGATTTTTCCTGGAAAAAACATCAAAAATCTTACGAGCCGTTCCCGAGTAATCACACCTTCTCCAAATTGGCAAAAAAAAGCGTTGCACATTTTTCCTGGAAAATACACTAAAAATCTTACGAGCCGTTCCCGAGTAATCACACCTTCTCCAAATTGGCAAAAAAAAGCGTTGCACATTTTTCCTGGAAAATACACTAAAAATCCTACGAGCCGTTCCCGAGTAATCACACCTTCTCCAAATTGGCCAAAAAAAGCGTTGTTGATTTTTCCTGGAAAATACACTTAAAATCCTACGAGCCGTTCCCGAGTAATCCCATCTTCTCCAAATTGGCAAAAAAAAGCGTTGCTGATTTTTCCTGGAAAAAACACTTAAAATCCTACGAGCCGTTCCCGAGTAATCACACCTTCTCCAAATTGGCCAAAAAAAGCGTTGCTGATTTTTCCTGGAAAATACACTAAAAATCTTACGAGCCGTTCCCGAGTAATCACACCTTCTCCAAATTGGCCAAAAAAAAGCGTTGCTGATTTTTCCTGGAAAAAACATCAAAAATCTTACGAGCCGTTCCCGAGTAATCACACCTTCTCCAAATTGGCCAAAAAAAGCGTTGCTGATTTTTCCTGGAAAATACACTAAAAATCCTACGAGCCGTTCCCGAGTAATCACACCTTCTCCAAATTGGCCAAAAAAAAGCGTTGCTGATTTTTCCTGGAAAATACACTAAAAATCCTACGAGCCGTTCCCGAGTAATCCCATCTTCTCCAAATTAGCAAAAAAAAGCGTTGCTGATTTTTCCTGGAAAATACACTAAAAAACCTACGAGCCGTTCCCGAGTAATCACACCTTCTCCAAATTGGCCAAAAAAAGCGTTGCTGATTTTTCCTGGAAAATACACTAAAAATCTTACGAGCCGTTCCCGAGTAATCACACCATCTCCAAATTGGCCAAAAAAAGCGTTGCTGATTTTTCCTGGAAAAAACATCAAAAATCCTACGAGCCGTTCCCGAGTAATCCCATCTTCTCCAAATTGGCCAAAAAAAAGCGTTGCTGATTTTTCCTGGAAAATACACTAAAAATCTTACGAGCCGTTCCCGAGTAATCACACCTTCTCCAAATTGGCAAAAAAAAGCGTTGCTGATTTTTCCTGGAAATTACACTAAAAATCCTACGAGCCGTTCCCGAGTAATCACACCTTCTCCAAATTGGCAAAAAAAAGCGTTGTTGATTTTTCCTGGAAAATACACTTAAAATCCTACGAGCCGTTCCCGAGTAATCACACCTTCTCCAAATTGGCAAAAAAAAAGCGTTGTTGATTTTTCCTGGAAAATACACTAAAAATCTTACGAGCCGTTCCCGAGTAATCACACCTTCTCCAAATTGGCCAAAAAAAGCGTTGCACATTTTTCCTGGAAAATACACTAAAAATCCTACGAGCCGTTCCCGAGTAATCACACCTTCTCCAAATTGGCCAAAAAAAAGCGTTGCTGATTTTTCCTGGAAAATACACTAAAAATCCTACGAGCCGTTCCCGAGTAATCACACCTTCTCCAAATTGGCCAAAAAAAATCGTTGCTGATTTTTCCTGGAAAAAACACTAAAAATCCTACGAGCCGTTCCCGAGTAATCACACCTTCTCCAAATTGGCCACAAAAAGCGTTGCACATTTTTCCTGGAAAATACACTAAAAATCCTACGAGCAGTTCCCGAGTAATCACACCTTCTCCAAATTGGCCAAAAAAAGCGTTGCTGATTTTTCCTGAAAAATACACTAAAAATCTTACGAGCCGTTCCTGAGTAATCCCATCTTCTCCAAATTGGCCAAAAAAAAACGTTGCTGATTTTTCCTGGAAAATACACTAAAAATCTTACGAGCCGTTCCCGAGTAATCCCATCTTCTCCAAATTGGCCAAAAAAAAACGTTGCTGATTTTTCCTGGAAAATACACTAAAAATCTTACGAGCCGTTCCCGAGTAATCCCATCTTCTCCAAATTAGAAAAAAAAGCGTTGCTGATTTTTCCTGGAAAATACACTAAAAATCCTACGAGCAGTTCCCGAGTAATCACACCTTCTCCAAATTGGCAAAAAAAAGCGTTGCTGATTTTTCCTGGAAAATACACTAAAAATCCTACGAGCCGTTCCCGAGTAATCACACCTTCTCCAAATTGGCCAAAAAAAGCGTTGCTGATTTTTCCTGGAAAAAACATCAAAAATCCTACGAGCCGTTCCCGAGTAATCCCATCTTCTCCAAATTAGAAAAAAAAGCGTTGCTGATTTTTCCTGGAAAAAACATCAAAAATCTTACGAGCCGTTCCCGAGTAATCACACCTTCTCCAAATTGGCCAAAAAAAGCGTTGCTGATTTTTCCTGGAAAATACACTATAAATCTTACGAGCCGTTCCCGAGTAATCACACTTTCTCCAAATTGGCAAAAAAAAGCGTTGCTGATTTTTCCTGGAAAATACACTAAAAATCCTACGAGCCGTTCCCGAGTAATCACAGCTTCTCCAAATTGGCCAAAAAAAGCGTTGCTGATTTTTCCTGGAAAATACACTAAAAATCCTACGAGCAGTTCCCGAGTAATCACACCTTCTCCAAATTGGCCAAAAAAAAGCGTTGCTGATTTTTCCTGGAAAATACACTAAAAAACCTACGAGCCGTTCCCGAGTAATCACACCTTCTCCAAATTGGCCAAAAAAAGCGTTGCTGATTTTTCCTGGAAATTACACTTAAAATCCTACGAGCCGTTCCCGAGTAATCACACCTTCTCCAAATTAGAAAAAAAAGCGTTGCTGATTTTTCCTGGAAAATACACTAAAAATCCTACGAGCAGTTCCCGAGTAATCACACCTTCTCCAAATTGGCCAAAAAAAAGCGTTGCTGATTTTTCCTGGAAAATACACTAAAAAACCTACGAGCCGTTCCCGAGTAATCACACCTTCTCCAAATTGGCCAAAAAAAAGCGTTGTTGATTTTTCCTGGAAAATACACTAAAAATCCTACGAGCAGTTCCCGAGTAATCACACCTTCTCCAAATTAGAAAAAAAAGCGTTGCTGATTTTTCCTGGAAAATATATTAAAAAACCTACGAGCCGCTCCCGAGTAATCACACCTTCTCCAAATTAGAAAAAAAAGCGTTGCTGATTTTTCCTGGAAAATACACTAAAAATCCTACGAGCAGTTCCCGAGTAATCACACCTTCTCCAAATTGGCAAAAAAAAGCGTTGCTAATTTTTCCTGGAAAATACACTTAAAATCCTACGAGCCGTTCCCGAGTAATCACACCTTCTCCAAATTGGCAAAAAAAAGCGTTGCACATTTTTCCTGGAAAATACACTAAAAATCTTACGAGCCGTTCCGGAGTAATCACACTTTCTCCAAATTGGCAAAAAAAAGCGTTGCTGATTTTTCCTGGAAAATACACTAAAAATCTTACGAGCCGTTCCCGAGTAATCACACCTTCTCCAAATTGGCCAAAAAAAAGCGTTGCTGATTTTTCCTGGAAAATACACTAAAAATCTTACGAGCCGTTCCCGAGTAATCACACCTTCTCCAAATTGGCCAAAAAAAGTGTTGCTGATTTTTCCTGGAAAATATATTAAAAATTTTATGAGCCGTTCCCGAGTAATCCCATCTTCTCCAAATTGGCCAAAAAAAAGCGTTGCTGATTTTTCCTGGAAAATACACTAAAAATCCTACGAGCCGTTCCCGAGTAATCACACCTTCTCCAAATTGGCCAAAAAAAGCGTTGCTGATTTTTCCTGGAAAATACACTAAAAATCCTACGAGCCGTTCCCGAGTAATCACACCTTCTCCAAATTGGCCAAAAAAAGCGTTGCTGATTTTTCCTGGAAAAACATCAAAAATCTTACGAGCCGTTCCCGAGTAATCACACCTTCTCCAAATTGGCCAAAAAAAGCGTTGTTGATTTTTCCTGGAAAATACACTAAAAATCCTACCAGCCGTTCCCGAGTAATCACACCTTCTCCAAATTGGCAAAAAAAAGCGTTGTTGATTTTTCCTGGGAAATACACTAAAAATCCTACGAGCCGTTCCCGAGTAATCACACCTTCTCCAAATTGGCCAAAAAAAGCGTTGTTGATTTTTCCTGGAAAAAACATCAAAAATCCTACGAGCCGTTCCCGAGTAATCCCATCTTCTCCAAATTGGCCAAAAAAAAGCGTTGCTGATTTTTCCTGGAAAATACACTAAAAAACCTACGAGCCGTTCCCGAGTAATCACACCTTCTCCAAATTGGCCAAAAAAAAAACCTTGCTGATTTTTCCTGGAAAATACACTAAAAATCCTACGAGCCGTTCCCGAGTAAGCACACCTTCTCTAAATTGGCCAAAAAAAGCGTTGTTGATTTTTCCTGGAAAATACACTAAAAATCCTACGAGCAGTTCCCGAGTAATCACACCTTCTCCAAATTGGCAAAAAAAAGCGTTGCTAATTTTTCCTGGAAAATACACTTAAAATCCTACGAGCCAATCCCGAGTAATCACACCTTCTCCAAATTGGCAAAAAAAAGCGTTGCTGATTTTTCCTGGAAAATATATTAAAAATTTTATGAGCCGTTCCCGAGTAATCACACCTTCTCCAAATTGGCAAAAAAAAGCGTTGCTGATTTTTCCTGGAAAAAACATCAAAAATCTTACGAGCCGTTCCCGAGTAATCACACCTTCTCCAAATTGGCCAAAAAAAAGCGTTGCTGATTTTTCCTGGAAAATACACTAAAAATCTTACGAGCCGTTCCCGAGTAATCACACCTTCTCCAAATTGGCAAAAAAAAGCGTTGTTGATTTTTCCTGAAAAATACACTAAAAAACCTACGAGCCGTTCCCGAGTAATCCCATCTTCTCCGAATTGGCCAAAAAAAGCGTTGTTGATTTTTCCTGGAAAATACACTAAAAATCTTACGAGCCGTTCCCGAGTAATCCCATCTTCTCCAAATTGGCCAAAAAAAAACGTTGCTGATTTTTCCTGGAAAATACACTAAAAATCTTACGAGCCGTTCCCGAGTAATCACACCTTATCCAAATTAGAAAAAAAAGCGTTGTTGATTTTTCCTGGAAAATACACTAAAAATCCTACGAGCAGTTCCCGAGTAATCACACCTTCTCCAAATTGGCCAAAAAAAAGCGTTGCTGATTTTTCCTGGAAAATACACTAAAAAACCTACGAGCCGTTCCCGAGTAATCACACCTTCTCCAAATTGGCCAAAAAAAGCGTTGCTGATTTTTCCTGGAAAATACACTAAAAAACCTACGAGCCGTTTCCGAGTAATCACACTTTCTCCAAATTGGCCAAAAAAAAGCGTTGCTGATTTTTCCTGGAAAATATATTAAAAATTTTATGAGCCGTTTCCGAGTAATCACACCTTCTCCAAATTGGCCAAAAAAAAGCGTTGTTGATTTTTCCTGGAAAATACACTAAAAATCTTACGAGCCGTTCCCGAGTAATCACACCTTCTCCAAATTGGCCAAAAAAAGCGTTGCTGATTTTTCCTGGAAAATACACTAAAAATCTTACGAGCCGTTCCCGAGTAATCACACCTTCTCCAAATTGGCCAAAAAAAAGCGTTGCTGATTTTTCCTGAAAAATACACTAAAAAACCTACGAGCCGTTCCCGAGTAATCCCATCTTCTCCAAATTGGCCAAAAAAAAGCGTTGCTGATTTTTCCTGAAAAATACACTAAAAAACCTACGAGCCGTTCCCGAGTAATCACTTCTTCTCCAAATTGGCCAAAAAAAAACGTTGCTGATTTTTCCTGGAAAATACACTAAAAAATCTACGAGCCGTTCCCGAGTAATCCCATCTTCTCCAAATTAGAAAAAAAAGCGTTGCTGATTTTTCCTGGAAAATACACTAAAAGTCCTACGAGCCGTTCCCGAGTAATCACACCTTCTCCAAATTAGAAAAAAAAAACCTTGCTGATTTTTCCTGGAAAATACACTAAAAATCCTACGAGCAGTTCCCAAGTAATCACACCTTCTCCAAATTGGCCAAAAAAAGCGTTGCTGATTTTTGCTGGAAAATACACTAAAAAACCTACGAGCCGTTTCCGAGTAATCACACCTTCTCCAAATTAGAAAAAAAAAGCGTTGCTGATTTTTCCTGGAAAATATATTAAAAATCTTACGAGCCGTTCCCGAGTAATCCCATCTTCTCCAAATTGGCCAAAAAAAGCGTTGCACATTTTTCCTGGAAAATACACTAAAAATCTTACGAGCCGTTCCCGAGTAATCCCATCTTCTCCAAATTGGCCAAAAAAAGCGTTGCTGATTTTTCCTGGAAAATACACTAAAAATCCTACGAGCCGTTCCCGAGTAATCACACCTTCTCCAAATTGGCCAAAAAAAGCGTTGCTGATTTTTCCTGGAAAATACACTAAAAATCCTACGAGCCGTTCCCGAGTAATCACACCTTCTCCAGATTGGCCAAAAAAAGCGTTGCTGATTTTTCCTGGAAAAAACATCAAAAATCTTACGAGCCGTTCCCGAGTAATCCCATCTTCTCCAAATTGGCCAAAAAAAGCGTTGCACATTTTTCCTGGAAAATACACTAAAAAACCTACGAGCCGTTCCCGAGTAATCACACCTTCTCCAAATTGGCCAAAAAAAGCGTTGTTGATTTTTCCTGGAAATTACACTAAAAAACCTACGAGCCGTTTCCGAGTAATCACACCTTCTCCAAATTAGAAAAAAAAGCGTTGCTGATTTTTCCTGGAAAAAACATCAAAAATCTTACGAGCCGTTCCCGAGTAATCACACCTTCTCCAAATTGGCCAAAAAAAAGCGTTGTTGATTTTTCCTGGAAAATACACTAAAAATCTTACGAGCCGTTCCCGAGTAATCCCATCTTCTACAAATTGGCCAAAAAAAAACGTTGCTGATTTTTCCTGGAAAATACACTAAAAATCCTACGACCCGTTCCCGAGTAATCACACCTTCTCCAAATTAGAAAAAAAAGCGTTGCTGATTTTTCCTGGAAAATACACTAAAAATCCTACGAGCAGTTCCCGAGTAATCACACCTTCTCCAAATTGGCCAAAAAAAAGCGTTGCTGATTTTTCCTGGAAAATACACTAAAAATCCTACGAGCCGTTCCCGAGTAATCACACCTTCTCCAAATTGGCCAAAAAACAGCGTTGCTGATTTTTCCTGGAAAATACACTAAAAATCTTACGAGCCGTTCCCGAGTAATCCCATCTTCTCCAAATTAGAAAAAAAAGCGTTGCTGATTTTTCCTGGAAAATACACTAAAAATCCTACGAGCCGTTCCCGAGTAATCACACCTTCTCCAAATTGGCCAAAAAAAGCGTTGTTGATTTTTCCTGGAAAATACATCAAAAAACCTACGAGCCGTTCCCGAGTAATCACACCTTCTCCAAATTGGCCAAAAAAAGCGTTGCTGATTTTTCCTGGAAAATACACTAAAAAACCTACGAGCCGTTCCCGAGTAATCCCATCTTCTCCAAATTGGCCAAAAAAAGCGTTGCTGATTTTTCCTGGAAAAAACACTAAAAATCTTACGAGCCGTTCCCGAGTAATCACACCTTCTCCAAATTGGCCAAAAAAAGCGTTGCTGATTTTTCCTGGAAAATACACTAAAAATCCTACGAGCAGTTCCCGAGTAATCACACCTTCTCCAAATTGGCAAAAAAAAGCGTTGCTGATTTTTCCTGGAAAATATAGAAAAATTTTATGAGCCGTTCCCGAGTAATCACACCTTCTCCAAATTGGCCAAAAAAAAGCGTTGTTGATTTTTCCTGGAAAATACACTAAAAAACCTACGAGCCGTTCCCGAGTAATCACACCTTCTCCAAATTGGCCAAAAAAAGCGTTGCTGATTTTTCCTGGAAAATACACTTAAAAACCTACGAGCCGTTCCCGAGTAATCCCATCTTCTCCAAATTAGAAAAAAAAGCGTTGCTGATTTTTCCTGGAAAATACACTAAAAAACCTACGAGCCGTTCCCGAGTAATCCCATCTTCTCCAAATTAGAAAAAAAAGCGTTGCTGATTTTTCCTGGAAAATACACTAAAAATCTTACGAGCCGTTCCCGAGTAATCACACCTTCTCCAAATTGGCCAAAAAAAAGCGTTGTTGATTTTTCCTAGAAAATACACTAAAAATCCTACGAGCCGTTCCCGAGTAATCACACCTTCTCCAAATTGGCCAAAAAAAGCGTTGCTGATTTTTCCTGGAAAAAACATCAAAAATCTTACTAGCCGTTCCCGAGTAATCACACCTTCTCCAAATTGGCCAAAAAAAGCGTTGCTGATTTTTCCTGGAAAATACACTAAAAATCTTACGAGCCGTTCCCGAGTAATCACACCTTCTCCAAATTGGCCAAAAAAAAGCGTTGCTGATTTTTCCTGAAAAATACACTAAAAAACCTACGAGCCGTTCCCGAGTAATCCCATCTTCTCCAAATTAGAAAAAAAAGCGTTGCTGATTTTTCCTGGAAAATACACTAAAAAACCTACGAGCCGTTCCCGAGTAATCACACCTTCTCCAAATTGGCCAAAAAAAAAACCTTGCTGATTTTTCCTGGAAAATACACTAAAAATCCTACGAGCCGTTCCCGAGTAATCACACCTTCTCCAAATTGGCCAAAAAAAGCGTTGTTGATTTTTCCTGGAAAATACACTAAAAATCCTACGAGCAGTTCCCGAGTAATCACACCTTCTCCAAATTGGCAAAAAAAAGCGTTGCTAATTTTTCCTGGAAAATACACTAAAAATCCTACGAGCAGTTCCCGAGTAATCACACCTTCTCCAAATTGGCCAAAAAAAGCGTTGTTGATTTTTCCTGGAAAATACACTAAAAATCCTACGAGCAGTTCCCGAGTAATCACACCTTCTCCAAATTGGCCAAAAAAAGCGTTGCTGATTTTTCCTGGAAAAAACATCAAAAATCTTACGAGCCGTTCCCGAGTAATCACACCTTCTCCAAATTGGCCAAAAAAAGCGTTGCTGATTTTTCCTGGAAAATACACTAAAAATCTTACGAGCCGTTCCCGAGTAATCACACCTTCTCCAAATTGGCCAAAAAAAGCGTTGCTGATTTTTCCTGGAAAATACACTAAAAATCCTACGAGCCGTTCCCGAGTAATCACACCTTCTCCAAATTGGCCAAAAAAAGCGTTGTTGATTTTTCCTGGAAAATACACTAAAAATCCTACGAGCCGTTTCCGAGTAATCACACCTTCTCCAAATTGGCCAAAAAAAGCGTTGTTGATTTTTCCTGGAAAATACACTAAAAATCCTACGAGCCGTTCCCGAGTAATCCCATCTTCTCCAAATTGGCCAAAAAAAAGCGTTGCTGATTTTTCCTGAAAAATACACTAAAAAACCTACGAGCCGTTCCCGAGTAATCACACCTTCTCCAAATTGGCCAAAAAAAAACCTTGCTGATTTTTCCTGGAAAATACACTAAAAAACCTACGAGCCGTTCCCGAGTAATCACACCTTCTCCAAATTGGCCAAAAAAAGCGTTGCTGATTTTTCCTGGAAAATACACTAAAAATCTTACGAGCCGTTCCCGAGTAATCACACCTTCTCCAAATTGGCCAAAAAAAGCGTTGCTGATTTTTCCTGGAAAAAACATGAAAAATCTTACGAGCCGTTCCCGAGTAATCACACCTTCTCCAAATTGGCAAAAAAAAGCGTTGTTGATTTTTCCTGGAAAATACACTAAAAATCTTACGAGCCGTTCCCGAGTAATCCCATCTTCTCCAAATTGGCCAAAAAAAAAACGTTGCTGATTTTCCCTGGAAAATACACTAAAAATCTTACGAGCCGTTCCCGAGTAATCACACCTTCTCCAAATTGGCCAAAAAAAGCGTTGCTGATTTTTCCTGGAAAATACACTAAAAATCTTACGAGCCGTTTCCGAGTAATCACACCTTCTCCAAATTGGCCAAAAAAAGCGTTGTTGATTTTTCCTGGAAAATACACTAAAAATCCTACGAGCCGTTCCCGAGTAATCACACCTTCTCCAAATTGGCCAAAAAAAAGCGTTGCTGATTTTTCCTGGAAAATACACTAAAAAACCTACGAGCCGTTCCCGAGTAATCACACCTTCTCCAAATTGGCCAAAAAAAGCGTTGTTGATTTTTCCTGGAAAATACACTAAAAATCCTACGAGCCGTTCCCGAGTAATCACAGCTTCTCCAAATTGGCCAAAAAAAGCGTTGTTGATTTTTCCTGGAAAATACACTAAAAATCCTACGAGCAGTTCCGAGTAATCCCATCTTCTCCAAATTGGCCAAAAAAAAAGCGTTGCTGATTTTTCCTGGAAAATACACTAAAAATCTTACGAGCCGTTCCCGAGTAATCACACCTTCTCCAAATTGGCCAAAAAATAGCGTTGCTGATTTTTCCTGGAAAATACACTAAAAATCCTACGAGCCGTTCCCGAGTAATCACACCTTCTCCAAATTGGCCAAAAAAAAGCGTTGCTGATTTTTCCTGGAAAATACACTAAAAATCTTACGAGCCGTTCCCGAGTAATCACACCTTCTCCAAATTGGCCAAAAAAAGCGTTGTTGATTTTTCCTGGAAAATACACTAAAAATCTTACGAGCCGTTCCCGAGTAATCACACCTTCTCCAAATTGGCCAAAAAAAGCGTTGCTGATTTTTCCTGGAAAAAACATCAAAAATCTTACGAGCCGTTCCCGAGTAATCCCATCTTCTCCAAATTAGAAAAAAAAGCGTTGCTGATTTTTCCTGAAAAATACATCAAAAATCTTACGAGCCGTTCCCGAGTAATCACACCTTCTCCAAATTGGCAAAAAAAAGCGTTGTTGATTTTTCCTGGAAAATACACTAAAAATCTTACGAGCCGTTCCCGAGTAATCCCATCTTCTCCAAATTGGCCAAAAAAAAGCGTTGCTGATTTTTCCTGGAAAATACACTAAAAATCTTACGAGCCGTTCCCGAGTAATCACACCTTCTCCAAATTGGCCAAAAAAAAGCGTTGCTGATTTTTCCTGGAAAATACACTAAAAAACCTACGAGCCGTTCCCGAGTAATCACACCTTCTCCAAATTGGCCAAAAAAAGCGTTGTTGATTTTTCCTGGAAAATACACTAAAAAACCTACGAGCCGTTCCCGAGTAATCCCATCTTCTCCAAATTGGCCAAAAAAAGCGTTGTTGATTTTTCCTGGAAAATACACTAAAAAACCTACGAGCCGTTCCCGAGTAATCACACCTTCTCCAAATTGGCCAAAAAAAAACCTTGCTGATTTTTCCTGGAAAATACACTAAAAAACCTACGAGCCGTTCCGAGTAATCACACCTTCTCCAAATTGGCCAAAAAAAAGCGTTGTTGATTTTTCCTGGAAATTACACTAAAAATCCTACGAGCCGTTCCCGAGTAATCACACCTTCTCCAAATTGGCCAAAAAAAAGCGTTGCTGATTTTTCCTGGAAAATACACTAAAAATTTTATGAGCCGTTCCCGAGTAATCCCATCTTCTCCAAATTGGCCAAAAAAAAGCATTGCTGATTTTTCCTGGAAAATACACTAAAAATCCTACGAGCCGTTCCCGAGTAATCACACCTTCTCCAAATTGGCCAAAAAAAGCGTTGCTGATTTTTCCTGGAAAATACACTAAAAATCCTACAAGCCGTTCCCGAGTAATCACACCTTCTCCAAATTGGCCAAAAAAAGCGTTGCTGATTTTTCCTGGAAAATACACTAAAAATCTTACGAGCCGTTCCCGAGTAATCACACCTTCTCCAAGTTGGCCAAAAAAAGCGTTGCTGATTTTTCCTGGAAAAAACATCAAAAATCTTACGAGCCGTTCCCGAGTAATCACACCTTCTCCAAATTGGCCAAAAAAAAGCGTTGCTGATTTTTCCTGGAAAATACACTAAAAAACCTACGAGCCGTTCCCGAGTAATCCCATCTTCTCCAAATTGGCCAAAAAAAAGCGTTGCTTATTTTTCCTGGAAAAAACATCAAAAATCCTACGAGCCGTTCCCGAGTAATCACACCTTCTCCAAATTGGCAAAAAAAAGCGTTGCTGATTTTTCCTGGAAAATACACTAAAAATCCTACGAGCCGTTCCCGAGTAATCCCAACTTCTCCAAATTGGCCAAAAAAAGCGTTGTTGATTTTTCCTGGAAAATACATTAAAAATCCTACGAGCCGTTCCCGAGTAATCACACCTTCTCCAAATTGGCAAAAAAAAGCGTTGCTGATTTTTCCTAGAAAATACACTAAAAATCCTACGAGCCGTTCCCGAGTAATCCCAACTTCTCCAAATTGGCCAAAAAAAAGCGTTGCTGATTTTTCCTGGAAAATACACTAAAAATCCTACGAGCCGTTCTTGAGTAATCACACCTTCTCCAAATTGGCCAAAAAAAGCGTTGTTGATTTTTCCTGGAAAATACACTAAAAATCCTACGAGCCGTTCCCGAGTAATCACACCATCTCCAAATTGCCAAAAAAAGCGTTGCTGATTTTTCCTGGAAAATACACTAAAAAACCTACGAGCCGTTCCCGAGTAATCACACCTTCTCCAAATTGGCCAAAAAAAAGCATTGCTGATTTTTCCTGGAAAATACACTAAAAATCCTACGAGCCGTTCCCGAGTAATCACACCTTCTCCAAATTGGCCAGAAAAAAGCGTTGCTGATTTTTCTTGGAAAATACACAAAAAAACCTACGAGCCGTTCCCGAGTAATCACACCTTCTCCAAATTGGCCAAAAAAAAAACCTTGCTGATTTTTCCTGGAAAATACACTAAAAATCCTACGAGCCGTTCCCGAGTAATCACACCTTCTCCAAATTGGCCAAAAAAAGCGTTGCACATTTTTCCTGGAAAATACACTAAAAAACCTACGAGCCGTTCCCGAGTAATCCCATCTTCTCCAAATTGGCCAAAAAAAAGCGTTGCTGATTTTTCCTGGAAAATACACTAAAAAACCTACGAGCCGTTCCCGAGTAATCACACTTTCTCCAAATTGGCAAAAAAAAGCGTTGCACATTTTTCCTGGAAAATACACTAAAAAACCTACGAGCCGTTCCCGAGTAATCCCATCTTCTCCAAATTGGCAAAAAAAAGCGTTGCTGGCGTTGCTGATTTTTCCTGGAAAATACACTAAAAATCCTACGAGCCGTTCCCGAGTAAACTTATCTTCTCCAAATTAGAAAAAAAAGCGTTGTTGATTTTTCCTGGAAAATACACTAAAAATCCTACGAGCCGTTCCGGAGTAATCACACCTTCTCCAAATTGGCCAAAAAAAGCGTTGCACATTTTTCCTGGAAAATACACTAAAAATCCTACGAGCCGTTCCCGAGTAATCCCATCTTCTCCAAATTGGCCAAAAAAAAGCGTTGCTGATTTTTCCTGGAAAATACACTAAAAATCCTACGAGCCGTTCCCGAGTAATCCCATCTTCTCCGAATTGGCCAAAAAAAGCGTTGTTGATTTTTCCTGGAAAATACACTAAAAATCCTACGAGCCGTTCCCGAGTAATCACACCATCTCCAAATTGGCCAAAAAAAGCGTTGCTGATTTTTCCTGGAAAAAACATCAAAAATCCTACGAGCCGTTCCCGAGTAATCACACCTTCTCCAAATTGGCCAAAAAAAGCGTTGCACATTTTTCCTGGAAAATACACTAAAAATCTTACGAGCCGTTCCGGAGTAATCCCATCTTCTCCAAATTAGCAAAAAAAAGCGTTGCTGATTTTTCCTGGAAAATACACTAAAAAACTTACGAGCCGTTCCCGAGTAATCACACCTTCTCCAAATTGGCCAAAAAAAGCGTTGCTGATTTTTCCTGGAAAAAAACATCAAAAATCTTACGAGCCGTTCCCGAGTAATCACACCTTCTCCAAATTGGCAAAAAAAAAGCGTTGCTGATTTTTCCTGGAAAATACACTAAAAATCTTACGAGCCGTTCCCGAGTAATCACACCTTCTCCAAATTGGCCAAAAAAAAGCGTTGCTGATTTTTCCTGGAAAATACACTAAAAAACCTACGAGCCGTTCCCGAGTAATCACACCTTCTCCAAATTGGCCAAAAAAAAGCGTTGTTGATTTTTCCTGGAAATTACACTAAAAATCCTACGAGCCGTTCCCGAGTAATCACACCTTCTCCAAATTGGCCAAAAAAAAGCGTTGCTGATTTTTCCTGGAAAATACACTAAAAATTTTATGAGCCGTTCCCGAGTAATCCCATCTTCTCCAAATTGGCCAAAAAAAGCGTTGTTGATTTTTCCTGGAAAATACACTAAAAAACCTACGAGCCGTTCCCGAGTAATCCCATCTTCTCCAAATTGGCCAAAAAAAGCGTTGTTGATTTTTCCTGGAAAATACACTAAAAAACCTACGAGCCGTTCCCGAGTAATCACACCTTCTCCAAATTGGCCAAAAAAAAACCTTGCTGATTTTTCCTGGAAAATACACTAAAAAACCTACGAGCCGTTCCCGAGTAATCACACCTTCTCCAAATTGGCCAAAAAAAAGCGTTGTTGATTTTTCCTGGAAATTACACTAAAAATCCTACGAGCCGTTCCCGAGTAATCACACCTTCTCCAAATTGGCCAAAAAAAAGCGTTGCTGATTTTTCCTGGAAAATACACTAAAAATTTTATGAGCCGTTCCCGAGTAATCACACCTTCTCCAAATTGGCCAAAAAGAGCGTTGCTGATTTTTCCTGGAAAATACACTAAAAATCTTACGAGCCGTTCCCGAGTAATCACACCTTCTCCAAATTGGCCAAAAAAAGCGTTGCTGATTTTTCCTGGAAAAAACATCAAAAATCTTACGAGCCGTTCCCGAGTAATCACACCTTCTCCAAATTGGCCAAAAAAAAGCGTTGCTGATTTTTCCTGGAAAATACACTAAAAAACCTACGAGCCGTTCCCGAGTAATCCCATCTTCTCCAAATTGGCCAAAAAAAAGCGTTGCTGATTTTTCCTGGAAAAAACATCAAAAATCCTACGAGCCGTTCCCGAGTAATCACACTTTCTCCAAATTGGCAAAAAAAAGCGTTGCTGATTTTTCCTGGAAAATACACTAAAAATCCTACGAGCCGTTCCCGAGTAATCCCATCTTCTCCAAATTAGAAAAAAAAGCGTTGCTGATTTTTCCTGGAAAAAACATCAAAAATCCTACGAGCCGTTCCCGAGTAATCACACCTTCTCCAAATTGGCAAAAAAAAGCGTTGCTGATTTTTCCTGGAAAATACACTAAAAATCCTACGAGCCGTTCCCGAGTAATCCCAACTTCTCCAAATTGGCCAAAAAAAGCGTTGTTGATTTTTCCTGGAAAATACACTAAAAATCCTACGAGCCGTTCCCGAGTAATCACACCTTCTCCAAATTGGCAAAAAAAAGCGTTGCTGATTTTTCCTAGAAAATACACTAAAAATCCTACGAGCCGTTCCCGAGTAATCCCAACTTCTCCAAATTGGCCAAAAAAAAGCGTTGCTGATTTTTCCTGGAAAATACACTAAAAATCCTACGAGCCGTTCCCGAGTAATCACACCTTCTCCAAATTGGCCAAAAAAAGCGTTGTTGATTTTTCCTGGAAAATACACTAAAAATCCTACGAGCCGTTCCCGAGTAATCACACCATCTCCAAATTGCCAAAAAAAGCGTTGCTGATTTTTCCTGGAAAATACACTAAAAACCTACGAGCCGTTCCCGAGTAATCACACCTTCTCCAAATTGGCCAAAAAAAAGCATTGCTGATTTTTCCTGGAAAATACACTAAAAATCCTACGAGCCGTTCCCGAGTAATCACACCTTCTCCAAATTGGCCAAAAAAAAGCGTTGCTGATTTTTCCTGGAAAATACACAAAAAAACCTACGAGCCGTTCCCGAGTAATCACACCTTCTCCAAATTGGCCAAAAAAAAACCTTGCTGATTTTTCCTGGAAAATACACTAAAAATCCTACGAGCCGTTCCCGAGTAATCACACCTTCTCCAAATTGGCCAAAAAAAGCGTTGCACATTTTTCCTGGAAAATACACTAAAAAACCTACGAGCCGTTCCCGAGTAATCCCATCTTCTCCAAATTGGCCAAAAAAAAGCGTTGCTGATTTTTCCTGGAAAATACACTAAAAAACCTACGAGCCGTTCCCGAGTAATCACACTTTCTCCAAATTGGCAAAAAAAAGCGTTGCACATTTTTCCTGGAAAATACACTAAAAAACCTACGAGCCGTTCCCGAGTAATCCCATCTTCTCCAAATTGGCCAAAAAAAAGCGTTGCTGATTTTTCCTGGAAAATACACTAAAAATCTTACGAGCCGTTCCCGAGTAAACACACTTTCTCCAAATTGGCAAAAAAAAGCGTTGCTGATTTTTCCTGGAAAATACACTAAAAATCCTACGAGCCGTTCCCGAGTAATCTTATCTTCTCCAAATTAGAAAAAAAAGCGTTGCTGATTTTTCCTGGAAAAAACATCAAAAATCTTACGAGCCGTTCCCGAGTAATCACACCTTCTCCAAATTGGCAAAAAAAAAGCGTTGCTGATTTTTCCTGGAAAATACACTAAAAATCTTACGAGCCGTTCCCGAGTAATCACACCTTCTCCAAATTGGCCAAAAAAAAGCGTTTCTGATTTTTCCTGGAAAATACACTAAAAAACCTACGAGCCGTTCCCGAGTAATCACACCTTCTCCAAATTGTCCAAAAAAAAGCGTTGTTGATTTTTCCTGGAAATTACACTAAAAATCCTACGAGCCGTTCCCGAGTAATCACACCTTCTCCAAATTGGCCAAAAAAAAGCGTTGCTGATTTTTCCTGGAAAATACACTAAAAATTTTATGAGCCGTTCCCGAGTAATCCCATCTTCTCCAAATTGGCCAAAAAAAGCGTTGTTGATTTTTCCTGGAAAATACACTAAAAAACCTACGAGCCGTTCCCGAGTAATCCCATCTTCTCCAAATTGGCCAAAAAAAGCGTTGTTGATTTTTCCTGGAAAATACACTAAAAAACCTACGAGCCGTTCCCGAGTAATCACACCTTCTCCAAATTGGCCAAAAAAAAACCTTGCTGATTTTTCCTGGAAAATACACTAAAAAACCTACGAGCCGTTCCCGAGTAATCACACCTTCTCCAAATTGGCCAAAAAAAAGCGTTGTTGATTTTTCCTGGAAATTACACTAAAAATCCTACGAGCCGTTCCCGAGTAATCACACCTTCTCCAAATTGGCCAAAAAAAAGCGTTGCTGATTTTTCCTGGAAAATACACTAAAAATTTTATGAGCCGTTCCCGAGTAATCACACCTTCTCCAAATTGGCCAAAAAAAGCGTTGCTGATTTTTCCTGGAAAATACACTAAAAATCTTACGAGCCGTTCCCGAGTAATCACACCTTCTCCAAATTGGCCAAAAAAAGCGTTGCTGATTTTTCCTGGAAAAAACATCAAAAATCTTACGAGCCGTTCCCGAGTAATCACACCTTCTCCAAATTGGCCAAAAAAAAGCGTTGCTGATTTTTCCTGGAAAATACACTAAAAAACCTACGAGCCGTTCCCGAGTAATCCCATCTTCTCCAAATTGGCCAAAAAAAAGCGTTGCTGATTTTTCCTGGAAAAAACATCAAAAATCCTACGAGCCGTTCCCGAGTAATCACACTTTCTCCAAATTGGCAAAAAAAAGCGTTGCTGATTTTTCCTGGAAAATACACTAAAAATCCTACGAGCCGTTCCCGAGTAATCCCATCTTCTCCAAATTAGAAAAAAAAGCGTTGCTGATTTTTCCTGGAAAATACACTAAAAATCCTACGAGCCGTTCCCGAGTAATCACACCTTCTCCAAATTGGCCAAAAAAAGCGTTGCTGATTTTTCCTGGAAAATACACTAAAAATCCTACGAGCCGTTCCCGAGTAATCACACCTTCTCCAAATTGGCAAAAAAAAGCGTTGCTGATTTTTCCTGGAAAATACACTAAAAAACCTACGAGCCGTTCCCGAGTAATCCCATCTTCTCCAAATTGGCCAAAAAAAAGCGTTGCTGATTTTTCCTGGAAAAAACATCAAAAATCCTACGAGCCGTTCCCGAGTAATCACACCTTCTCCAAATTGGCAAAAAAAAGCGTTGCTGATTTTTCCTGGAAAATACACTAAAAATCCTACGAGCCGTTCCCGAGTAATCCCAACTTCTCCAAATTGGCCAAAAAAAGCGTTGTTGATTTTTCCTGGAAAATACACTAAAAATCCTACGAGCCGTTCCCGAGTAATCACACCTTCTCCAAATTGGCAAAAAAAAGCGTTGCTGATTTTTCCTAGAAAATACACTAAAAATCCTACGAGCCGTTCCCGAGTAATCCCAACTTCTCCAAATTGGCCAAAAAAAAGCGTTGCTGATTTTTCCTGGAAAATACACTAAAAATCCTACGAGCCGTTCCCGAGTAATCACACCTTCTCCAAATTGGCCAAAAAAAGCGTTGTTGATTTTTCCTGGAAAATACACTAAAAATCCTACGAGCCGTTCCCGAGTAATCACACCATCTCCAAATTGCCAAAAAAAGCGTTGCTGATTTTTCCTGGAAAATACACTAAAAACCTACGAGCCGTTCCCGAGTAATCACACCTTCTCCAAATTGGCCAAAAAAAAGCATTGCTGATTTTTCCTGGAAAATACACTAAAAATCCTACGAGCCGTTCCCGAGTAATCACACCTTCTCCAAATTGGCCAAAAAAAAGCGTTGCTGATTTTTCCTGGAAAATACACAAAAAAACCTACGAGCCGTTCCCGAGTAATCACACCTTCTCCAAATTGGCCAAAAAAAAACCTTGCTGATTTTTCCTGGAAAATACACTAAAAATCCTACGAGCCGTTCCCGAGTAATCACACCTTCTCCAAATTGGCCAAAAAAAGCGTTGCACATTTTTCCTGGAAAATACACTAAAAAACCTACGAGCCGTTCCCGAGTAATCCCATCTTCTCCAAATTGGCCAAAAAAAAGCGTTGCTGATTTTTCCTGGAAAATACACTAAAAAACCTACGAGCCGTTCCCGAGTAATCACACTTTCTCCAAATTGGCAAAAAAAAGCGTTGCACATTTTTCCTGGAAAATACACTAAAAAACCTACGAGCCGTTCCCGAGTAATCCCATCTTCTCCAAATTGGCCAAAAAAAAGCGTTGCTGATTTTTCCTGGAAAATACACTAAAAATCTTACGAGCCGTTCCCGAGTAAACACACTTTCTCCAAATTGGCAAAAAAAAGCGTTGCTGATTTTTCCTGGAAAATACACTAAAAATCCTACGAGCCGTTCCCGAGTAATCTTATCTTCTCCAAATTAGAAAAAAAAGCGTTGCTGATTTTTCCTGGAAAATACACTAAAAATCCTACGAGCCGTTCCCGAGTAATCACACCTTCTCCAAATTGGCCAAAAAAAGCGTTGCTGATTTTTCCTGGAAAATACACTAAAAATCCTACGAGCCGTTCCCGAGTAATCACACCTTCTCCAAATTGGCCAAAAAAAGCGTTGCTGATTTTTCCTGGAAAATACACTAAAAATCCTACGAGCCGTTCCCGAGTAATCACACCATCTCCAAATTGGCCAAAAAAAGCGTTGCTGATTTTTTCCTGGAAAAAACATCAAAAATCCTACGAGCCGTTCCCGAGTAATCCCATCTTCTCCAAATTAGAAAAAAAAGCGTTGCTGATTTTTCCTGGAAAATACACTAAAAATCCTACGAGCCGTTCCGGAGTAATCACACCTTCTCCAAATTGGCCAAAAAAAGCGTTGCACATTTTTCCTGGAAAATACACTAAAAATCCTACGAGCCGTTCCCGAGTAATCCCATCTTCTCCAAATTGGCCAAAAAAAAGCGTTGCTGATTTTTCCTGGAAAATACACTAAAAATCCTACGAGCCGTTCCCGAGTAATCCCATCTTCTCCGAATTGGCCAAAAAAAGCGTTGTTGATTTTTCCTGGAAAATACAATAAAAATCCTACGAGCCGTTCCCGAGTAATCACACCATCTCCAAATTGGCCAAAAAAAGCGTTGCTGATTTTTCCTGGAAAAAACATCAAAAATCCTACGAGCCGTTCCCGAGTAATCACACCTTCTCCAAATTGGCCAAAAAAAGCGTTGCACATTTTTCCTGGAAAATACACTAAAAATCTTACGAGCCGTTCCGGAGTAATCCCATCTTCTCCAAATTAGCAAAAAAAAGCGTTGCTGATTTTTCCTGGAAAATACACTAAAAAACTTACGAGCCGTTCCCGAGTAATCACACCTTCTCCAAATTGGCCAAAAAAAGCGTTGCTGATTTTTCCTGGAAAAAACATCAAAAATCTTACGAGCCGTTCCCGAGTAATCACACCTTCTCCAAATTGGCAAAAAAAAAGCGTTGCTGATTTTTCCTGGAAAATACACTAAAAATCTTACGAGCCGTTCCCGAGTAATCACACCTTCTCCAAATTGGCCAAAAAAAAGCGTTGCTGATTTTTCCTGGAAAATACACTAAAAAACCTACGAGCCGTTCCCGAGTAATCACACCTTCTCCAAATTGGCCAAAAAAAAGCGTTGTTGATTTTTCCTGGAAATTACACTAAAAATCCTACGAGCCGTTCCCGAGTAATCACACCTTCTCCAAATTGGCCAAAAAAAAGCGTTGCTGATTTTTCCTGGAAAATACACTAAAAATTTTATGAGCCGTTCCCGAGTAATCCCATCTTCTCCAAATTGGCCAAAAAAAGCGTTGTTGATTTTTCCTGGAAAATACACTAAAAAACCTACGAGCCGTTCCCGAGTAATCCCATCTTCTCCAAATTGGCCAAAAAAAGCGTTGTTGATTTTTCCTGGAAAATACACTAAAAAACCTACGAGCCGTTCCCGAGTAATCACACCTTCTCCAAATTGGCCAAAAAAAAACCTTGCTGATTTTTCCTGGAAAATACACTAAAAAACCTACGAGCCGTTCCCGAGTAATCACACCTTCTCCAAATTGGCCAAAAAAAAGCGTTGTTGATTTTTCCTGGAAATTACACTAAAAATCCTACGAGCCGTTCCCGAGTAATCACACCTTCTCCAAATTGGCCAAAAAAAAGCGTTGCTGATTTTTCCTGGAAAATACACTAAAAATTTTATGAGCCGTTCCCGAGTAATCACACCTTCTCCAAATTGGCCAAAAAAAGCGTTGCTGATTTTTCCTGGAAAATACACTAAAAATCTTACGAGCCGTTCCCGAGTAATCACACCTTCTCCAAATTGGCCAAAAAAAGCGTTGCTGATTTTTCCTGGAAAAAACATCAAAAATCTTACGAGCCGTTCCCGAGTAATCACACCTTCTCCAAATTGGCCAAAAAAAAGCGTTGCTGATTTTTCCTGGAAAATACACTAAAAAACCTACGAGCCGTTCCCGAGTAATCCCATCTTCTCCAAATTGGCCAAAAAAAAGCGTTGCTGATTTTTCCTGGAAAAAACATCAAAAATCCTACGAGCCGTTCCCGAGTAATCACACCTTCTCCAAATTGGCAAAAAAAAGCGTTGCTGATTTTTCCTGGAAAATACACTAAAAATCCTACGAGCCGTTCCCGAGTAATCCCAACTTCTCCAAATTGGCCAAAAAAAGCGTTGTTGATTTTTCCTGGAAAATACACTAAAAATCCTACGAGCCGTTCCCGAGTAATCACACCTTCTCCAAATTGGCAAAAAAAAGCGTTGCTGATTTTTCCTGGAAAATACACTAAAAATCCTACGAGCCGTTCCCGAGTAATCCCATCTTCTCCAAATTGGCCAAAAAAAAGCGTTGCTGATTTTTCCTGGAAAATACACTAAAAATCTTACGAGCCGTTCCCGAGTAAACACACTTTCTCCAAATTGGCAAAAAAAAGCGTTGCTGATTTTTCCTGGAAAATACACTAAAAATCCTACGAGCCGTTCCCGAGTAATCCCATCTTCTCCAAATTAGAAAAAAAAGCGTTGCTGATTTTTCCTGGAAAATACACTAAAAATCCTACGAGCCGTTCCCGAGTAATCACACCTTCTCCAAATTGGCCAAAAAAAGCGTTGCTGATTTTTCCTGGAAAATACACTAAAAATCCTACGAGCCGTTCCCGAGTAATCACACCTTCTCCAAATTGGCCAAAAAAAGCGTTGCTGATTTTTCCTGGAAAATACACTAAAAATCCTACGAGCCGTTCCCGAGTAATCACACCATCTCCAAATTGGCCAAAAAAAGCGTTGCTGATTTTTCCTGGAAAAAACATCAAAAATCCTACGAGCCGTTCCCGAGTAATCCCATCTTCTCCAAATTAGAAAAAAAAGCGTTGCTGATTTTTCCTGGAAAATACACTAAAAATCCTACGAGCCGTTCCGGAGTAATCACACCTTCTCCAAATTGGCCAAAAAAAGCGTTGCACATTTTTCCTGGAAAATACACTAAAAATCCTACGAGCCGTTCCCGAGTAATCCCATCTTCTCCAAATTGGCCAAAAAAAAGCGTTGCTGATTTTTCCTGGAAAATACACTAAAAATCCTACGAGCCGTTCCCGAGTAATCCCATCTTCTCCGAATTGGCCAAAAAAAGCGTTGTTGATTTTTCCTGGAAAATACACTAAAAATCCTACGAGCCGTTCCCGAGTAATCACACCATCTCCAAATTGGCCAAAAAAAGCGTTGCTGATTTTTCCTGGAAAAAACATCAAAAATCCTACGAGCCGTTCCCGAGTAATCACACCTTCTCCAAATTGGCCAAAAAAAGCGTTGCACATTTTTCCTGGAAAATACACTAAAAATCTTACGAGCCGTTCCGGAGTAATCCCATCTTCTCCAAATTAGCAAAAAAAAGCGTTGCTGATTTTTCCTGGAAAATACACTAAAAAACTTACGAGCCGTTCCCGAGTAATCACACCTTCTCCAAATTGGCCAAAAAAAGCGTTGCTGATTTTTCCTGGAAAAAACATCAAAAATCTTACGAGCCGTTCCCGAGTAATCACACCTTCTCCAAATTGGCAAAAAAAAGCGTTGCTGATTTTTCCTGGAAAATACACTAAAAATCTTACGAGCCGTTCCCGAGTAATCACACCTTCTCCAAATTGGCAAAAAAAAAGCGTTGCTGATTTTTCCTGGAAAATACACTAAAAAACCTACGAGCCGTTCCCGAGTAATCACACCTTCTCCAAATTGGCCAAAAAAATCGTTGCTGATTTTTCCTGGAAAATACACTAAAAATCCTACGAGCCGTTCCCGAGTAATCACACCTTCTCCAAATTGGCCAAAAAAAAGCGTTGTTGATTTTTCCTGGAAAATACACTAAAAAACCTACGAGCCGTTCCCGAGTAATCCCATCTTCTCCAAATTGGCCAAAAAAAGCGTTGCTGATTTTTCCTGGAAAATACACTAAAAATCTTACGAGCCGTTCCCGAGTAATCACAGCTTCTCCAAATTGGCCAAAAAAAAAGCGTTGCTGATTTTTCCTGGAAAATACACTAAAAAACCTACGAGCCCTTCCCGAGTAATCACACCTTCTCCAAATTGGCCAAAAAAAGCGTTGCTGATTTTTCCTGGAAATTACACTAAAAATCCTACGAGCCGTTCCCGAGTAATCACACCTTCTCCAAATTGGCCAAAAAAAGCGTTGCTGATTTTTCCTGGAAAATACACTAAAAATCCTACGAGCCGTTCCCGAGTAATCACAGCTTCTCCAAATTGGCCAAAAAAAAGCGTTGCTGATTTTTCCTTGAAAATACATCAAAAATCTTACAAGCCGTTCCCGAGTAATCCCATCTTCTCCAAATTGGCCAAAAAAAAGCGTTGCTGATTTTTCCTGGAAAATACACTAAAAATCTTACGAGCCGTTCCCGAGTAATCACACCTTCTCCAAATTGGCAAAAAAAAGCGTTGCTGATTTTTCCTGGAAAATACACTAAAAATCCTACGAGCCGTTCCCGAGTAATCCCATCTTCTCCAAATTGGCAAAAAAAAGCGTTGCTGATTTTTCCTGGAAAATACACTAAAAATCTTACGAGCCGTTCCCGAGTAATCACACCTTCTCCAAATTGGCCAAAAAAAAGCGTTGCTGATTTTTCCTGGAAAATACATCAAAAATCCTACGAGCCGTTCCCGAGTAATCACACCTTCTCCAAATTGGCCAAAAAAAGCGTTGCTGATTTTTCCTGGAAAAAACATCAAAAATCTTACGAGCCGTTCCCGAGTAATCACACCTTCTCCAAATTGGCAAAAAAAAGCGTTGTTGATTTTTCCTGGAAAATACACTAAAAATCTTACGAGCCGTTCCCGAGTAATCCCATCTTCTCCAAATTGGCCAAAAAAAAAACGTTGCTGATTTTTCCTGGAAAATACACTAAAAATCTTACGAGCCGTTCCGGAGTAATCCCATCTTCTCCAAATTAGCAAAAAAAAGCGTTGCTGATTTTTCCTGGAAAATACACTAAAAATCTTACGAGCCGTTTCCGAGTAATCACACCTTCTCCAAATTGGCCAAAAAAAAAACGTTGCTGATTTTTCCTGGAAAATACACTAAAAATCCTACGAGCCGTTCCCGAGTAATCACACCTTCTCCAAATTGGCCAAAAAAAGCGTTGTTGATTTTTCCTGGAAAATACACTAAAAATCCTACGAGCCGTTCCCGAGTAATCACACCATCTCCAAATTGCCAAAAAAAGCGTTGCTGATTTTTCCTGGAAAATACACTAAAAACCTACGAGCCGTTCCCGAGTAATCACACCTTCTCCAAATTGGCCAAAAAAAAGCATTGCTGATTTTTCCTGGAAAATACACTAAAAATCCTACGAGCCGTTCCCGAGTAATCACACCTTCTCCAAATTGGCCAAAAAAAAGCGTTGCTGATTTTTCCTGGAAAATACACAAAAAAACCTACGAGCCGTTCCCGAGTAATCACACCTTCTCCAAATTGGCCAAAAAAAACCTTGCTGATTTTTCCTGGAAAATACACTAAAAATCCTACGAGCCGTTCCCGAGTAATCACACCTTCTCCAAATTGGCCAAAAAAAGCGTTGCACATTTTTCCTGGAAAATACACTAAAAAACCTACGAGCCGTTCCCGAGTAATCCCATCTTCTCCAAATTGGCCAAAAAAAAGCGTTGCTGATTTTTCCTGGAAAATACACTAAAAAACCTACGAGCCGTTCCCGAGTAATCACACTTTCTCCAAATTGGCAAAAAAAAGCGTTGCACATTTTTCCTGGAAAATACACTAAAAAACCTACGAGCCGTTCCCGAGTAATCCCATCTTCTCCAAATTGGCCAAAAAAAAGCGTTGCTGATTTTTCCTGGAAAATACACTAAAAATCTTACGAGCCGTTCCCGAGTAAACACACTTTCTCCAAATTGGCAAAAAAAAGCGTTGCTGATTTTTCCTGGAAAATACACTAAAAATCCTACGAGCCGTTCCCGAGTAATCTTATCTTCTCCAAATTAGAAAAAAAAGCGTTGCTGATTTTTCCTGGAAAAAACATCAAAAATCTTACGAGCCGTTCCCGAGTAATCACACCTTCTCCAAATTGGCAAAAAAAAAGCGTTGCTGATTTTTCCTGGAAAATACACTAAAAATCTTACGAGCCGTTCCCGAGTAATCACACCTTCTCCAAATTGGCCAAAAAAAAGCGTTGCTGATTTTTCCTGGAAAATACACTAAAAAACCTACGAGCCGTTCCCGAGTAATCACACCTTCTCCAAATTGGCCAAAAAAAAGCGTTGTTGATTTTTCCTGGAAATTACACTAAAAATCCTACGAGCCGTTCCCGAGTAATCACACCTTCTCCAAATTGGCCAAAAAAAAGCGTTGCTGATTTTTCCTGGAAAATACACTAAAAATTTTATGAGCCGTTCCCGAGTAATCCCATCTTCTCCAAATTGGCCAAAAAAAGCGTTGTTGATTTTTCCTGGAAAATACACTAAAAAACCTACGAGCCGTTCCCGAGTAATCCCATCTTCTCCAAATTGGCCAAAAAAAGCGTTGTTGATTTTTCCTGGAAAATACACTAAAAAACCTACGAGCCGTTCCCGAGTAATCACACCTTCTCCAAATTGGCCAAAAAAAAACCTTGCTGATTTTTCCTGGAAAATACACTAAAAAACCTACGAGCCGTTCCCGAGTAATCACACCTTCTCCAAATTGGCCAAAAAAAAGCGTTGTTGATTTTTCCTGGAAATTACACTAAAAATCCTACGAGCCGTTCCCGAGTAATCACACCTTCTCCAAATTGGCCAAAAAAAAGCGTTGCTGATTTTTCCTGGAAAATACACTAAAAATTTTATGAGCCGTTCCCGAGTAATCACACCTTCTCCAAATTGGCCAAAAAAAGCGTTGCTGATTTTTCCTGGAAAATACACTAAAAATCTTACGAGCCGTTCCCGAGTAATCACACCTTCTCCAAATTGGCCAAAAAAAGCGTTGCTGATTTTTCCTGGAAAAAACATCAAAAATCTTACGAGCCGTTCCCGAGTAATCACACCTTCTCCAAATTGGCCAAAAAAAAGCGTTGCTGATTTTTCCTGGAAAATACACTAAAAAACCTACGAGCCGTTCCCGAGTAATCCCATCTTCTCCAAATTGGCCAAAAAAAAGCGTTGCTGATTTTTCCTGGAAAAAACATCAAAAATCCTACGAGCCGTTCCCGAGTAATCACACTTTCTCCAAATTGGCAAAAAAAAGCGTTGCTGATTTTTCCTGGAAAATACACTAAAAATCCTACGAGCCGTTCCCGAGTAATCCCATCTTCTCCAAATTAGAAAAAAAAGCGTTGCTGATTTTTCCTGGAAAATACACTAAAAATCCTACGAGCCGTTCCCGAGTAATCACACCTTCTCCAAATTGGCCAAAAAAAGCGTTGCTGATTTTTCCTGGAAAATACACTAAAAATCCTACGAGCCGTTCCCGAGTAATCACACCTTCTCCAAATTGGCAAAAAAAAGCGTTGCTGATTTTTCCTGGAAAATACACTAAAAAACCTACGAGCCGTTCCCGAGTAATCCCATCTTCTCCAAATTGGCCAAAAAAAAGCGTTGCTGATTTTTCCTGGAAAAAACATCAAAAATCCTACGAGCCGTTCCCGAGTAATCACACCTTCTCCAAATTGGCAAAAAAAAAGCGTTGCTGATTTTTCCTGGAAAATACACTAAAAATCCTACGAGCCGTTCCCGAGTAATCCCAACTTCTCCAAATTGGCCAAAAAAAGCGTTGTTGATTTTTCCTGGAAAATACACTAAAAATCCTACGAGCCGTTCCCGAGTAATCACACCTTCTCCAAATTGGCAAAAAAAAGCGTTGCTGATTTTTCCTAGAAAATACACTAAAAATCCTACGAGCCGTTCCCGAGTAATCCCAACTTCTCCAAATTGGCCAAAAAAAAGCGTTGCTGATTTTTCCTGGAAAATACACTAAAAATCCTACGAGCCGTTCCCGAGTAATCACACCTTCTCCAAATTGGCCAAAAAAAGCGTTGTTGATTTTTCCTGGAAAATACACTAAAAATCCTACGAGCCGTTCCCGAGTAATCACACCATCTCCAAATTGCCAAAAAAAGCGTTGCTGATTTTTCCTGGAAAATACACTAAAAACCTACGAGCCGTTCCCGAGTAATCACACCTTCTCCAAATTGGCCAAAAAAAAGCATTGCTGATTTTTCCTGGAAAATACACTAAAAATCCTACGAGCCGTTCCCGAGTAATCACACCTTCTCCAAATTGGCCAAAAAAAAGCGTTGCTGATTTTTCCTGGAAAATACACAAAAAAACCTACGAGCCGTTCCCGAGTAATCACACCTTCTCCAAATTGGCCAAAAAAAAACCTTGCTGATTTTTCCTGGAAAATACACTAAAAATCCTACGAGCCGTTCCCGAGTAATCACACCTTCTCCAAATTGGCCAAAAAAAGCGTTGCACATTTTTCCTGGAAAATACACTAAAAACCTACGAGCCGTTCCCGAGTATTCCCATCTTCTCCAAATTGGCCAAAAAAAAGCGTTGCTGATTTTTCCTGGAAAATACACTAAAAAACCTACGAGCCGTTCCCGAGTAATCACACTTTCTCCAAATTGGCAAAAAAAAGCGTTGCACATTTTTCCTGGAAAATACACTAAAAAACCTACGAGCCGTTCCCGAGTAATCCCATCTTCTCCAAATTGGCCAAAAAAAAGCGTTGCTGATTTTTCCTGGAAAATACACTAAAAATCTTACGAGCCGTTCCCGAGTAAACACACTTTCTCCAAATTGGCAAAAAAAAGCGTTGCTGATTTTTCCTGGAAAATACACTAAAAATCCTACGAGCCGTTCCCGAGTAATCTTATCTTCTCCAAATTAGAAAAAAAAGCGTTGCTGATTTTTCCTGGAAAATACACTAAAAATCCTACGAGCCGTTCCCGAGTAATCACACCTTCTCCAAATTGGCCAAAAAAAGCGTTGCTGATTTTTCCTGGAAAATACACTAAAAATCCTACGAGCCGTTCCCGAGTAATCACACCTTCTCCAAATTGGCCAAAAAAAGCGTTGCTGATTTTTCCTGGAAAATACACTAAAAATCCTACGAGCCGTTCCCGAGTAATCACACCATCTCCAAATTGGCCAAAAAAAGCGTTGCTGATTTTTTCCTGGAAAAAACATCAAAAATCCTACGAGCCGTTCCCGAGTAATCCCATCTTCTCCAAATTAGAAAAAAAAGCGTTGCTGATTTTTCCTGGAAAATACACTAAAAATCCTACGAGCCGTTCCGGAGTAATCACACCTTCTCCAAATTGGCCAAAAAAAGCGTTGCACATTTTTCCTGGAAAATACACTAAAAATCCTACGAGCCGTTCCCGAGTAATCCCATCTTCTCCAAATTGGCCAAAAAAAAGCTTTGCTGATTTTTCCTGGAAAATACACTAAAAATCCTACGAGCCGTTCCCGAGTAATCCCATCTTCTCCGAATTGGCCAAAAAAAGCGTTGTTGATTTTTCCTGGAAAATACAATAAAAATCCTACGAGCCGTTCCCGAGTAATCACACCATCTCCAAATTGGCCAAAAAAAGCGTTGCTGATTTTTCCTGGAAAAAACATCAAAAATCCTACGAGCCGTTCCCGAGTAATCACACCTTCTCCAAATTGGCCAAAAAAAGCGTTGCACATTTTTCCTGGAAAATACACTAAAAATCTTACGAGCCGTTCCGGAGTAATCCCATCTTCTCCAAATTAGCAAAAAAAAGCGTTGCTGATTTTTCCTGGAAAATACACTAAAAAACTTACGAGCCGTTCCCGAGTAATCACACCTTCTCCAAATTGGCCAAAAAAAGCGTTGCTGATTTTTCCTGGAAAAAACATCAAAAATCTTACGAGCCGTTCCCGAGTAATCACACCTTCTCCAAATTGGCAAAAAAAAAGCGTTGCTGATTTTTCCTGGAAAATACACTAAAAATCTTACGAGCCGTTCCCGAGTAATCACACCTTCTCCAAATTGGCCAAAAAAAAGCGTTGCTGATTTTTCCTGGAAAATACACTAAAAAACCTACGAGCCGTTCCCGAGTAATCACACCTTCTCCAAATTGGCCAAAAAAAAGCGTTGTTGATTTTTCCTGGAAATTACACTAAAAATCCTACGAGCCGTTCCCGAGTAATCACACCTTCTCCAAATTGGCCAAAAAAAAGCGTTGCTGATTTTTCCTGGAAAATACACTAAAAATTTTATGAGCCGTTCCCGAGTAATCCCATCTTCTCCAAATTGGCCAAAAAAAGCGTTGTTGATTTTTCCTGGAAAATACACTAAAAAACCTACGAGCCGTTCCCGAGTAATCCCATCTTCTCCAAATTGGCCAAAAAAAGCGTTGTTGATTTTTCCTGGAAAATACACTAAAAAACCTACGAGCCGTTCCCGAGTAATCACACCTTCTCCAAATTGGCCAAAAAAAAACCTTGCTGATTTTTCCTGGAAAATACACTAAAAAACCTACGAGCCGTTCCCGAGTAATCACACCTTCTCCAAATTGGCCAAAAAAAAGCGTTGTTGATTTTTCCTGGAAATTACACTAAAAATCCTACGAGCCGTTCCCGAGTAATCACACCTTCTCCAAATTGGCCAAAAAAAAGCGTTGCTGATTTTTCCTGGAAAATACACTAAAAATTTTATGAGCCGTTCCCGAGTAATCACACCTTCTCCAAATTGGCCAAAAAAAGCGTTGCTGATTTTTCCTGGAAAATACACTAAAAATCTTACGAGCCGTTCCCGAGTAATCACACCTTCTCCAAATTGGCCAAAAAAAGCGTTGCTGATTTTTCCTGGAAAAAACATCAAAAATCTTACGAGCCGTTCCCGAGTAATCACACCTTCTCCAAATTGGCCAAAAAAAAGCGTTGCTGATTTTTCCTGGAAAATACACTAAAAAACCTACGAGCCGTTCCCGAGTAATCCCATCTTCTCCAAATTGGCCAAAAAAAAGCGTTGCTGATTTTTCCTGGAAAAAACATCAAAAATCCTACGAGCCGTTCCCGAGTAATCACACCTTCTCCAAATTGGCAAAAAAAAGCGTTGCTGATTTTTCCTGGAAAATACACTAAAAATCCTACGAGCCGTTCCCGAGTAATCCCAACTTCTCCAAATTGGCCAAAAAAAGCGTTGTTGATTTTTCCTGGAAAATACACTAAAAATCCTACGAGCCGTTCCCGAGTAATCACACCTTCTCCAAATTGGCAAAAAAAAGCGTTGCTGATTTTTCCTGGAAAATACACTAAAAATCCTACGAGCCGTTCCCGAGTAATCCCATCTTCTCCAAATTGGCCAAAAAAAAGCGTTGCTGATTTTTCCTGGAAAATACACTAAAAATCTTACGAGCCGTTCCCGAGTAAACACACTTTCTCCAAATTGGCAAAAAAAAGCGTTGCTGATTTTTCCTGGAAAATACACTAAAAATCCTACGAGCCGTTCCCGAGTAATCCCATCTTCTCCAAATTAGAAAAAAAAGCGTTGCTGATTTTTCCTGGAAAATACACTAAAAATCCTACGAGCCGTTCCCGAGTAATCACACCTTCTCCAAATTGGCCAAAAAAAGCGTTGCTGATTTTTCCTGGAAAATACACTAAAAATCCTACGAGCCGTTCCCGAGTAATCACACCTTCTCCAAATTGGCCAAAAAAAGCGTTGCTGATTTTTCCTGGAAAATACACTAAAAATCCTACGAGCCGTTCCCGAGTAATCACACCATCTCCAAATTGGCCAAAAAAAAGCGTTGCTGATTTTTCCTGGAAAAAACATCAAAAATCCTACGAGCCGTTCCCGAGTAATCCCATCTTCTCCAAATTAGAAAAAAAAGCGTTGCTGATTTTTCCTGGAAAATACACTAAAAATCCTACGAGCCGTTCCGGAGTAATCACACCTTCTCCAAATTGGCCAAAAAAAGCGTTGCACATTTTTCCTGGAAAATACACTAAAAATCCTACGAGCCGTTCCCGAGTAATCCCATCTTCTCCAAATTGGCCAAAAAAAAGCGTTGCTGATTTTTCCTGGAAAATACACTAAAAATCCTACGAGCCGTTCCCGAGTAATCCCATCTTCTCCGAATTGGCCAAAAAAAGCGTTGTTGATTTTTCCTGGAAAATACACTAAAAATCCTACGAGCCGTTCCCGAGTAATCACACCATCTCCAAATTGGCCAAAAAAAGCGTTGCTGATTTTTCCTGGAAAAAACATCAAAAATCCTACGAGCCGTTCCCGAGTAATCACACCTTCTCCAAATTGGCCAAAAAAAGCGTTGCACATTTTTCCTGGAAAATACACTAAAAATCTTACGAGCCGTTCCGGAGTAATCCCATCTTCTCCAAATTAGCAAAAAAAAGCGTTGCTGATTTTTCCTGGAAAATACACTAAAAAACTTACGAGCCGTTCCCGAGTAATCACACCTTCTCCAAATTGGCCAAAAAAAGCGTTGCTGATTTTTCCTGGAAAAAACATCAAAAATCTTACGAGCCGTTCCCGAGTAATCACACCTTCTCCAAATTGGCAAAAAAAAGCGTTGCTGATTTTTCCTGGAAAATACACTAAAAATCTTACGAGCCGTTCCCGAGTAATCACACCTTCTCCAAATTGGCAAAAAAAAAAGCGTTGCTGATTTTTCCTGGAAAATACACTAAAAAACCTACGAGCCGTTCCCGAGTAATCACACCTTCTCCAAATTGGCCAAAAAAATCGTTGCTGATTTTTCCTGGAAAATACACTAAAAATCCTACGAGCCGTTCCCGAGTAATCACACCTTCTCCAAATTGGCCAAAAAAAAGCGTTGTTGATTTTTCCTGGAAAATACACTAAAAAACCTACGAGCCGTTCCCGAGTAATCCCATCTTCTCCAAATTGGCCAAAAAAAGCGTTGCTGATTTTTCCTGGAAAATACACTAAAAATCTTACGAGCCGTTCCCGAGTAATCACAGCTTCTCCAAATTGGCCAAAAAAAAAGCGTTGCTGATTTTTCCTGGAAAATACACTAAAAAACCTACGAGCCCTTCCCGAGTAATCACACCTTCTCCAAATTGGCCAAAAAAAGCGTTGCTGATTTTTCCTGGAAATTACACTAAAAATCCTACGAGCCGTTCCCGAGTAATCACACCTTCTCCAAATTGGCCAAAAAAAGCGTTGCTGATTTTTCCTGGAAAATACACTAAAAATCCTACGAGCCGTTCCCGAGTAATCACAGCTTCTCCAAATTGGCCAAAAAAAAGCGTTGCTGATTTTTCCTTGAAAATACATCAAAAATCTTACAAGCCGTTCCCGAGTAATCCCATCTTCTCCAAATTGGCCAAAAAAAAGCGTTGCTGATTTTTCCTGGAAAATACACTAAAAATCTTACGAGCCGTTCCCGAGTAATCACACCTTCTCCAAATTGGCAAAAAAAAGCGTTGCTGATTTTTCCTGGAAAATACACTAAAAATCCTACGAGCCGTTCCCGAGTAATCCCATCTTCTCCAAATTGGCAAAAAAAAGCGTTGCTGATTTTTCCTGGAAAATACACTAAAAATCTTACGAGCCGTTCCCGAGTAATCACACCTTCTCCAAATTGGCCAAAAAAAAGCGTTGCTGATTTTTCCTGGAAAATACATCAAAAATCCTACGAGCCGTTCCCGAGTAATCACACCTTCTCCAAATTGGCCAAAAAAAGCGTTGCTGATTTTTCCTGGAAAAAACATCAAAAATCTTACGAGCCGTTCCCGAGTAATCACACCTTCTCCAAATTGGCAAAAAAAAGCGTTGTTGATTTTTCCTGGAAAATACACTAAAAATCTTACGAGCCGTTCCCGAGTAATCCCAATTGGCCAAAAAAAAAACGTTGCTGATTTTTCCTGGAAAATACACTAAAAATCTTACGAGCCGTTCCGGAGTAATCCCATCTTCTCCAAATTAGCAAAAAAAAGCGTTGCTGATTTTTCCTGGAAAATACACTAAAAATCTTACGAGCCGTTTCCGAGTAATCACACCTTCTCCAAATTGGCAAAAAAAAAGCGTTGCTGATTTTTCCTGGAAAATACACTAAAAATCATACGAGCCGTTCCCGAGTAATCACACCTTCTCCAAATTGGCCAAAAAAAGCGTTGCTGATTTTTCCTGGAAATTACACTTAAAAATTTTATGAGCCGTTCCCGAGTAATCACACCTTCTCCAAATTGGCCAAAAAAAAGCGTTGTTGATTTTTCCTGGAAAATACACTAAAAATCCTACGAGCCGTTCCCGAGTAATCACACCTTCTCCAAATTGGCCAAAAAAAGCGTTGCTGATTTTTCCTGGAAAATACACTAAAAATCCTACGAGCAGTTCCCGAGTAATCCCATCTTCTCCAAATTGGCCAAAAAAAGCGTTGCTGATTTTTCCTGGAAAATACACTAAAAAACCTACGAGCCGTTCCCGAGTAATCACACCTTCTCCAAATTGGCCAAAAAAAGCGTTGTTGATTTTTCCTGGAAAATACACTAAAAATCTTACGAGCCGTTCCCGAGTAATCACACCTTCTCCAAATTGGCAAAAAAAAGCGTTGTTGATTTTTCCTGAAAAATACACTAAAAAACCTACGAGCCGTTCCCGAGTAATCCCATCTTCTCCGAATTGGCCAAAAAAAGCGTTGCACATTTTTCCTGGAAAATACACTAAAAATCTTACGAGCCGTTCCGGAGTAATCCCATCTTCTCCAAATTAGCAAAAAAAAGCGTTGCTGATTTTTCCTGGAAAATACACTAAAAAACTTACGAGCCGTTCCCGAGTAATCACACCTTCTCCAAATTGGCCAAAAAAAGCGTTGCTGATTTTTCCTGGAAAAAACATCAAAAATCTTACGAGCCGTTCCCGAGTAATCACACCTTCTCCAAATTGGCAAAAAAAAGCGTTGCTGATTTTTCCTGGAAAATACACTAAAAATCTTACGAGCCGTTCCCGAGTAATCACACCTTCTCCAAATTGGCAAAAAAAAAGCGTTGCTGATTTTTCCTGGAAAATACACTAAAAAACCTACGAGCCGTTCCCGAGTAATCACACCTTCTCCAAATTGGCCAAAAAAATCGTTGCTGATTTTTCCTGGAAAATACACTAAAAATCCTACGAGCCGTTCCCGAGTAATCACACCTTCTCCAAATTGGCCAAAAAAAAGCGTTGTTGATTTTTCCTGGAAAATACACTAAAAAACCTACGAGCCGTTCCCGAGTAATCCCATCTTCTCCAAATTGGCCAAAAAAAGCGTTGCTGATTTTTCCTGGAAAATACACTAAAAATCTTACGAGCCGTTCCCGAGTAATCACAGCTTCTCCAAATTGGCCAAAAAAAAAGCGTTGCTGATTTTTCCTGGAAAATACACTAAAAAACCTACGAGCCCTTCCCGAGTAATCACACCTTCTCCAAATTGGCCAAAAAAAGCGTTGCTGATTTTTCCTGGAAATTACACTAAAAATCCTACGAGCCGTTCCCGAGTAATCACACCTTCTCCAAATTGGCCAAAAAAAGCGTTGCTGATTTTTCCTGGAAAATACACTAAAAATCCTACGAGCCGTTCCCGAGTAATCACAGCTTCTCCAAATTGGCCAAAAAAAAGCGTTGCTGATTTTTCCTTGAAAATACATCAAAAATCTTACGAGCCGTTCCCGAGTAATCCCATCTTCTCCAAATTGGCCAAAAAAAAGCGTTGCTGATTTTTCCTGGAAAATACACTAAAAATCTTACGAGCCGTTCCCGAGTAATCACACCTTCTCCAAATTGGCAAAAAAAAGCGTTGCTGATTTTTCCTGGAAAATACACTAAAAATCCTACGAGCCGTTCCCGAGTAATCCCATCTTCTCCAAATTGGCAAAAAAAAGCGTTGCTGATTTTTCCTGGAAAATACACTAAAAATCTTACGAGCCGTTCCCGAGTAATCACACCTTCTCCAAATTGGCCAAAAAAAAGCGTTGCTGATTTTTCCTGGAAAATACATCAAAAATCCTACGAGCCGTTCCCGAGTAATCACACCTTCTCCAAATTGGCCAAAAAAAGCGTTGCTGATTTTTCCTGGAAAAAACATCAAAAATCTTACGAACCGTTCCCGAGTAATCACACCTTCTCCAAATTGGCCAAAAAAAGCGTTGCTGATTTTTCCTGAAAAATACACTAAAAAACCTACGAGCCGTTCCCGAGTAATCCCATCTTCTCCAAATTGGCCAAAAAAAGCGTTGCTGATTTTTCCTGGAAAATACACTAAAAATCTTACGAGCCGTTCCCGAGTAATCACACCTTCTCCAAATTGGCCAAAAAAAGCGTTGCTGATTTTTCCTGGAAAAAACATCAAAAATCTTACGAGCCGTTCCCGAGTAATCACACCTTCTCCAAATTGGCAAAAAAAAGCGTTGTTGATTTTTCCTGGAAAATACACTAAAAATCTTACGAGCCGTTCCCGAGTAATCCCATCTTCTCCAAATTGGCCAAAAAATCGTTGCTGATTTTTCCTGGAAAATACACTAAAAATCCTACGAGCCGTTCCCGAGTAATCACACCTTCTCCAAATTGGCCAAAAAAAAGCGTTGTTGATTTTTCCTGGAAAATACACTAAAAAACCTACGAGCCGTTCCCGAGTAATCCCATCTTCTCCAAATTGGCCAAAAAAAGCGTTGCTGATTTTTCCTGGAAAATACACTAAAAATCTTACGAGCCGTTCCCGAGTAATCACAGCTTCTCCAAATTGGCCAAAAAAAAAGCGTTGCTGATTTTTCCTGGAAAATACACTAAAAAACCTACGAGCCCTTCCCGAGTAATCACACCTTCTCCAAATTGGCCAAAAAAAGCGTTGCTGATTTTTCCTGGAAATTACACTAAAAATCCTACGAGCCGTTCCCGAGTAATCACACCTTCTCCAAATTGGCCAAAAAAAGCGTTGCTGATTTTTCCTGGAAAATACACTAAAAATCCTACGAGCCGTTCCCGAGTAATCACAGCTTCTCCAAATTGGCCAAAAAAAAGCGTTGCTGATTTTTCCTTGAAAATACATCAAAAATCTTACGAGCCGTTCCCGAGTAATCCCATCTTCTCCAAATTGGCCAAAAAAAAGCGTTGCTGATTTTTCCTGGAAAATACACTAAAAATCTTACGAGCCGTTCCCGAGTAATCACACCTTCTCCAAATTGGCAAAAAAAAGCGTTGCTGATTTTTCCTGGAAAATACACTAAAAATCCTACGAGCCGTTCCCGAGTAATCCCATCTTCTCCAAATTGGCAAAAAAAAGCGTTGCTGATTTTTCCTGGAAAATACACTAAAAATCTTACGAGCCGTTCCCGAGTAATCACACCTTCTCCAAATTGGCCAAAAAAAAGCGTTGCTGATTTTTCCTGGAAAATACATCAAAAATCCTACGAGCCGTTCCCGAGTAATCACACCTTCTCCAAATTGGCCAAAAAAAGCGTTGCTGATTTTTCCTGGAAAAAACATCAAAAATCTTACGAACCGTTCCCGAGTAATCACACCTTCTCCAAATTGGCCAAAAAAAGCGTTGCTGATTTTTCCTGAAAAATACACTAAAAAACCTACGAGCCGTTCCCGAGTAATCCCATCTTCTCCAAATTGGCCAAAAAAAGCGTTGCTGATTTTTCCTGGAAAATACACTAAAAATCTTACGAGCCGTTCCCGAGTAATCACACCTTCTCCAAATTGGCCAAAAAAAGCGTTGCTGATTTTTCCTGGAAAAAACATCAAAAATCTTACGAGCCGTTCCCGAGTAATCACACCTTCTCCAAATTGGCAAAAAAAAGCGTTGTTGATTTTTCCTGGAAAATACACTAAAAATCTTACGAGCCGTTCCCGAGTAATCCCATCTTCTCCAAATTGGCCAAAAAAAAAACGTTGCTGATTTTTCCTGGAAAATACACTAAAAATCTTACGAGCCGTTCCGGAGTAATCCCATCTTCTCCAAATTAGCAAAAAAAAGCGTTGCTGATTTTTCCTGGAAAATACACTAAAAATCTTACGAGCCGTTTCCGAGTAATCACACCTTCTCCAAATTGGCAAAAAAAAAGCGTTGCTGATTTTTCCTGGAAAATACACTAAAAATCATACGAGCCGTTCCCGAGTAATCACACCTTCTCCAAATTGGCCAAAAAAAGCGTTGCTGATTTTTCCTGGAAATTACACTTAAAAATTTTATGAGCCGTTTCCGAGTAATCACACCTTCTCCAAATTGGCCAAAAAAAAGCGTTGTTGATTTTTCCTGGAAAATACACTAAAAATCCTACGAGCCGTTCCCGAGTAATCACACCTTCTCCAAATTGGCCAAAAAAAGCGTTGCTGATTTTTCCTGGAAAATACACTAAAAATCCTACGAGCAGTTCCCGAGTAATCCCATCTTCTCCAAATTGGCCAAAAAAAGCGTTGCTGATTTTTCCTGGAAAATACACTAAAAAACCTACGAGCCGTTCCCGAGTAATCACACCTTCTCCAAATTGGCCAAAAAAAGCGTTGTTGATTTTTCCTGGAAAATACACTAAAAATCTTACGAGCCGTTCCCGAGTAATCACACCTTCTCCAAATTGGCAAAAAAAAGCGTTGTTGATTTTTCCTGAAAAATACACTAAAAAACCTACGAGCCGTTCCCGAGTAATCCCATCTTCTCCGAATTGGCCAAAAAAAGCGTTGTTGATTTTTCCTGGAAAATACACTAAAAATCTTACGAGCCGTTCCCGAGTAATCCCATCTTCTCCAAATTGGCCAAAAAAAAACGTTGCTGATTTTTCCTGGAAATTACACTTAAAATCCTACGAGCCGTTCCCGAGTAATCACACCTTCTCCAAATTAGAAAAAAAAGCGTTGCTGATTTTTCCTGGAAAATACACTAAAAATCCTACGAGCAGTTCCCGAGTAATCACACCTTCTCCAAATTGGCCAAAAAAAAGCGTTGCTGATTTTTCCTGGAAAATACACTAAAAAACCTACGAGCCGTTCCCGAGTAATCACACCTTCTCCAAATTGGCCAAAAAAAAGCGTTGCTGATTTTTCCTGGAAAAAACATCAAAAATCTTACGAGCCGTTCCCGAATAATCCCATCTTCTCCAAATTGGCCAAAAAAAAACGTTGCTGATTTTTCCTGGAAAATACACTAAAAAACCTACGAGCCGTTCCCGAGTAATCCCATCTTCTCCAAATTGGCCAAAAAAAAGCGTTGCTGATTTTTCCTGGAAAATATATTAAAAATTTTATAAGCCGTTCCCGAGTAATCACACCTTCTCCAAATTAGAAAAAAAAGCGTTGCTGATTTTTCCTGGAAAATATATTAAAAATTTTATGAGCCGTTCCCGAGTAATCACACCTTCTCCAAATTGGCCAAAAAAAGCGTTGCGGATTTTTCCTGGAAAATACACTAAAAATCCTACGAGCCGTTCCCGAGTAATCACACCTTCTCCAAATTGGCCAAAAAAAGCGTTGTTGATTTTTCCTGGAAAATACACTAAAAATCTTACGAGCCGTTTCCGAGTAATCACACCTTCTCCAAATTGGCCAAAAAAAAGCTTTGCTGATTTTTCCTGGAAAATACACTAAAAAACCTACGAGCCGTTCCCGAGTAATCACACCTTCTCCAAATTGGCCAAAAAAAGCGTTGCTGATTTTTCCTGGAAATTACACTTAAAATCCTACGAGCCGTTCCCGAGTAATCACACCTTCTCCAAATTGGCCAAAAAAAAGCGTTGCTGATTTTTCCTGAAAAATACACTAAAAATCTTACGAGCCGTTTCCGAGTAATCACACCTTCTCCAAATTAGAAAAAAAAGCGTTGCTGATTTTTCCTGGAAAATATATTAAAAATTTTATGAGCCGTTCCCGAGTAATCACACCTTCTCCAAATTGGCAAAAAAAAAACGTTGTTGATTTTTCCTGGAAAAAACATCAAAAATCTTACGAGCCGTTCCCGAGTAATCACACCTTCTCCAAATTGGCCAAAAAAAGCGTTGCTGATTTTTCCTGGAAAATACACTAAAAAACCTACGAGCCGTTTCCGAGTAATCACACCTTCTCCAAATTAGAAAAAAAAGCGTTGCTGATTTTTCCTGGAAAATATATTAAAAATTTTATGAGCCGTTTCCGAGTAATCACACCTTCTCCAAATTGGCCAAAAAAAAGCGTTGTTGATTTTTCCTGGAAAATACACTAAAAATCTTACGAGCCGTTCCCGAGTAATCCCATCTTCTCCAAATTGGCCAAAAAAAAACGTTGCTGATTTTTCCTGGAAAATACACTAAAAAACCTACGAGCCGTTCCCGAGTAATCCCATCTTCTCCAAATTGGCCAAAAAAAAGCGTTGCTGATTTTTCCTGAAAAATACACTAAAAATCTTACGAGCCGTTTCCGAGTAATCACACCTTCTCCAAATTAGAAAAAAAAGCGTTGCTGATTTTTCCTGGAAAATATATTAAAAATTTTATGAGCCGTTCCCGAGTAATCACACCTTCTCCAAATTGGCCAAAAAAAGCGTTGCTGATTTTTCCTGGAAAATACACTAAAAATCCTACGAGCCGTTCCCGAGTAATCACACCTTCTCCAAATTGGCAAAAAAAAGCGTTGTTGATTTTTCCTGAAAAATACACTAAAAAACCTACGAGCCGTTCCCGAGTAATCCCATCTTCTCCGAATTGGCCAAAAAAAGCGTTGTTGATTTTTCCTGGAAAATACACTAAAAATCTTACGAGCCGTTCCCGAGTAATCCCATCTTCTCCAAATTGGCCAAAAAAAAACGTTGCTGATTTTTCCTGGAAATTACACTTAAAATCCTACGAGCCGTTCCCGAGTAATCACACCTTCTCCAAATTAGAAAAAAAAGCGTTGCTGATTTTTCCTGGAAAATACACTAAAAATCCTACGAGCAGTTCCCGAGTAATCACACCTTCTCCAAATTGGCCAAAAAAAAGCGTTGCTGATTTTTCCTGGAAAATACACTAAAAAACCTACGAGCCGTTCCCGAGTAATCACACGTTCTCCAAATTGGCCAAAAAAAGCGTTGCTGATTTTTCCTGGAAAATACACTAAAAAACCTACGAGCCGTTTCCGAGTAATCACACCTTCTCCAAATTAGAAAAAAAAGCGTTGCTGATTTTTCCTGGAAAATATATTAAAAATTTTATGAGCCGTTTCCGAGTAATCACACCTTCTCCAAATTGGCCAAAAAAAAAGCGTTGTTGATTTTTCCTGGAAAATACACTAAAAATCTTACGAGCCGTTCCCGAGTAATCCCATCTTCTCCAAATTGGCCAAAAAAAAACGTTGCTGATTTTTCCTGGAAAATACACTAAAAATCCTACGAGCCGTTCCCGAGTAATCACACCTTCTCCAAATTAGAAAAAAAAGCGTTGCTGATTTTTCCTGGAAAATACACTAAAAATCCTACGAGCAGTTCCCGAGTAATCACACCTTCTCCAAATTGGCCAAAAAAAAGCGTTGCTGATTTTTCCTGGAAAATACACTAAAAAACCTACGAGCCGTTCCCGAGTAATCACACCTTCTCCAAATTGGCCAAAAAAAAGCGTTGCTGATTTTTCCTGGAAAAAACATCAAAAATCTTACGAGCCGTTCCCGAATAATCCCATCTTCTCCAAATTGGCCAAAAAAAAACGTTGCTGATTTTTCCTGGAAAATACACTAAAAAACCTACGAGCCGTTCCCGAGTAATCCCATCTTCTCCAAATTGGCCAAAAAAAAGCGTTGCTGATTTTTCCTGGAAAATATATTAAAAATTTTATAAGCCGTTCCCGAGTAATCACACCTTCTCCAAATTAGAAAAAAAAGCGTTGCTGATTTTTCCTGGAAAATATATTAAAAATTTTATGAGCCGTTCCCGAGTAATCACACCTTCTCCAAATTGGCCAAAAAAAGCGTTGCGGATTTTTCCTGGAAAATACACTAAAAATCCTACGAGCCGTTCCCGAGTAATCACACCTTCTCCAAATTGGCCAAAAAAAGCGTTGTTGATTTTTCCTGGAAAATACACTAAAAATCTTACGAGCCGTTTCCGAGTAATCACACCTTCTCCAAATTGGCCAAAAAAAAGCTTTGCTGATTTTTCCTGGAAAATACACTAAAAAACCTACGAGCCGTTCCCGAGTAATCACACCTTCTCCAAATTGGCCAAAAAAAGCGTTGCTGATTTTTCCTGGAAATTACACTTAAAATCCTACGAGCCGTTCCCGAGTAATCACACCTTCTCCAAATTGGCCAAAAAAAAGCGTTGCTGATTTTTCCTGAAAAATACACTAAAAATCTTACGAGCCGTTTCCGAGTAATCACACCTTCTCCAAATTAGAAAAAAAAGCGTTGCTGATTTTTCCTGGAAAATATATTAAAAATTTTATGAGCCGTTCCCGAGTAATCACACCTTCTCCAAATTGGCAAAAAAAAAACGTTGTTGATTTTTCCTGGAAAAAACATCAAAAATCTTACGAGCCGTTCCCGAGTAATCACACCTTCTCCAAATTGGCCAAAAAAAGCGTTGCTGATTTTTCCTGGAAAATACACTAAAAAACCTACGAGCCGTTTCCGAGTAATCACACCTTCTCCAAATTAAAAAAAAAAGCGTTGCTGATTTTTCCTGGAAAATATATTAAAAATTTTATGAGCCGTTTCCGAGTAATCACACCTTCTCCAAATTGGCCAAAAAAAAGCGTTGTTGATTTTTCCTGGAAAATACACTAAAAATCTTACGAGCCGTTCCCGAGTAATCCCATCTTCTCCAAATTGGCCAAAAAAAAACGTTGCTGATTTTTCCTGGAAAATACACTAAAAAACCTACGAGCCGTTCCCGAGTAATCCCATCTTCTCCAAATTGGCCAAAAAAAAGCGTTGCTGATTTTTCCTGAAAAATACACTAAAAATCTTACGAGCCGTTTCCGAGTAATCACACCTTCTCCAAATTAGAAAAAAAAGCGTTGCTGATTTTTCCTGGAAAATATATTAAAAATTTTATGAGCCGTTCCCGAGTAATCACACCTTCTCCAAATTGGCCAAAAAAAGCGTTGCTGATTTTTCCTGGAAAATACACTAAAAATCCTACGAGCCGTTCCCGAGTAATCACACCTTCTCCAAATTGGCAAAAAAAAGCGTTGTTGATTTTTCCTGAAAAATACACTAAAAAACCTACGAGCCGTTCCCGAGTAATCCCATCTTCTCCGAATTGGCCAAAAAAAGCGTTGTTGATTTTTCCTGGAAAATACACTAAAAATCTTACGAGCCGTACCCGAGTAATCCCATCTTCTCCAAATTGGCCAAAAAAAAACGTTGCTGATTTTTCCTGGAAATTACACTTAAAATCCTACGAGCCGTTCCCGAGTAATCACACCTTCTCCAAATTAGAAAAAAAAGCGTTGCTGATTTTTCCTGGAAAATACACTAAAAATCCTACGAGCAGTTCCCGAGTAATCACACCTTCTCCAAATTGGCCAAAAAAAAGCGTTGCTGATTTTTCCTGGAAAATACACTAAAAAACCTACGAGCCGTTCCCGAGTAATCACACGTTCTCCAAATTGGCCAAAAAAAGCGTTGCTGATTTTTCCTGGAAAATACACTAAAAAACCTACGAGCCGTTTCCGAGTAATCACACCTTCTCCAAATTAGAAAAAAAAGCGTTGCTGATTTTTCCTGGAAAATATATTAAAAATTTTATGAGCCGTTTCCGAGTAATCACACCTTCTCCAAATTGGCCAAAAAAAAAGCGTTGTTGATTTTTCCTGGAAAATACACTAAAAATCTTACGAGCCGTTCCCGAGTAATCCCATCTTCTCCAAATTGGCCAAAAAAAAACGTTGCTGATTTTTCCTGGAAAATACACTAAAAATCCTACGAGCCGTTCCCGAGTAATCACACCTTCTCCAAATTAGAAAAAAAAGCGTTGCTGATTTTTCCTGGAAAATACACTAAAAATCCTACGAGCCGTTCCCGAGTAATCACACCTTCTCCAAATTGGCCAAAAAAAGCGTTGCTGATTTTTCCTGGAAAATACACTAAAAAACCTACGAGCCGTTTCCGAGTAATCACACCTTCTCCAAATTAGAAAAAAAAGCGTTGCTGATTTTTCCTGGAAAATATATTAAAAATTTTATGAGCCGTTTCCGAGTAATCACACCTTCTCCAAATTGGCCAAAAAAAAGCGTTGTTGATTTTTCCTGGAAAATACACTAAAAATCTTACGAGCCGTTCCCGAGTTATCCCATCTTCTCCAAATTGGCCAAAAAAAAACGTTGCTGATTTTTCCTGGAAAATACACTAAAAATCCTACGAGCCGTTCCCGAGTAATCACACCTTCTCCAAATTGGCCAAAAAAAAGCGTTGCTGATTTTTCCTGGAAAATACACTAAAAAACCTACGAGCCGTTCCCGAGTAATCACACCTTCTCCAAATTGGCCAAAAAAAAGCGTTGCTGATTTTTCCTGGAAAAAACATCAAAAATCTTACGAGCCGTTCCCGAGTAATCCCATCTTCTCCAAATTGGCCAAAAAAAAAACGTTGCTGATTTTTCCTGGAAAATACACTAAAAAACCTACGAGCCGTTCCCGAGTAATCCCATCTTCTCCAAATTGGCCAAAAAAAAGCGTTGCTGATTTTTCCTGGAAAATATATTAAAAATTTTATGAGCCGTTCCCGAGTAATTACACTTAAAATCCTACGAGCCGTTCCCGAGTAATCACACCTTCTCCAAATTAGAAAAAAAAACGTTGCTGATTTTTCCTGGAAAATACACTAAAAATCCTACGAGCAGTTCCCGAGTAATCACACCTTCTCCAAATTGGCCAAAAAAAAGCGTTGCTGATTTTTCCTGGAAAATACACTAAAAAACCTACGAGCCGTTCCCGAGTAATCACACCTTCTCCAAATTGGCCAAAAAAAGCGTTGCTGATTTTTCCTGGAAAATACACTAAAAAACCTACGAGCCGTTTCCGAGTAATCACACCTTCTCCAAATTAGAAAAAAAAGCGTTGCTGATTTTTCCTGGAAAATACACTAAAAATCCTACGAGCAGTTCCCGAGTAATCACACCTTCTCCAAATTGGCCAAAAAAAAGCGTTGCTGATTTTTCCTGGAAAATACACTAAAAAACCTACGAGCCGTTCCCGAGTAATCACACCTTCTCCAAATTGGCCAAAAAAAAGCGTTGCTGATTTTTCCTGGAAAAAACATCAAAAATCTTACGAGCCGTTCCCGAGTAATCCCATCTTCTCCAAATTGGCCAAAAAAAAAACGTTGCTGATTTTTCCTGGAAAATACACTAAAAAACCTACGAGCCGTTCCCGAGTAATCCCATCTTCTCCAAATTGGCCAAAAAAAAGCGTTGCTGATTTTTCCTGGAAAATATATTAAAAATTTTATGAGCCGTTCCCGAGTAATCACACCTTCTCCAAATTAGAAAAAAAAGCGTTGCTGATTTTTCCTGGAAAATATATTAAAAAATTTATGAGCCGTTCCCGAGTAATCACACCTTCTCCAAATTGGCCAAAAAAAGCGTTGCTGATTTTTCCTGGAAAATACACTAAAAATCCTACGAGCCGTTCCCGAGTAATCACACCTTCTCCAAATTGGCAAAAAAAAGCGTTGTTGATTTTTCCTGGAAAATACACTAAAAATCTTACGAGCCGTTTCCGAGTAATCACACCTTCTCCAAATTGGCCAAAAAAAAGCGTTGCTGATTTTTCCTGGAAAATACACTAAAAAACCTACGAGCCGTTCCCGAGTAATCACACCTTCTCCAAATTGGCCAAAAAAAGCGTTGCTGATTTTTCCTGGAAATTACACTTAAAATCCTACGAGCCGTTCCCGAGTAATCACACCTTCTCCAAATTGGCCAAAAAAAAGCGTTGCTGATTTTTCCTGAAAAATACACTAAAAATCTTACGAGCCGTTTCCGAGTAATCACACCTTCTCCAAATTAGAAAAAAAAGCGTTGCTGATTTTTCCTGGAAAATATATTAAAAATTTTATGAGCCGTTCCCGAGTAATCACACCTTCTCCAAATTGGCAAAAAAAAGCGTTGTTGATTTTTCCTGGAAAAAACATCAAAAATCTTACGAGACGTTCCCGAGTAATCACACCTTCTCCAAATTGGCCAAAAAAAGCGTTGCTGATTTTTCCTGGAAAATACACTAAAAAACCTACGAGCCGTTTCCGAGTAATCACACCTTCTCCAAATTAGAAAAAAAAAGCGTTGCTGATTTTTCCTGGAAAATATATTAAAAATTTTATGAGCCGTTTCCGAGTAATCACACCTTCTCCAAATTGGCCAAAAAAAAGCGTTGTTGATTTTTCCTGGAAAATACACTAAAAATCTTACGAGCCGTTCCCGAGTAATCCCATCTTCTCCAAATTGGCCAAAAAAAAACGTTGCTGATTTTTCCTGGAAAATACACTAAAAAACCTACGAGCCGTTCCCGAGTAATCCCATCTTCTCCAAATTGGCCAAAAAAAAGCGTTGCTGATTTTTCCTGAAAAATACACTAAAAATCTTACGAGCCGTTTCCGAGTAATCACACCTTCTCCAAATTAGAAAAAAAAGCGTTGCTGATTTTTCCTGGAAAATATATTAAAAATTTTATGAGCCGTTCCCGAGTAATCACACCTTCTCCAAATTGGCCAAAAAAAGCGTTGCTGATTTTTCCTGGAAAATACACTAAAAATCCTACGAGCCGTTCCCGAGTAATCACACCTTCTCCAAATTGGCAAAAAAAAGCGTTGTTGATTTTTCCTGAAAAATACACTAAAAAACCTTCGAGCCGTTCCCGAGTAATCCCATCTTCTCCGAATTGGCCAAAAAAAGCGTTGTTGATTTTTCCTGGAAAATACACTAAAAATCTTACGAGCCGTTCCCGAGTAATCCCATCTTCTCCAAATTGGCCAAAAAAAAACGTTGCTGATTTTTCCTGGAAATTACACTTAAAATCCTACGAGCCGTTCCCGAGTAATCACACCTTCTCCAAATTAGAAAAAAAAGCGTTGCTGATTTTTCCTGGAAAATACACTAAAAATCCTACGAGCAGTTCCCGAGTAATCACACCTTCTCCAAATTGGCCAAAAAAAAGCGTTGCTGATTTTTCCTGGAAAATACACTAAAAAACCTACGAGCCGTTCCCGAGTAATCACACCTTCTCCAAATTAGAAAAAAAAAGCGTTGCTGATTTTTCCTGGAAAATATATTAAAAATTTTATGAGCCGTTTCCGAGTAATCACACCTTCTCCAAATTGGCCAAAAAAAAGCGTTGTTGATTTTTCCTGGAAAATACACTAAAAATCTTACGAGCCGTTCCCGAGTAATCCCATCTTCTCCAAATTGGCCAAAAAAAAACGTTGCTGATTTTTCCTGGAAAATACACTAAAAAACCTACGAGCCGTTCCCGAGTAATCCCATCTTCTCCAAATTGGCCAAAAAAAAGCGTTGCTGATTTTTCCTGAAAAATACACTAAAAATCTTACGAGCCGTTTCCGAGTAATCACACCTTCTCCAAATTAGAAAAAAAAGCGTTGCTGATTTTTCCTGGAAAATATATTAAAAATTTTATGAGCCGTTTCCGAGTAATCACACCTTCTCCAAATTGGCCAAAAAAAAGCGTTGTTGATTTTTCCTGGAAAATACACTAAAAATCTTACGAGCCGTTCCCGAGTAATCCCATCTTCTCCAAATTGGCCAAAAAAAAACGTTGGTGATTTTTCCTGGAAAATACACTAAAAATCCTACGAGCCGTTCCCGAGTAATCACACCTTCTCCAAATTAGAAAAAAAAGCGTTGCTGATTTTTCCTGGAAAATACACTAAAAATCCTACGAGCAGTTCCCGAGTAATCACACCTTCTCCAAATTGGCCAAAAAAAAGCGTTGCTGATTTTTCCTGGAAAATACACTAAAAAACCTACGAGCCGTTCCCGAGTAATCACACCTTCTCCAAATTGGCCAAAAAAAAGCGTTGCTGATTTTTCCTGGAAAAAACATCAAAAATCTTACGAGCCGTTCCCGAGTAATCCCATCTTCTCCAAATTGGCCAAAAAAAACGTTGCTGATTTTTCCTGGAAAATACACTAAACAACCTACGAGCCGTTCCCGAGTAATCCCATCTTCTCCAAATTGGCCAAAAAAAAGCGTTGCTGATTTTTCCTGGAAAATATATTAAAAATTTTATGAGCCGTTCCCGAGTAATCACACCTTCTCCAAATTAGAAATAAAAGCGTTGCTGATTTTTCCTGGAAAATATATTAAAAATTTTATGAGCCGTTCCCGAGTAATCACACCTTCTCCAAATTGGCCTAAAAAAACGTTGCTGATTTTTCCTGGAAAATACACTAAAAATCCTACGAGCCGTTCCCGAGTAATCACACCTTCTCCAAATTGGCCAAAAAAAGCGTTGTTGATTTTTCCTGGAAAATACACTAAAAATCTTACGAGCCGTTTCCGAGTAATCACACCTTCTCCAAATTGGCCAAAAAAAAAGCGTTGCTGATTTTTCCTGGAAAATACACTAAAAAACCTACGAGCCGTTCCCGAGTAATCACACCTTCTCCAAATTGGCCAAAAAAAGCGTTGCTGATTTTTCCTGGAAATTACACTTAAAATCCTACGAGCCGTTCCCGAGTAATCACACCTTCTCCAAATTGGCCAAAAAAAAGCGTTGCTGATTTTTCCTGAAAAATACACTAAAAATCTTACGAGCCGTTTCCGAGTAATCACACCTTCTCCAAATTAGAAAAAAAAGCGTTGCTGATTTTTCCTGGAAAATATATTAAAAATTTTATGAGCCGTTCCCGAGTAATCACACCTTCTCCAAATTGGCAAAAAAAAGCGTTGTTGATTTTTCCTGGAAAAAACATCAAAAATCTTACGAGCCGTTCCCGAGTAATCACACCTTCTCCAAATTGGCCAAAAAAAGCGTTGCTGATTTTTCCTGGAAAATACACTAAAAAACCTACGAGCCGTTTCCGAGTAATCACACCTTCTCCAAATTAGAAAAAAAAAGCGTTGCTGATTTTTCCTGGAAAATATATTAAAAATTTTATGAGCCGTTTCCGAGTAATCACACCTTCTCCAAATTGGCCAAAAAAAAGCGTTGTTGATTTTTCCTGGAAAATACACTAAAAATCTTACGAGCCGTTCCCGAGTAATCCCATCTTCTCCAAATTGGCCAAAAAAAAACGTTGCTGATTTTTCCTGGAAAATACACTAAAAAACCTACGAGCCGTTCCCGAGTAATCCCATCTTCTCCAAATTGGCCAAAAAAAAGCGTTGCTGATTTTTCCTGAAAAATACACTAAAAATCTTACGAGCCGTTTCCGAGTAATCACACCTTCTCCAAATTAGAAAAAAAAGCGTTGCTGATTTTTCCTGGAAAATATATTAAAAATTTTATGAGCCGTTCCCGAGTAATCACACCTTCTCCAAATTGGCCAAAAAAAGCGTTGCTGATTTTTCCTGGAAAATACACTAAAAATCCTACGAGCCGTTCCCGAGTAATCACACCTTCTCCAAATTGGCAAAAAAAAGCGTTGTTGATTTTTCCTGAAAAATACACTAAAAAACCTACGAGCCGTTCCCGAGTAATCCCATCTTCTCCGAATTGGCCAAAAAAAGCGTTGTTGATTTTTCCTGGAAAATACACTAAAAATCTTACGAGCCGTTCCCGAGTAATCCCATCTTCTCCAAATTGGCCAAAAAAAAACGTTGCTGATTTTTCCTGGAAATTACACTTAAAATCCTACGAGCCGTTCCCGAGTAATCACACCTTCTCCAAATTAGAAAAAAAAGCGTTGCTGATTTTTCCTGGAAAATACACTAAAAATCCTACGAGCAGTTCCCGAGTAATCACACCTTCTCCAAATTGGCCAAAAAAAAGCGTTGCTGATTTTTCCTGGAAAATACACTAAAAAACCTACGAGCCGTTCCCGAGTAATCACACCTTCTCCAAATTGGCCAAAAAAAGCGTTGCTGATTTTTCCTGGAAAATACACTAAAAAACCTACGAGCCGTTTCCGAGTAATCACACCTTCTCCAAATTAGAAAAAAAAGCGTTGCTGATTTTTCCTGGAAAATATATTAAAAATTTTATGAGCCGTTTCCGAGTAATCACACCTTCTCCAAATTGGCCAAAAAAAAGCGTTGTTGATTTTTCCTGGAAAATACACTAAAAATCTTACGAGCCGTTCCCGAGTAATCCCATCTTCTCCAAATTGGCCAAAAAAAAAACGTTGCTGATTTTTCCTGGAAAATACACTAAAAATCCTACGAGCCGTTCCCGAGTAATCACACCTTCTCCAAATTAGAAAAAAAAGCGTTGCTGATTTTTCCTGGAAAATACACTAAAAATCCTACGAGCAGTTCCCGAGTAATCACACCTTCTCCAAATTGGCCAAAAAAAAGCGTTGCTGATTTTTCCTGGAAAATACACTAAAAAACCTACGAGCCGTTCCCGAGTAATCACACCTTCTCCAAATTGGCCAAAAAAAGCGTTGCTGATTTTTCCTGGAAATTACACTTAAAATCCTACGAGCCGTTCCCGAGTAATCACACCTTCTCCAAATTGGCCAAAAAAAAGCGTTGCTGATTTTTCCTGGAAAATACACTTAAAATCCTACGAGCCGTTCCCGAGTAATCCCATCTTCTCCAAATTGGCCAAAAAAAAGCGTTGCTGATTTTTCCTGAAAAATACACTAAAAATCTTACGAGCCGTTTCCGAGTAATCACACCTTCTCCAAATTAGAAAAAAAAGCGTTGCTGATTTTTCCTGGAAAATATATTAAAAATTTTATGAGCCGTTCCCGAGTAATCACACCTTCTCCAAATTGGCAAAAAAAAGCGTTGTTGATTTTTCCTGGAAAAAACATCAAAAATCTTACGAGCCGTTCCCGAGTAATCACACCTTCTCCAAATTGGCCAAAAAAAGCGTTGCTGATTTTTCCTGGAAAATACACTAAAAAACCTACGAGCCGTTTCCGAGTAATCACACCTTCTCCAAATTAGAAAAAAAAGCGTTGCTGATTTTTCCTGGAAAATATATTAAAAATTTTATGAGCCGTTTCCGAGTAATCACACCTTCTCCAAATTGGCCAAAAAAAAGCGTTGTTGATTTTTCCTGGAAAATACACTAAAAATCTTACGAGCCGTTCCCGAGTAATCCCATCTTCTCCAAATTGGCCAAAAAAAAACGTTGCTGATTTTTCCTGGAAAATACACTAAAAAACCTACGAGCCGTTCCCGAGTAATCCCATCTTCTCCAAATTGGCCAAAAAAAAGCGTTGCTGATTTTTCCTGAAAAATACACTAAAAATCTTACGAGCCGTTTCCGAGTAATCACACCTTCTCCAAATTAGAAAAAAAAGCGTTGCTGATTTTTCCTGGAAAATATATTAAAAATTTTATGAGCCGTTCCCGAGTAATCACACCTTCTCCAAATTGGCCAAAAAAAGCGTTGCTGATTTTTCCTGGAAAATACACTAAAAATCCTACGAGCCGTTCCCGAGTAATCACACCTTCTCCAAATTGGCCAAAAAAAGCGTTGCTGATTTTTCCTGGAAAATACACTAAAAATCCTACGAGCCGTTCCCGAGTAATCACACCTTCTCCAAATTGGCCAAAAAAAAGCGTTGCTGATTTTTCCTGGAAAATACACTAAAAAACCTACGAGCCGTTCCCGAGTAATCACACCTTCTCCAAATTGGCCAAAAAAAGCGTTGCTGATTTTTCCTGGAAATTACACTTAAAATCCTACGAGCCGTTCCCGAGTAATCACACCTTCTCCAAATTAGAAAAAAAAGCGTTGCTGATTTTTCCTGGAAAATACACTAAAAATCCTACGAGCAGTTCCCGAGTAATCACACCTTCTCCAAATTGGCCAAAAAAAAAGCGTTGCTGATTTTTCCTGGAAAATACACTAAAAAACCTTCGAGCCGTTCCCGAGTAATCACACCTTCTCCAAATTGGCCAAAAAAAAGCGTTGCTGATTTTTCCTGGAAAAAACATCAAAAATCTTACGAGCCGTTCCCGAGTAATCCCATCTTCTCCAAATTGGCCAAAAAAAAGCGTTGCTGATTTTTCCTGGAAATTACACCTAAAATCCTACGAGCCGTTCCCGAGTAATCACACCTTCTCCAAATTGGCCAAAAAAAAGCGTTGCTGATTTTTCCTGAAAAATACACTAAAAATCTTACGAGCCGTTTCCGAGTAATCACACCTTCTCCAAATTAGAAAAAAAGCGTTGCTGATTTTTCCTGGAAAATACACTTAAAATCCTACGAGCCGTTCCCGAGTAATCACACCTTCTCCAAATTGGCCAAAAAAAAGCGTTGCTGATTTTTCCTGAAAAATACACTAAAAATCTTACGAGCCGTTTCCGAGTAATCACACCTTCTCCAAATTAGAAAAAAAAGCGTTGCTGATTTTTCCTGGAAAATATATTAAAAATTTTATGAGCCGTTCCCGAGTAATCACACCTTCTCCAAATTAGAAAAAAAAGCGTTGCTGATTTTTCCTGGAAAATACACTAAAAAACCTACGAGCCGTTCCCGAGTAATCCCATCTTCTCCAAATTGGCCAAAAAAAAGCGTTGCTGATTTTTCCTGAAAAATACACTAAAAATCTTACGAGCCGTTTCCGAGTAATCACACCTTCTCCAAATTAGAAAAAAAAGCGTTGCTGATTTTTCCTGGAAAATATATTAAAAATTTTATGAGCCGTTCCCGAGTAATCACACCTTCTCCAAATTGGCCAAAAAAAGCGTTGCTGATTTTTCCTGGAAAATACACTAAAAATCCTACGAGCCGTTCCCGAGTAATCACACCTTCTCCAAATTGGCCAAAAAAAGCGTTGCTGATTTTTCCTGGAAAATACACTAAAAATCCTACGAGCCGTTCCCGAGTAATCACACCTTCTCCAAATTGGCCAAAAAAAAGCGTTGCTGATTTTTCCTGGAAAATACACTAAAAAACCTACGAGCCGTTCCCGAGTAATCACACCTTCTCCAAATTGGCCAAAAAAAGCGTTACTGATTTTTCCTGGAAATTACACTTAAAATCCTACGAGCCGTTCCCGAGTAATCACACCTTCTCCAAATTAGAAAAAAAAGCGTTGCTGATTTTTCCTGGAAAATACACTAAAAATCCTACGAGCAGTTCCCGAGTAATCACACCTTCTCCAAATTGGCCAAAAAAAAGCGTTGCTGATTTTTCCTGGAAAATACACTAAAAAACCTTCGAGCCGTTCCCGAGTAATCACACCTTCTCCAAATTGGCCAAAAAAAAGCGTTGCTGATTTTTCCTGGAAAAAACATCAAAAATCTTACGAGCCGTTCCCGAGTAATCCCATCTTCTCCAAATTGGCCAAAAAAAAGCGTTGCTGATTTTTCCTGGAAATTACACCTAAAATCCTACGAGCCGTTCCCGAGTAATCACACCTTCTCCAAATTAGAAAAAAAAGCGTTGCTGATTTTTCCTGGAAAATACACTTAAAATCCTACGAGCCGTTCCCGAGTAATCACACCTTCTCCAAATTAGCAAAAAAAAAGCGTTGCTGATTTTTCCTGGAAAATACACTAAAAATCCTACGAGCCGTTCCCGAGTAATCACACCTTCTCCAAATTGGCCAAAAAAAGCGTTGCTGATTTTTCCTGGAAAATACACTAAAAATCCTACGAGCCGTTCCCGAGTAATCACACCTTCTCCAAATTGGCCAAAAAAAAGCGTTGCTGATTTTTCCTGGAAAATACACTAAAAAACCTACGAGCCGTTCCCGAGTAATCACACCTTCTCCAAATTAGAAAAAAAAGCGTTGCTGATTTTTCCTGGAAAATACACTAAAAATCCTACGAGCAGTTCCCGAGTAATCACACCTTCTCCAAATTGGCCAAAAAAAAGCGTTGCTGATTTTTCCTGGAAAATACACTAAAAAACCTACGAGCCGTTCCCGAGTAATCACACCTTCTCCAAATTGGCCAAAAAAAGCGTTGCTGATTTTTCCTGGAAAATACACTAAAAAACCTACGAGCCGTTTCCGAGTAATCACACCTTCTCCAAATTAGAAAAAAAAGCGTTGCTGATTTTTCCTGGAAAATATATTAAAAATTTTATGAGCCGTTTCCGAGTAATCACACCTTCTCCAAATTGGCCAAAAAAAAGCGTTGTTGATTTTTCCTGGAAAATACACTAAAAATCTTACGAGCCGTTCCCGAGTAATCCCATCTTCTCCAAATTGGCCAAAAAAAAACGTTGCTGATTTTTCCTGGAAAATACACTAAAAATCCTACGAGCCGTTCCCGAGTAATCACACCTTCTCCAAATTAGAAAAAAAGCGTTGCTGATTTTTCCTGGAAAATACACTAAAAATCCTACGAGCAGTTCCCGAGTAATCACACCTTCTCCAAATTGGCCAAAAAAAAGCGTTGCTGATTTTTCCTGGAAAATACACTAAAAAACCTACGAGCCGTTCCCGAGTAATCACACCTTCTCCAAATTGGCCAAAAAAAAGCGTTGCTGATTTTTCCTGGAAAAAACATCAAAAATCTTACGAGCCGTTCCCGAGTAATCCCATCTTCTTCAAATTGGCCAAAAAAAAACGTTGCTGATTTTTCCTGGAAAATACACTAAACAACCTACGAGCCGTTCCCGAGTAATCCCATCTTCTCCAAATTGGCCAAAAAAAAGCGTTGCTGATTTTTCCTGGAAAATATATTAAAAATTTTATGAGCCGTTCCCGAGTAATCACACCTTCTCCAAATTAGAAAAAAAAGCGTTGCTGATTTTTCCTGGAAAATATATTAAAAATTTTATGAGCCGTTCCCGAGTAATCACACCTTCTCCAAATTGGCCTAAAAAAACGTTGCTGATTTTTCCTGGAAAATACACTAAAAATCCTACGAGCCGTTCCCGAGTAATCACACCTTCTCCAAATTGGCCAAAAAAAGCGTTGTTGATTTTTCCTGGAAAATACACTAAAAATCTTACGAGCCGTTTCCGAGTAATCACACCTTCTCCAAATTGGCCAAAAAAAAGCGTTGCTGATTTTTCCTGGAAAATACACTAAAAAACCTACG
>CAMZJU010000099.1:0-93283 GCA_947311025.1 Lypha dubia
GAACTGCTCGTAGGATTTTTAGTGTATTTTCCAGGAAAAATCAGCAACGGTTTTTTTTTCTAATTTGGAGAAGGTGTGATTACTCGGGAACGGCTCGTAAGATTTTTAGTGTATTTTCCAGGAAAAATCAGCAACGCTTTTTTTTGCTAATTTGGAGAAGGTGTGATTACTCGGGAACGGCTCGTAGGATTTTTAGTGTATTTTCCAGGAAAAATCAGCAACGCTTTTTTTGGCCAATTTGGAGAAGGTGTGATTACTCGGGAACGGCTCGTAGGATTTTTAGTGTATTTTCCAGGAAAAATCAGCAACGCTTTTTTTTGGCCAATTTGGAGAAGATGGGATTACTCGGGAACGGCTCATAAAATTTTTAATATATTTTCCAGGAAAAATCAGCAACACTTTTTTTGGCCAATTTGGAGAAGGTGTGATTACTCGGGAACGGCTCGTAAGATTTTTGATGTTTTTTCCAGGAAAAATCAGCAACGCTTTTTTTTGGCCAATTTGGAGAAGATGGGATTACTCGGGAACGGCTCGTAAGATTTTTAGTGTATTTTCCAGGAAAAATCAGCAACGCTTTTTTTGGCCAATTTGGAGAAGGTGTGATTACTCGGGAACGGCTCGTAGGTTTTTTAGTGTATTTTCCAGGAAAAATCAGCAACGCTTTTTTTTGGCCAATTTGGAGAAGGTGTGATTACTCGGGAACGGCTCGTAAGATTTTTAGTGTATTTTCCAGGAAAAATCAGCAACGCTTTTTTTGGCCAATTTGGAGAAGGTGTGATTACTCGGGAACGGCTCGTAGGATTTTTAGTGTATTTTCCAGGAAAAATCAGCAACGCTTTTTTTTTCTAATTTGGAGAAGATGGGATTACTTGGGAACGGCTCGTAGGATTTTTAGTGTATTTTCCAGGAAAAATCAGCAACGCTTTTTTTGGCCAATTTGGAGAAGATGGGATTACTCGGGAACGGCTCGTAGGTTTTTTAGTGTATTTTCCAGGAAAAATCAGCAACGTTTTTTTTTCTAATTTGGAGAAGGTGTGATTACTCGGGAACGGCTCGTAGGATTTTTAGTGTATTTTCCAGGAAAAATCAGCAACGCTTTTTTTTTGCCAATTTGGAGAAGATGGGATTACTCGGGAACGGCTCGTAGGATTTTTAGTGTATTTTCCAGGAAAAATCAGCAACACTTTTTTTGGCCAATTTGGAGAAGGTGTGATTACTCGGGAACGGCTCGTAAGATTTTTAGTGTATTTTCCAGGAAAAATCAGCAACGCTTTTTTTTGGCCAATTTGGAGAAGGTGTGATTACTCGGGAACGGCTCGTAAGATTTTTAGTGTATTTTCCAGGAAAAATCAGCAACGCTTTTTTTTCTAATTTGGAGAAGATGGGATTACTCGGGAACGGCTCGTAGGTTTTTTAGTGTATTTTCCAGGAAAAATCAGCAACGCTTTTTTTGGCCAATTTGGAGAAGGTGTGATCACTCGGGAACGGCTCGTAAGATTTTTGATGTTTTTTCCAGGAAAAATCAGCAACGCTTTTTTTTGGCCAATTTGGAGAAGGTGTGATTACTCGGGAACGGCTCGTAAGATTTTTGATGTTTTTTTCAGGAAAAATCAGCAACGCTTTTTTTGGCCAATTTGGAGAAGGTGTGATTACTCGGGAACGGCTCGTAGGATTTTTAGTGTATTTTCCAGGAAAAATGTGCAACGCTTTTTGTGGCCAATTTGGAGAAGGTGTGATTACTCGGGAACGGCTCGTAAGATTTTTGATGTTTTTTCCAGGAAAAATCAGCAACGCTTTTTTTGGCCAATTTGGAGAAGGTGTGATTACTCGGGAACGGCTCGTAGGATTTTTAGTGTATTTTCCAGGAAAAATCAGCAACGCTTTTTTTTGGCCAATTTGGAGAAGGTGTGATTACTCGGGAACGGCTCGTAAGATTTTTAGTGTATTTTCCAGGAAAAATCAACAACGCTTTTTTTGGCCAATTTGGAGAAGGTGTGATTACTCGGGAACGGCTGGTAGGATTTTTAGTGTATTTTCCAGGAAAAATCAACAACGCTTTTTTTGGCCAATTTGGAGAAGGTGTGATTACTCGGGAACGGCTCGTAGGATTTTTAGTGTATTTTCCAGGAAAAATCAGCAACGCTTTTTTTGGCCAATTTGGAGAAGGTGTGATTACTCCGGAACGGCTCGTCAGATTTTTGATGTTTTTTCCAGGAAAAATCAGCAACGCTTTTTATGGCCAATTTGGAGAAGGTGTGATTACTCTGGAACGGCTCGTAGGATTTTTAGTGTATTTTCCAGGAAAAATCAGCAACGTTTTTTTTTTGGCCAATTTGGAGAAGGTGTGATTACTCGGGAACGGCTCGTAGGATTTTTAGTGTATTTTCCAGGAAAAATCAGCAACGCTTTTTTTTCTAATTTGGAGAAGATGGGATTACTCGGGAACGGCTCGTAGGTTTTTTAGTGTATTTTCCAGGAAAAATCAGCAACGCTTTTTTTGGCCAATTTGGAGAAGGTGTGATTACTCCGGAACTGCTCGTAGGATTTTTAGTGTATTTTCCAGGAAAAATCAACAACGCTTTTTTTTGGCCAATTTGGAGAAGGTGTGATTACTCGGGAACTGCTCGTAGGATTTTTAGTGTATTTTCCAGGAAAAATCAGCAACGCTTTTTTTTGCCAATTTGGAGAAGATGTGATTACTCGGAAACGGCTCGTAAGATTTTTGGTGTATTTTCCAGGAAAAATCAGCAACGCTTTTTTTTTGGCCAATTTGGAGAAGGTGTGATTACTCGGGAACGGCTCGTAGGATTTTTAGTGTAATTTCCAGGAAAAATCAACAACGCTTTTTTTTTGGCCAATTTGGAGAAGGTGTGATTACTCGGGAACGGCTCGTAGGATTTTTAGTGTATTTTCCAGGAAAAATCAGCAACGCTTTTTTTGGCCAATTTGGAGAAGGTGTGATTACTCGGGAACGGCTCGTAGGATTTTTAGTGTATTTTCCAGGAAAAATCAGCAACGCTTTTTTTGGCCAATTTGGAGAAGGTGTGATTACTCGGGAACGGCTCGTAGGTTTTTTAGTGTATTTTCCAGGAAAAATCAGCAACGCTTTTTTTTTGCCAATTTGGAGAAGGTGTGATTACTCGGGAACGGCTCGTAGGTTTTTTAGTGTATTTTCCAGGAAAAATCAGCAACGCTTTTTTTTCTAATTTGGAGAAGGTGTGATTACTCGGGAACGGCTCGTAGGATTTTTGATGTTTTTTCCAGGAAAAATCAGCAACGCTTTTTATGGCCAATTTGGAGAAGGTGTGATTACTCTGGAACGGCTCGTAGGATTTTTAGTGTATTTTCCAGGAAAAATCAGCAACGTTTTTTTTTGGCCAATTTGGAGAAGGTGTGATTACTCGGGAACGGCTCGTAGGATTTTTAGTGTATTTTCCAGGAAAAATCAGCAACGCTTTTTTTTCTAATTTGGAGAAGATGGGATTACTCGGGAACGGCTCGTAGGTTTTTTAGTGTATTTTCCAGGAAAAATCAGCAACGCTTTTTTTGGCCAATTTGGAGAAGGTGTGATTACTCCGGAACTGCTCGTAGGATTTTTAGTGTATTTTCCAGGAAAAATCAACAACGCTTTTTTTTGGCCAATTTGGAGAAGGTGTGATTACTCGGGAACTGCTCGTAGGATTTTTTAGTGTATTTTCCAGGAAAAATCAGCAACGCTTTTTTTTGCCAATTTGGAGAAGATGTGATTACTCGGAAACGGCTCGTAAGATTTTTGGTGTATTTTCCAGGAAAAATCAGCAACGCTTTTTTTTTGGCCAATTTGGAGAAGGTGTGATTACTCGGGAACGGCTCGTGGGATTTTTAGTGTAATTTCCAGGAAAAATCAACAACGCTTTTTTTGGCCAATTTGGAGAAGGTGTGATTACTCGGGAACGGCTCGTAGGATTTTTAGTGTATTTTCCAGGAAAAATCAGCAACGCTTTTTTTGGCCAATTTGGAGAAGGTGTGATTACTCGGGAACGGCTCGTAGGATTTTTAGTGTATTTTCCAGGAAAAATCAGCAACGCTTTTTTTGGCCAATTTGGAGAAGGTGTGATTACTCGGGAACGGCTCGTAGGTTTTTTAGTGTATTTTCCAGGAAAAATCAGCAACGCTTTTTTTTGCCAATTTGGAGAAGGTGTGATTACTCGGGAACGGCTCGTAGGTTTTTTAGTGTATTTTCCAGGAAAAATCAGCAACGCTTTTTTTTTCTAATTTGGAGAAGGTGTGATTACTCGGGAACGGCTCGTAGGATTTTTGATGTTTTTTCCAGGAAAAATCAGCAACGCTTTTTTTTCTAATTTGGAGAAGGTGTGATTACTCGGGAACGGCTCGTAGGTTTTTTAGTGTATTTTCCAGGAAAAATCAGCAACGCTTTTTTTGGCCAATTTGGAGAAGGTGTGATTACTCGGGAACGGCTCGTAAGATTTTTGATGTTTTTTCCAGGAAAAATCAGCAACGCTTTTTTTGGCCAATTTGGAGAAGGTGTGATTACTCGGGAACGGCTCGTAGGATTTTTAGTGTATTTTCCAGGAAAAATCAGCAACGCTTTTTTTGGCCAATTTGGAGAAGGTGTGATTACTCGGGAACGGCTCGTAGGATTTTTAGTGTATTTTCCAGGAAAAATCAGCAACGCTTTTTTTGGCCAATTTGGAGAAGGTGTGATTACTCGGGAACGGCTCGTAAGATTTTTGATGTTTTTTCCAGGAAAAATCAACAACGCTTTTTTTTTCTAATTTGGAGAAGGTGTGATTACTCGGGAAGGGCTCGTAGGTTTTTTAGTGTATTTTCCAGGAAAAATCAGCAACGCTTTTTTTGGCCAATTTGGAGAAGGTGTGATTACTCGGGAACGGCTCGTAAGATTTTTGATGTTTTTTCCAGGAAAAATCAGCAAGGTTTTTTTTTGGCCAATTTGGAGAAGGTGTGATTACTCGGGAACGGCTCGTAGGTTTTTTAGTGTATTTTTCAGGAAAAATCAGCAACGCTTTTTTTTTGGCCAATTTGGAGAAGATGGGATTACTCGGGAACGGCTCGTAGGATTTTTAGTGTATTTTCCAGGAAAAATCAGCAACGCTTTTTTTGGCCAATTTGGAGAAGGTGTGATTACTCGGGAACGGCTCGTAAGATTTTTAGTGTATTTTCCAGGAAAAATCAGCAACGCTTTTTTTGGCCAATTTGGAGAAGGTGTGATTACTCGGGAACGGCTCGTAGGTTTTTTAGTGTATTTTCCAGGAAAAATCAGCAACGCTTTTTTTGGCCAATTTGGAGAAGGTGTGATTATTCGGGAACGGCTCGTAGGATTTTTGATGTTTTTTCCAGGAAAAATCAGCAACGCTTTTTTTGGCCAATTTGGAGAAGGTGTGATTACTCGGGAACGGCTCGTAAGATTTTTAGTGTATTTTCCAGGAAAAATCAGCAACGCTTTTTTTTCTAATTTGGAGAAGATGGGATTACTCGGGAACGGCTCGTAAGATTTTTAGTGTATTTTCCAGGAAAAATCAGCAACGCTTTTTTTGGCCAATTTGGAGAAGGTGTGATTACTCGGGAACGGCTCGTAGGTTTTTTAGTGTATTTTCCAGGAAAAATCAGCAACGCTTTTTTTGGCCAATTTGGAGAAGGTGTGATTATTCGGAAACGGCTCGTAGGATTTTTAGTGTAATTTCCAGGAAAAATCAACAACGCTTTTTTTTTTGGCCAATTTGGAGAAGGTGTGATTACTCCGGAACTGCTCGTAGGATTTTTAGTGTATTTTCCAGGAAAAATCAGCAACGCTTTTTTTGGCCAATTTGGAGAAGGTGTGATTACTCGGGAACGGCTCGTAAGATTTTTGATGTTTTTTCCAGGAAAAATCAACAACGCTTTTTTTTCTAATTTGGAGAAGGTGTGATTACTCGGGAACGGCTCGTAGGTTTTTTAGTGTATTTTCCAGGAAAAATCAGCAACGCTTTTTTTTGGCCAATTTGGAGAAGGTGTGATTACTCGGGAACGGCTCGTAAGATTTTTGATGTTTTTTCCAGGAAAAATCAGCAAGGTTTTTTTTTGGCCAATTTGGAGAAGGTGTGATTACTCGGGAACGGCTCGTAGGTTTTTTAGTGTATTTTTCAGGAAAAATCAGCAACGCTTTTTTTTGGCCAATTTGGAGAAGATGGGATTACTCGGGAACGGCTCGTAGGATTTTTAGTGTATTTTCCAGGAAAAATCAGCAACGCTTTTTTTGGCCAATTTGGAGAAGGTGTGATTACTCGGGAACGGCTCGTAAGATTTTTAGTGTATTTTCCAGGAAAAATCAGCAACGCTTTTTTTGGCCAATTTGGAGAAGGTGTGATTACTCGGGAACGGCTCGTAGGTTTTTTAGTGTATTTTCCAGGAAAAATCAGCAACGCTTTTTTTTTCTAATTTGGAGAAGGTGTGATTACTCGGGAACGGCTCGTAGGATTTATGTTTTTTCCAGGAAAAATCAGCAACGCTTTTTATGGCCAATTTGGAGAAGGTGTGATTACTCTGGAACGGCTCGTAGGATTTTTAGTGTATTTTCCAGGAAAAATCAGCAACGTTTTTTTTTGGCCAATTTGGAGAAGGTGTGATTACTCGGGAACGGCTCGTAGGATTTTTAGTGTATTTTCCAGGAAAAATCAGCAACGCTTTTTTTTCTAATTTGGAGAAGATGGGATTACTCGGGAACGGCTCGTAGGTTTTTTAGTGTATTTTCCAGGAAAAATCAGCAACGCTTTTTTTGGCCAATTTGGAGAAGGTGTGATTACTCCGGAACTGCTCGTAGGATTTTTAGTGTATTTTCCAGGAAAAATCAACAACGCTTTTTTTTGGCCAATTTGGAGAAGGTGTGATTACTCGGGAACTGCTCGTAGGATTTTTAGTGTATTTTCCAGGAAAAATCAGCAACGCTTTTTTTTGCCAATTTGGAGAAGATGTGATTACTCGGAAACGGCTCGTAAGATTTTTGGTGTATTTTCCAGGAAAAATCAGCAACGCTTTTTTTTTGGCCAATTTGGAGAAGGTGTGATTACTCGGGAACGGCTCGTAGGATTTTTAGTGTAATTTCCAGGAAAAATCAACAACGCTTTTTTTTTGGCCAATTTGGAGAAGGTGTGATTACTCGGGAACGGCTCGTAGGATTTTTAGTGTATTTTCCAGGAAAAATCAGCAACGCTTTTTTTGGCCAATTTGGAGAAGGTGTGATTACTCGGGAACGGCTCGTAGGATTTTTAGTGTATTTTCCAGGAAAAATCAGCAACGCTTTTTTTGGCCAATTTGGAGAAGGTGTGATTACTCGGGAACGGCTCGTAGGTTTTTTAGTGTATTTTCCAGGAAAAATCAGCAACGCTTTTTTTTGCCAATTTGGAGAAGGTGTGATACTCGGGAACGGCTCGTAGGTTTTTTAGTGTATTTTCCAGGAAAAATCAGCAACGCTTTTTTTTTCTAATTTGGAGAAGGTGTGATTACTCGGGAACGGCTCGTAGGATTTTTGATGTTTTTTCCAGGAAAAATCAGCAACGCTTTTTTTTCTAATTTGGAGAAGGTGTGATTACTCGGGAACGGCTCGTAGGTTTTTTAGTGTATTTTCCAGGAAAAATCAGCAACGCTTTTTTTGGCCAATTTGGAGAAGGTGTGATTACTCGGGAACGGTTCGTAAGATTTTTGATGTTTTTTCCAGGAAAAATCAGCAACGCTTTTTTTGGCCAATTTGGAGAAGGTGTGATTACTCGGGAACGGCTCGTAGGATTTTTAGTGTATTTTCCAGGAAAAATCAGCAACGCTTTTTTTGGCCAATTTGGAGAAGGTGTGATTACTCGGGAACGGCTCGTAGGATTTTTAGTGTATTTTCCAGGAAAAATCAGCAACGCTTTTTTTGGCCAATTTGGAGAAGGTGTGATTACTCGGGAACGGCTCGTAAGATTTTTGATGTTTTTTCCAGGAAAAATCAACAACGCTTTTTTTTCTAATTTGGAGAAGGTGTGATTACTCGGGAACGGCTCGTAGGTTTTTTAGTGTATTTTCCAGGAAAAATCAGCAACGCTTTTTTTGGCCAATTTGGAGAAGGTGTGATTACTCGGGAACGGCTCGTAAGATTTTTGATGTTTTTTCCAGGAAAAATCAGCAAGGTTTTTTTTTGGCCAATTTGGAGAAGGTGTGATTACTCGGGAACGGCTCGTAGGTTTTTTAGTGTATTTTTCAGGAAAAATCAGCAACGCTTTTTTTGGCCAATTTGGAGAAGATGGGATTACTCGGGAACGGCTCGTAGGATTTTTAGTGTATTTTCCAGGAAAAATCAGCAACGCTTTTTTTGGCCAATTTGGAGAAGGTGTGATTACTCGGGAACGGCTCGTAAGATTTTTAGTGTATTTTCCAGGAAAAATCAGCAACGCTTTTTTTGGCCAATTTGGAGAAGGTGTGATTACTCGGGAACGGCTCGTAGGTTTTTTAGTGTATTTTCCAGGAAAAATCAGCAACGCTTTTTTTGGCCAATTTGGAGAAGGTGTGATTATTCGGGAACGGCTCGTAGGATTTTTGATGTTTTTTCCAGGAAAAATCAGCAACGCTTTTTTTGGCCAATTTGGAGAAGGTGTGATTACTCGGGAACGGCTCGTAAGATTTTTAGTGTATTTTCCAGTAAAAATCAGCAACGCTTTTTTTTCTAATTTGGAGAAGATGGGATTACTCGGGAACGGCTCGTAAGATTTTTAGTGTATTTTCCAGGAAAAATCAGCAACGCTTTTTTTGGCCAATTTGGAGAAGGTGTGATTACTCGGGAACGGCTCGTAGGTTTTTTAGTGTATTTTCCAGGAAAAATCAGCAACGCTTTTTTTGGCCAATTTGGAGAAGGTGTGATTACTCGGAAACGGCTCGTAGGATTTTTAGTGTAATTTCCAGGAAAAATCAACAACGCTTTTTTTTGCCAATTTGGAGAAAGTGTGATTACTCGGGAACGGCTCGTAAGATTTTTAGTGTATTTTCCAGGAAAAATCAGCAACGCTTTTTTTTGGCCAATTTGGAGAAGATGGGATTACTCGGGAACGGCTCGTAGGATTTTTAGTGTAATTTCCAGGAAAAATCAGCAAGGTTTTTTTTTTGGCCAATTTGGAGAAGGTGTGATTACTCGGAAACGGCTCGTAGGATTTTTAGTGTAATTTCCAGGAAAAATCAACAACGCTTTTTTTTGCCAATTTGGAGAAAGTGTGATTACTCGGGAACGGCTCGTAAGATTTTTAGTGTATTTTCCAGGAAAAATCAGCAACGCTTTTTTTTGGCCAATTTGGAGAAGATGGGATTACTCGGGAACGGCTCGTAGGATTTTTAGTGTATTTTCCAGGAAAAATCAGCAACGCTTTTTTTGGCCAATTTGAAGAAGGTGTGATTACTCGGGAACGGCTCGTAGGATTTTTAGTGTATTTTCCAGGAAAAATCAGCAACGCTTTTTTTTGGCCAATTCGGAGAAGATGGGATTACTCGGGAACGGCTCGTAGGTTTTTTAGTGTATTTTTCAGGAAAAATCAGCAACGCTTTTTTTTTGCCAATTTGGAGAAGATGGGATTACTCGGGAACTGCTCGTAGGATTTTTAGTGTATTTTTCAGGAAAAATCAGCAACGCTTTTTTTTTGCTAATTTGGAGAAGGTGTGATTACTCGGGAACGGCTCGTAGGATTTTTAGTGTAATTTCCAGGAAAAATCAGCAACGCTTTTTTTTGGCCAATTTGGAGAAGATGGGATTACTCGGGAACGGCTCGTAGGTTTTTTAGTGTATTTTCCAGGAAAAATCAGCAACGCTTTTTTTGGCCAATTTGGAGAAGGTGTGATTACTCGGGAACGGCTCGTAAGATTTTTGATGTTTTTTCCAGGAAAAATCAGCAACGCTTTTTTTTGCCAATTTGGAGAAGATGGGATTACTCGGGAACGGCTCGTAGGTTTTTTAGTGTATTTTCCAGGAAAAATCAGCAACGCTTTTTTTGGCCAATTTGGAGAAGGTGTGATTACTCGGGAACGGCTCGTAAGATTTTTGATGTTTTTTCCAGGAAAAATCAGCAACGCTTTTTTTGGCCAATTTGGAGAAGGTGTGATTACTCGGGAACTGCTCGTAGGATTTTTAGTGTATTTTCCAGGAAAAATCAGCAACGCTTTTTTTTGCTAATTTGGAGAAGATGGGATTACTCGGGAACGGCTCGTAAGATTTTTAGTGTATTTTCCAGGAAAAATCAGCAACGCTTTTTTTTCTAATTTGGAGAAGATGGGATTACTCGGGAACGGCTCGTAGGTTTTTTAGTGTATTTTCCAGGAAAAATCAGCAACGCTTTTTTTGGCCAATTTGGAGAAGGTGTGATTACTCGGGAACGGCTCGTAGGATTTTTGATGTTTTTTCCAGGAAAAATCAGCAACGCTTTTTTTGGCCAATTTGGAGAAGGTGTGATTACTCGGGAACGGCTCGTAGGATTTTTAGTGTATTTTCCAGGAAAAATCAGCAACGCTTTTTTTTCTAATTTGGAGAAGATGGGATTACTCGGGAACGGCTCGTAAGTTTTTTAGTGTATTTTCCAGCAAAAATCAGCAAGGTTTTTTTTTGGCCAATTTGGAGAAGATGGGATTACTCGGGAACGGCTCGTAGGTTTTTTAGTGTATTTTTCAGGAAAAATCAGCAACGCTTTTTTTGGCCAATTTGGAGAAGATGGGATTACTCGGGAACGGCTCGTAGGTTTTTTAGTGTATTTTCCAGGAAAAATCAGCAACGCTTTTTTTTTGGCCAATTTGGAGAAGGTGTGATTACTCGGGAACGGCTCGTAAGATTTTTAGTGTATTTTCCAGGAAAAATCAGCAACGCTTTTTTTTGCCAATTTGGAGAAGGTGTGATTACTCGGGAACGGCTCGTAAGATTTTTTAGTGTATTTTCCAGGAAAAATCAGCAACGCTTTTTTTGGCCAATTTGGAGAAGGTGTGATTACTCGGGAACGGCTCGTAGGTTTTTTAGTGTATTTTCCAGGAAAAATCAGCAACGCTTTTTTTGGCCAATTTGGAGAAGGTGTGATTATTCGGGAACGGCTCGTAGGATTTTTGATGTTTTTTCCAGGAAAAATCAGCAACGCTTTTTTTGGCCAATTTGGAGAAGGTGTGATTACTCGGGAACGGCTCGTAAGATTTTTAGTGTATTTTCCAGGAAAAATCAGCAACGCTTTTTTTTCTAATTTGGAGAAGATGGGATTACTCGGGAACGGCTCGTAAGATTTTTAGTGTATTTTCCAGGAAAAATCAGCAACGCTTTTTTTGGCCAATTTGGAGAAGGTGTGATTACTCGGGAACGGCTCGTAGGTTTTTTAGTGTATTTTCCAGGAAAAATCAGCAACGCTTTTTTTGGCCAATTTGGAGAAGGTGTGATTACTCGGAAACGGCTCGTAGGATTTTTAGTGTAATTTCCAGGAAAAATCAACAACGCTTTTTTTTGCCAATTTGGAGAAAGTGTGATTACTCGGGAACGGCTCGTAAGATTTTTAGTGTATTTTCCAGGAAAAATCAGCAACGCTTTTTTTTTGGCCAATTTGGAGAAGATGGGATTACTCGGGAACGGCTCGTAGGATTTTTAGTGTAATTTCCAGGAAAAATCAGCAAGGTTTTTTTTTTGCCACTTTGGAGAAGGTGTGATTACTCGGGAACGGCTCGTAGGATTTTTAGTGTATTTTCCAGGAAAAATCAACAACGCTTTTTTTTGCCAATTTGGAGAAAGTGTGATTACTCGGGAACGGCTCGTAAGATTTTTAGTGTATTTTTCAGGAAAAATCAGCAACGCTTTTTTTTCTAATTTGGAGAAGGTGTGATTACTCGGGAACGGCTCGTAGGTTTTTTAGTGTATTTTCCAGGAAAAATGTGCAACGATTTTTTTTGGCCAATTTGGAGAAGGTGTGATTACTCCGGAACGGCTCGTAAGATTTTTAGTGTATTTTCCAGGAAAAATCAACAACGCTTTTTTTGGCCAATTTGGAGAAGCTGTGATTACTCGGGAACGGCTCGTAAGATTTTTGATGTATTTTCCAGGAAAAATCAACAACGCTTTTTTTGGCCAATTTGGAGAAGGTGTGATTACTCGGGAACGGCTCGTAGGATTTTTAGTGTATTTTCCAGGAAAAATCAGCAACGCTTTTTTTTTTGCTAATTTGGAGAAGATGGGATTACTCGGGAACGGCTCGTAGGTTTTTTAGTGTATTTTCCAGGAAAAATGTGCAACGCTTTTTTTTGGCCAATTTGGAGAAGGTGTGATTACTCGGAAACGGCTCGTAAGATTTTTAGTGTATTTTCCAGGAAAAATCAGCAACGTTTTTTTTTGGCCAATTTGGAGAAAGTGTGATTACTCGGGAACTGCTCGTAGGATTTTTAGTGTATTTTCCAGGAAAAATCAACAACGCTTTTTTTTGCCAATTTGGAGAAGATGGGATTACTCGGGAACGGCTCGTAAGATTTTTGATGTTTTTTCCAGGAAAAATCAGCAACGCTTTTTTTGGCCAATTTGGAGAAGGTGTGATTACTCGGGAACGGCTCGTAAGATTTTTGATGTTTTTTCCAGGAAAAATCAGCAACGCTTTTTTTGGCCAATTTGGAGAAGGTGTGATTACTCGGGAACGGCTCGTAGGTTTTTTAGTGTATTTTCCAGGAAAAATCAGCAACGCTTTTTTTGGCCAATTTGGAGAAGATGGGATTACTCGGGAACGGCTCGTAGGTTTTTTAGTGTATTTTCCAGGAAAAATCAGCAACGCTTTTTTTTCTAATTTGGAGAAGATGGGATTACTCGGGAACGGCTCGTAGGTTTTTTAGTGTATTTTCCAGGAAAAATCAGCAACGCTTTTTTTGGCCAATTTGGAGAAGGTGTGATTACTCGGGAACGGCTCGTAGGTTTTTTAGTGTATTTTCCAGGAAAAATCAACAACGCTTTTTTTTGGCCAATTTGGAGAAGGTGTGATTACTCGGAAACGGCTCATAAAATTTTTAATATATTTTCCAGCTAAAATCAGCAACGCTTTTTTTGGCCAATTTGGAGAAGGTGTGATTACTCGGGAACGGCTCGTAAGATTTTTGATGTTTTTTCCAGGAAAAATCAGCAACGCTTTTTTTGGCCAATTTGGAGAAGCTGTGATTACTCGGGAACGGCTCGTAGGATTTTTAGTGTATTTTCCAGGAAAAATCAACAACGCTTTTTTTGGCCAATTTGGAGAAGGTGTGATTACTCGGGAACGGCTCGTAAGATTTTTGATGTTTTTTCCAGGAAAAATCAGCAACGCTTTTTTTGGCCAATTTGGAGAAGGTGTGATTACTCGGGAACGGCTCGTAGGATTTTTAGTGTATTTTCCAGGAAAAATCAGCAACGCTTTTTTTGGCCAATTTGGAGAAGGTGTGATTACTCGGGAACGGCTCGTAGGATTTTTAGTGTATTTTCCAGGAAAAATCAGCAACGCTTTTTTTTCTAATTTGGAGAAGGTGTGATTACTCGGGAACGGCTCGTAGGATTTTTAGTGTATTTTCCAGGAAAAATCAGCAACGCTTTTTTTGGCCAATTTGGAGAAGGTGTGATTACTCGGGAACGGCTCGTAGGATTTTTGATGTTTTTTCCAGGAAAAATCAGCAACGCTTTTTTTGGCCAATTTGGAGAAGGTGTGATTACTCGGGAACGGCTCGTAGGATTTTTAGTGTATTTTCCAGGAAAAATCAGCAACGCTTTTTTTTGGCCAATTTGGAGAAGGTGTGATTACTCGGGAACGGCTCGTAGGTTTTTTAGTGTATTTTCCAGGAAAAATCAGCAACGCTTTTTTTTCTAATTTGGAGAAGATGGGATTACTCGGGAACGGCTCGTAGGTTTTTTAGTGTATTTTCCAGGAAAAATCAGCAACGCTTTTTTTTTGGCCAATTTGGAGAAGGTGTGATTACTCGGGAACGGCTCGTAAGATTTTTAGTGTATTTTCCAGGAAAAATCAACAACGCTTTTTTTGGCCAATTTGGAGAAGGTGTGATTACTCGGGAACGGCTCGTAAGATTTTTAGTGTATTTTCCAGGAAAAATCAACAACGCTTTTTTTGGCCAATTTGGAGAAGGTGTGATTACTCGGGAACGGCTCGTAGGATTTTTAGTGTATTTTCCAGGAAAAATCAGCAACGCTTTTTTTTGGCCAATTTGGAGAAGGTGTGATTACTCGGGAACGGCTCGTAGGATTTTTAGTGTATTTTTCAGGAAAAATCAACAACGCTTTTTTTGGCCAATTTGGAGAAGATGGGATTACTCGGGAACGGCTCGTAGGTTTTTTAGTGTATTTTCCAGGAAAAATCAACAACGCTTTTTTTGGCCAATTTGGAGAAGGTGTGATTACTCGGGAACGGCTCGTAGGATTTTTAGTGTATTTTCCAGGAAAAATCAGCAACGCTTTTTTTTCTAATTTGGAGAAGGTGTGATTACTCGGGAACGGCTCGTAAGATTTTTGATGTATTTTTCAGGAAAAATCAGCAACGCTTTTTTTGGCCAATTTGGAGAAGGTGTGATTACTCGGGAACGGCTCGTAGGATTTTTAGTGTATTTTCCAGGAAAAATGTGCAACGCTTTTTGTGGCCAATTTGGAGAAGGTGTGATTACTCGGGAACGGCTCGTAGGATTTTTAGTGTTTTTTCCAGGAAAAATCAGCAACGCTTTTTTTTGCCAATTTGGAGAAGGTGTGATTACTCGGGAACGGCTAGTAGGATTTTTAGTGTATTTTCCAGGAAAAATCAGCAACGCTTTTTTTGGCCAATTTGGAGAAGGTGTGATTACTCGGGAACGGCTCGTAGGATTTTTAGTGTATTTTCCAGGAAAAATCAGCAACGCTTTTTTTGGCCAATTTGGAGAAGGTGTGATTACTCGGGAACGGCTCGTAGGATTTTTAGTGTATTTTCCAGGAAAAATCAACAACGCTTTTTTTGGCCAATTTGGAGAAGGTGTGATTACTCGGAAACGGCTCGTAAGATTTTTGATGTTTTTTCCAGGAAAAATCAGCAAGGTTTTTTTTTTGATAATTTGGAGAAGATGGGATTACTCGGGAACGGCTCGTAAGATTTTTAGAGTATTTTCCAGGAAAAATCAGCAACGCTTTTTTTGGCCAATTTGGAGAAGGTGTGATTACTCGGGAACGGCTCGTAAGATTTTTAGTGTATTTTCCAGGAAAAATCAGCAACGCTTTTTTTTTGGCCAATTTGGAGAAGGTGTGATTACTCGGGAACGGCTCGTAGGATTTTTAGTGTAATTTCCAGGAAAAATCAACAACGCTTTTTTTTGGCCAATTTGGAGAAGGTGTGATTACTCGGGAACGGCTCGTAAGATTTTTAGTGTATTTTCCAGGAAAAATCAGCAACGCTTTTTTTTTGCCAATTTGGAGAAGGTGTGATTACTCGGGAACGGCTCGTAAGATTTTTGATGTTTTTTCCAGGAAAAATCAGCAACGCTTTTTTTGGCCAATTTGGAGATGGTGTGATTACTCGGGAACGGCTCGTAGGATTTTTAGTGTATTTTCCAGGAAAAATCAGCAACGCTTTTTTTTGGCCAATTTGGAGAAGGTGTGATTACTCGGGAACTGCTCGTAGGATTTTTAGTGTATTTTCCAGGAAAAATCAGCAACGCTTTTTTTGGCCAATTTGGAGAAGATGGGATTACTCGGGAACGGCTCGTAGGTTTTTTAGTGTTTTTTCCAGGAAAAATCAGCAACGCTTTTTTTGGCCAATTTGGAGAAGGTGTGATTACTCGGGAACGGCTCGTAAGATTTTTAGTGTATTTTCCAGAAAAAATCAACAACGCTTTTTTTGGCCAATTTGGAGAAGGTGTGATTACTCGGGAACGGCTCGTAGGATTTTTAGTGTATTTTCCAGGAAAAATCAGCAACGCTTTTTTTTCTAATTTGGAGAAGATGGGATTACTCGGGAACGGCTCGTAAGATTTTTAGTGTATTTTCCAGGAAAAATCAGCAACGCTTTTTTTGGCCAATTTGGAGAAGCTGTGATTACTCGGGAACGGCTCGTAGGATTTTTAGTGTATTTTCCAGGAAAAATCAGCAACGCTTTTTTTTCTAATTTGGAGAAGATGGGATTACTCGGGAACGGCTCGTAAGATTTTTAGTGTATTTTCCAGGAAAAATCAGCAACGCTTTTTTTGGCCAATTTGGAGAAGATGGGATTACTCGGGAACGGCTCGTAGGTTTTTTAGTGTATTTTCCAGGAAAAATCAGCAACGCTTTTTTTGGCCAATTTGGAGAAGATGGGATTACTCGGGAACGGCTCGTAGGTTTTTTAGTGTATTTTTCAGGAAAAATCAGCAACGCTTTTTTTGGCCAATTTGGAGAAGGTGTGATTACTCGGGAACGGCTCGTAAGATTTTTGATGTTTTTTCCAGGAAAAATCAGCAACGTTTTTTTTGGCCAATTTGGAGATGGTGTGATTACTCGGGAACGGCTCGTAGGATTTTTAGTGTATTTTCCAGGAAAAATCAACAACGCTTTTTTTTGGCCAATTTGGAGAAGGTGTGATTACTCGGGAACGGCTCGTAGGATTTTTAGTGTATTTTCCAGGAAAAATCAGCAACGCTTTTTTTGGCCAATTTGGAGAAGGTGTGATTACTCGGGAACGGCTCGTAGGATTTTTAGTGTATTTTCCAGGAAAAATCAGCAACGCTTTTTTTGGCCAATTTGGAGAAGGTGTGATTACTCGGGAACGGCTCGTAGGATTTTTAGTGTATTTTCCAGGAAAAATGTGCAACGCTTTTTGTGGCCAATTTGGAGAAGGTGTGATTACTCGGGAACGGCTCGTAGGATTTTTAGTGTATTTTCCAGGAAAAATCAGCAACGCTTTTTTTTGGCCAATTTGGAGAAGGTGTGATTACTCGGGAACGGCTCGTAGGTTTTTTAGTGTATTTTCCAGGAAAAATCAGCAACGCTTTTTTTTCTAATTTGGAGAAGATGGGATTACTCGGGAACGGCTCGTAGGTTTTTTAGTGTATTTTCCAGGAAAAATCAGCAACGCTTTTTTTTGGCCAATTTGGAGAAGGTGTGATTACTCGGGAACGGCTCGTAAGATTTTTAGTGTATTTTCCAGGAAAAATCAACAACGCTTTTTTTTGGCCAATTTGGAGAAGGTGTGATTACTCGGGAACGGCTCGTAAGATTTTTAGTGTATTTTCCAGGAAAAATCAACAACGCTTTTTTTGGCCAATTTGGAGAAGGTGTGATTACTCGGGAACGGCTCGTAGGATTTTTAGTGTATTTTCCAGGAAAAATCAGCAACGCTTTTTTTTGGCCAATTTGGAGAAGGTGTGATTACTCGGGAACGGCTCGTAGGATTTTTAGTGTATTTTTCAGGAAAAATCAACAACGCTTTTTTTGGCCAATTTGGAGAAGATGGGATTACTCGGGAACGGCTCGTAGGTTTTTTAGTGTATTTTCCAGGAAAAATCAACAACGCTTTTTTTGGCCAATTTGGAGAAGGTGTGATTACTCGGGAACGGCTCGTAGGATTTTTAGTGTATTTTCCAGGAAAAATCAGCAACGCTTTTTTTTCTAATTTGGAGAAGGTGTGATTACTCGGGAACGGCTCGTAAGATTTTTGATGTATTTTTCAGGAAAAATCAGCAACGCTTTTTTTGGCCAATTTGGAGAAGGTGTGATTACTCGGGAACGGCTCGTAGGATTTTTAGTGTATTTTCCAGGAAAAATCAACAACGCTTTTTTTGGCCAATTTGGAGAAGGTGTGATTACTCGGGAACGGCTCGTAAGATTTTTGATGTTTTTTCCAGGAAAAATCAGCAACGCTTTTTTTGGCCAATTTGGAGAAGGTGTGATTACTCGGGAACGGCTCGTAGGATTTTTAGTGTATTTTCCAGGAAAAATCAGCAACGCTTTTTTTGGCCAATTTGGAGAAGGTGTGATTACTCGGGAACGGCTCGTAGGATTTTTAGTGTATTTTCCAGGAAAAATCAGCAACGCTTTTTTTTCTAATTTGGAGAAGGTGTGATTACTCGGGAACGGCTCGTAGGATTTTTAGTGTATTTTCCAGGAAAAATCAGCAACGCTTTTTTTGGCCAATTTGGAGAAGGTGTGATTACTCGGGGACGGCTCGTAGGATTTTTGATGTTTTTTCCAGGAAAAATCAGCAACGCTTTTTTTGGCCAATTTGGAGAAGGTGTGATTACTCGGGAACGGCTCGTAGGATTTTTAGTGTATTTTCCAGGAAAAATCAGCAACGCTTTTTTTTGGCCAATTTGGAGAAGGTGTGATTACTCGGGAACGGCTCGTAGGTTTTTTAGTGTATTTTCCAGGAAAAATCAGCAACGCTTTTTTTTCTAATTTGGAGAAGATGGGATTACTCGGGAACGGCTCGTAGGTTTTTTAGTGTATTTTCCAGGAAAAATCAGCAACGCTTTTTTTTGGCCAATTTGGAGAAGGTGTGATTACTCGGGAACGGCTCGTAAGATTTTTAGTGTATTTTCCAGGAAAAATCAACAACGCTTTTTTTGGCCAATTTGGAGAAGGTGTGATTACTCGGGAACGGCTCGTAAGATTTTTAGTGTATTTTCCAGGAAAAATCAACAACGCTTTTTTTGGCCAATTTGGAGAAGGTGTGATTACTCGGGAACGGCTCGTAGGATTTTTAGTGTATTTTCCAGGAAAAATCAGCAACGCTTTTTTTTGGCCAATTTGGAGAAGGTGTGATTACTCGGGAACGGCTCGTAGGATTTTTAGTGTATTTTTCAGGAAAAATCAACAACGCTTTTTTTGGCCAATTTGGAGAAGATGGGATTACTCGGGAACGGCTCGTAGGTTTTTTAGTGTATTTTCCAGGAAAAATCAACAACGCTTTTTTTGGCCAATTTGGAGAAGGTGTGATTACTCGGGAACGGCTCGTAGGATTTTTAGTGTATTTTCCAGGAAAAATCAGCAACGCTTTTTTTTCTAATTTGGAGAAGGTGTGATTACTCGGGAACGGCTCGTAAGATTTTTGATGTATTTTTCAGGAAAAATCAGCAACGCTTTTTTTGGCCAATTTGGAGAAGGTGTGATTACTCGGGAACGGCTCGTAGGATTTTTAGTGTATTTTCCAGGAAAAATGTGCAACGCTTTTTGTGGCCAATTTGGAGAAGGTGTGATTACTCGGGAACGGCTCGTAGGATTTTTAGTGTTTTTTCCAGGAAAAATCAGCAACGCTTTTTTTTGCCAATTTGGAGAAGGTGTGATTACTCGGGAACGGCTCGTAGGATTTTTAGTGTATTTTCCAGGAAAAATCAGCAACGCTTTTTTTGGCCAATTTGGAGAAGGTGTGATTACTCGGGAACGGCTCGTAGGATTTTTAGTGTATTTTCCAGGAAAAATCAGCAACGCTTTTTTTGGCCAATTTGGAGAAGGTGTGATTACTCGGGAACGGCTCGTAGGATTTTTAGTGTATTTTCCAGGAAAAATCAACAACGCTTTTTTTGGCCAATTTGGAGAAGGTGTGATTACTCGGAAACGGCTCGTAAGATTTTTGATGTTTTTTCCAGGAAAAATCAGCAAGGTTTTTTTTTGGATAATTTGGAGAAGATGGGATTACTCGGGAACGGCTCGTAAGATTTTTAGAGTATTTTCCAGGAAAAATCAGCAACGCTTTTTTTGGCCAATTTGGAGAAGGTGTGATTACTCGGGAACGGCTCGTAAGATTTTTAGTGTATTTTCCAGGAAAAATCAGCAACGCTTTTTTTTTGGCCAATTTGGAGAAGGTGTGATTACTCGGGAACGGCTCGTAGGATTTTTAGTGTAATTTCCAGGAAAAATCAACAACGCTTTTTTTTGGCCAATTTGGAGAAGGTGTGATTACTCGGGAACGGCTCGTAAGATTTTTAGTGTATTTTCCAGGAAAAATCAGCAACGCTTTTTTTTTGCCAATTTGGAGAAGGTGTGATTACTCGGGAACGGCTCGTAAGATTTTTGATGTTTTTTCCAGGAAAAATCAGCAACGCTTTTTTTGGCCAATTTGGAGATGGTGTGATTACTCGGGAACGGCTCGTAGGATTTTTAGTGTATTTTCCAGGAAAAATCAGCAACGCTTTTTTTTGGCCAATTTGGAGAAGGTGTGATTACTCGGGAACTGCTCGTAGGATTTTTAGTGTATTTTCCAGGAAAAATCAGCAACGCTTTTTTTGGCCAATTTGGAGAAGATGGGATTACTCGGGAACGGCTCGTAGGTTTTTTAGTGTTTTTTCCAGGAAAAATCAGCAACGCTTTTTTTGGCCAATTTGGAGAAGGTGTGATTACTCGGGAACGGCTCGTAAGATTTTTAGTGTGTTTTCCAGGAAAAATCAACAACGCTTTTTTTGGCCAATTTGGAGAAGGTGTGATTACTCGGGAACGGCTCGTAGGATTTTTAGTGTATTTTCCAGGAAAAATCAGCAACGCTTTTTTTTCTAATTTGGAGAAGATGGGATTACTCGGGAACGGCTCGTAAGATTTTTAGTGTATTTTCCAGGAAAAATCAGCAACGCTTTTTTTGGCCAATTTGGAGAAGCTGTGATTACTCGGGAACGGCTCGTAGGATTTTTAGTGTATTTTCCAGGAAAAATCAGCAACGCTTTTTTTTCTAATTTGGAGAAGATGGGATTACTCGGGAACGGCTCGTAAGATTTTTAGTGTATTTTCCAGGAAAAATCAGCAACGCTTTTTTTGGCCAATTTGGAGAAGATGGGATTACTCGGGAACGGCTCGTAGGTTTTTTAGTGTATTTTCCAGGAAAAATCAGCAACGCTTTTTTTGGCCAATTTGGAGAAGATGGGATTACTCGGGAACGGCTCGTAGGTTTTTTAGTGTATTTTTCAGGAAAAATCAGCAACGCTTTTTTTGGCCAATTTGGAGAAGGTGTGATTACTCGGGAACGGCTCGTAAGATTTTTGATGTTTTTTCCAGGAAAAATCAGCAACGTTTTTTTTGGCCAATTTGGAGATGGTGTGATTACTCGGGAACGGCTCGTAGGATTTTTAGTGTATTTTCCAGGAAAAATCAACAACGCTTTTTTTTGGCCAATTTGGAGAAGGTGTGATTACTCGGGAACGGCTCGTAGGATTTTTAGTGTATTTTCCAGGAAAAATCAGCAACGCTTTTTTTGGCCAATTTGGAGAAGGTGTGATTACTCGGGAACGGCTCGTAGGATTTTTAGTGTATTTTCCAGGAAAAATCAGCAACGCTTTTTTTGGCCAATTTGGAGAAGGTGTGATTACTCGGGAACGGCTCGTAGGATTTTTAGTGTATTTTCCAGGAAAAATGTGCAACGCTTTTTGTGGCCAATTTGGAGAAGGTGTGATTACTCGGGAACGGCTCGTAGGATTTTTAGTGTTTTTTCCAGGAAAAATCAGCAACGCTTTTTTTTGCCAATTTGGAGAAGGTGTGATTACTCGGGAACGGCTCGTAGGATTTTTAGTGTATTTTCCAGGAAAAATCAGCAACGCTTTTTTTGGCCAATTTGGAGAAGGTGTGATTACTCGGGAACGGCTCGTAGGATTTTTAGTGTATTTTCCAGGAAAAATCAGCAACGCTTTTTTTGGCCAATTTGGAGAAGGTGTGATTACTCGGGAACGGCTCGTAGGATTTTTAGTGTATTTTCCAGGAAAAATCAACAACGCTTTTTTTGGCCAATTTGGAGAAGGTGTGATTACTCGGAAACGGCTCGTAAGATTTTTGATGTTTTTTCCAGGAAAAATCAGCAAGGTTTTTTTTTGGCTAATTTGGAGAAGATGGGATTACTCGGGAACGGCTCGTAAGATTTTTAGTGTATTTTCCAGGAAAAATCAGCAACGCTTTTTTTGGCCAATTTGGAGAAGGTGTGATTACTCGGGAACGGCTCGTAAGATTTTTAGTGTATTTTCCAGGAAAAATCAGCAACGCTTTTTTTTGGCCAATTTGGAGAAGGTGTGATTACTCGGGAACGGCTCGTAGGATTTTTAGTGTAATTTCCAGGAAAAATCAACAACGCTTTTTTTTGGCCAATTTGGAGAAGGTGTGATTACTCGGGAACGGCTCGTAAGATTTTTAGTGTATTTTCCAGGAAAAATCAGCAACGCTTTTTTTTGCCAATTTGGAGAAGGTGTGATTACTCGGGAACGGCTCGTAAGATTTTTGATGTTTTTTCCAGGAAAAATCAGCAACGCTTTTTTTGGCCAATTTGGAGATGGTGTGATTACTCGGGAACGGCTCGTAGGATTTTTAGTGTATTTTCCAGGAAAAATCAGCAACGCTTTTTTTTGGCCAATTTGGAGAAGGTGTAATTACTCGGGAACTGCTCGTAGGATTTTTAGTGTATTTTCCAGGAAAAATCAGCAACGCTTTTTTTGGCCAATTTGGAGAAGATGGGATTACTCGGGAACGGCTCGTAGGTTTTTTAGTGTTTTTTCCAGGAAAAATCAGCAACGCTTTTTTTGGCCAATTTGGAGAAGGTGTGATTACTCGGGAACGGCTCGTAAGATTTTTAGTGTATTTTCCAGGAAAAATCAACAACGCTTTTTTTGGCCAATTTGGAGAAGGTGTGATTACTCGGGAACGGCTCGTAGGATTTTTAGTGTATTTTCCAGGAAAAATCAGCAACGCTTTTTTTTCTAATTTGGAGAAGATGGGATTACTCGGGAACGGCTCGTAAGATTTTTAGTGTATTTTCCAGGAAAAATCAGCAACGCTTTTTTGGCCAATTTGGAGAAGCTGTGATTACTCGGGAACGGCTCGTAGGATTTTTAGTGTATTTTCCAGGAAAAATCAGCAACGCTTTTTTTTCTAATTTGGAGAAGATGGGATTACTCGGGAACGGCTCGTAAGATTTTTAGTGTATTTTCCAGGAAAAATCAGCAACGCTTTTTTTGGCCAATTTGGAGAAGATGGGATTACTCGGGAACGGCTCGTAGGTTTTTTAGTGTATTTTCCAGGAAAAATCAGCAACGCTTTTTTTGGCCAATTTGGAGAAGATGGGATTACTCGGGAACGGCTCGTAGGTTTTTTAGTGTATTTTTCAGGAAAAATCAGCAACGCTTTTTTTGGCCAATTTGGAGAAGGTGTGATTACTCGGGAACGGCTCGTAAGATTTTTGATGTTTTTTCCAGGAAAAATCAGCAACGCTTTTTTTGGCCAATTTGGAGATGGTGTGATTACTCGGGAACGGCTCGTAGGATTTTTAGTGTATTTTCCAGGAAAAATCAACAACGCTTTTTTTTGGCCAATTTGGAGAAGGTGTGATTACTCGGGAACGGCTCATAAAATTTTTAATATATTTTCCAGGAAAAATCAGCAACACTTTTTTTGGCCAATTTGGAGAAGGTGTGATTACTCGGGAACGGCTCGTAAGATTTTTAGTGTATTTTCCAGGAAAAATCAGCAACGCTTTTTTTGGCCAATTTGGAGAAGATGGGATTACTCGGGAACGGCTCGTAGGTTTTTTAGTGTATTTTCCAGGAAAAATCAGCAACGCTTTTTTTGGCCAATTTGGAGAAGGTGTGATTACTCGGGAACGGCTCGTAAGATTTTTGATGTTTTTTCCAGGAAAAATCAGCAACGCTTTTTTTGGCCAATTTGGAGAAGGTGTGATTACTCGGGAACGGCTCGTAAGATTTTTGATGTTTTTTCCAGGAAAAATCAGCAACGCTTTTTTTGGCCAATTTGGAGAAGGTGTGATTACTCGGGAACGGCTCGTAGGATTTTTAGTGTATTTTCCAGGAAAAATCAACAACGCTTTTTTTGGCCAATTTGGAGAAGGTGTGATTACTCGGGAACGGCTCGTAAGATTTTTGATGTTTTTTCCAGGAAAAATCAGCAACGCTTTTTTTGGCCAATTTGGAGAAGGTGTGATTACTTGGGAACGGCTCGTAAGATTTTTAGTGTATTTTCCAGGAAAAATCAGCAAGGTTTTTTTTTGGCCAATTTGGAGAAGGTGTGATTACTCGGGAACGGCTCGTAGGTTTTTTAGTGTATTTTTCAGGAAAAATCAGCAACGCTTTTTTTTGGCCAATTTGGAGAAGATGGGATTACTCGGGAACGGCTCGTAGGTTTTTTAGTGTATTTTCCAGGAAAAATCAGCAACGCTTTTTTTGGCCAATTTGGAGAAGATGGGATTACTCGGGAACGGCTCGTAGGTTTTTTAGTGTATTTTTCAGGAAAAATCAGCAACGCTTTTTTTGGCCAATTTGGAGAAGGTGTGATTACTCGGGAACGGCTCGTAAGATTTTTGATGTTTTTTCCAGGAAAAATCAGCAACGCTTTTTTTGGCCAATTTGGAGATGGTGTGATTACTCGGGAACGGCTCGTAGGATTTTTAGTGTATTTTCCAGGAAAAATCAGCAACGCTTTTTTTGGCCAATTTGGAGAAGGTGTGATTACTCGGGAACGGCTCGTAAGATTTTTAGTGTATTTTCCAGGAAAAATCAGCAACGCTTTTTTTGGCCAATTTGGAGAAGGTGTGATTACTCGGGATTGGCTCGTAGGATTTTTAGTGTATTTTCCAGGAAAAATCAGCAACGCTTTTTTTTGGCCAATTTGGAGAAGATGGGATTACTCGGGAACGGCTCGTAAGATTTTTAGTGTATTTTCCAGGAAAAATCAGCAACGCTTTTTTTGGCCAATTTGGAGAAGGTGTGATTACTCGGGATTGGCTCGTAGGATTTTTAGTGTATTTTCCAGGAAAAATCAGCAACGCTTTTTTTTGGCCTTTTGGAGAAGATGGGATTACTCGGGAACGGCTCGTAGGATTTTTAGTGTATTTTCCAGGAAAAATCAACAACGCTTTTTTTGGCCAATTTGGAGAAGGTGTGATTACTCAGGAACGGCTCGTAGGTTTTTTAGTGTATTTTCCAGGAAAAATCAACAACGCTTTTTTTTGGCCAATTTGGAGAAGGTGTGATTACTCGGGAACGGCTCATAAAATTTTTAGTGTATTTTCCAGGAAAAATCAGCAACGCTTTTTTTGGCCAATTTGGAGAAGGTGTGATTACTCGGGAACGGCTCGTAAGATTTTTAGTGTATTTTCCAGGAAAAATCAACAACTCTTTTTTTTCTAATTTGGAGAAGATGGGATTACTCGGGAACGGCTCGTAGGTTTTTTAGTGTAATTTCCAGGAAAAATCAACAACGCTTTTTTTTGGCCAATTTGGAGAAGCTGTGATTACTCGGGAACGGCTCGTAGGATTTTTAGTGTATTTTCCAGGAAAAATCAACAACGCTTTTTTTGGCCAATTTGGAGAAGGTGTGATTACTCGGGAACGGCTCGTAGGTTTTTTAGTGTATTTTCCAGGAAAAATCAACAACGCTTTTTTTTGGCCAATTTGGAGAAGGTGTGATTACTCGGGAACGGCTCATAAAATTTTTAGTGTATTTTCCAGGAAAAATCAGCAACGCTTTTTTTGGCCAATTTGGAGAAGGTGTGATTACTCGGGAACGGCTCGTAAGATTTTTAGTGTATTTTCCAGGAAAAATCAGCAACGCTTTTTTTGGCCAATTTGGAGAAGGTGTGATTACTCGGGAACGGCTCGTAGGTTTTTTAATATATTTTCCAGGAAAAATCAGCAACGCTTTTTTTTTGCTAATTTGGAGAAGATGGGATTACTCGGGAACGGCTCGTAGGATTTTAAGTGTATTTTCCAGGAAAAATCAGCAACACTTTTTTTTGCCAATTTGGAGAAGGTGTGATTACTCGGGAACGGCTCGTAAGATTTTTGATGTTTTTCCAGGAAAAATCAACAAGGTTTTTTTTTGGCCAATTTGGAGAAGGTGTGATTACTCGGGAACGGCTCGTAGGTTTTTTAGTGTATTTTTCAGGAAAAATCAGCAACGCTTTTTTTGGCCAATTTGGAGAAGCTGTGATTACTCGGGAACGGCTCGTAGGATTTTTAGTGTAATTTCCAGGAAAAATCAACAACGCTTTTTTTTGGCCAATTTGGAGAAGGTGTGATTACTCGGGAACGGCTCGTAGGATTTTTAGTGTATTTTCCAGGAAAAATCAGCAACGCTTTTTTTGCTAATTTGGAGAAGATGGGATTACTCCGGAACGGCTCGTAAGATTTTTAGTGTATTTTCCAGGAAAAATCAGCAACGCTTTTTTTTGGCCAATTTGGAGAAGATGGGATTACTCGGGAACTGCTCGTAGGATTTTTAGTGTATTTTCCAGGAAAAATCAACAACGCTTTTTTTTGGCCAATTTGGAGAAGGTGTGATTACTCGGGAACGGCTCGTAGGTTTTTTAGTGTATTTTCCAGGAAAAATCAGCAACGCTTTTTTTTGGCCAATTTGGAGAAGGTGTGATTACTCGGGAACGGCTCGTAGGATTTTTAGTGTATTTTCCAGGAAAAATCAACAACGCTTTTTTTGGCCAATTTGGAGACGGTGTGATTACTCGGAAACGGCTCGTAAGATTTTTAGTGTATTTTCCAGGAAAAATCAGCAACGCTTTTTTTGGCCAATTTGGAGAAGGTGTGATTACTCGGGAACGGCTCGTAAGATTTTTAGTGTATTTTCCAGGAAAAATCAGCAACGTTTTTTTTTGGCCAATTTGGAGAAGATGGGATTACTCGGGAACGGCTCGTAGGATTTTTAGTGTATTTTCCAGGAAAAATCAACAACGCTTTTTTTGGCCAATTTGGAGAAGATGGGATTACTCGGGAACGGCTCGTAGGATTTTTAGTGTATTTTCCAGGAAAAATCAACAACGCTTTTTTTGGCCAATTTGGAGAAGATGGGATTACTCGGGAACGGCTCGTAGGTTTTTTAGTGTAATTTCCAGGAAAAATCAACAACGCTTTTTTTTGGCCAATTTGGAGAAGCTGTGATTACTCGGGAACGGCTCGTAGGATTTTTAGTGTATTTTCCAGGAAAAATCAACAACGCTTTTTTTTGGCCAATTTGGAGAAGGTGTGATTACTCGGGAACGGCTCGTAGGATTTTTAGTGTAATTTCCAGGAAAAATCAACAACGCTTTTTTTGGCCAATTTGAAGAAGGTGTGATTACTCGGAAACGGCTCGTAAGATTTTTAGTGTATTTTCCAGGAAAAATCAGCAACGCTTTTTTTGGCCAATTTGGAGAAGGTGTGATTACTCGGGAACGGCTCGTAGGATTTTTGATGTTTTTTCCAGGAAAAATCAGCAACGCTTTTTTTTGGCCAATTTGGAGAAGGTGTGATTACTCGGGAACGGCTCGTAAGATTTTTAGTGTATTTTCCAGGAAAAATCAACAACGCTTTTTTTTGCCAATTTGGAGAAGGTGTGATTACTCGGGAACGGCTCGTAGGTTTTTTAGTGTATTTTCCAGGAAAAATCAACAACGCTTTTTTTTGCCAATTTGGAGAAGGTGTGATTACTCGGGAACGGCTCGTAGGTTTTTTAGTGTATTTTCCAGGAAAAATCAGCAACACTTTTTTTGGCCAATTTGGAGAAGGTGTGATTACTCGGGAACGGCTCGTAGGTTTTTTAGTGTATTTTCCAGGAAAAATCAGCAAGGTTTTTTTTTGGCCAATTTGGAGAAGGTGTGATTACTCGGGAACGGCTCGTAGGTTTTTTAGTGTATTTTTCAGGAAAAATCAGCAACGCTTTTTTTTGCCAATTTGGAGAAAGTGTGATTACTCCGGAATGGCTCGTAAGATTTTTTAGTGTATTTTCCAGGAAAAATCAACAACGCTTTTTTTTGCCAATTTGGAGAAGGTGTGATTACTCGGGAACGGCTCGTAGGTTTTTTAGTGTATTTTCCAGGAAAAATCAGCAACACTTTTTTTGGCCAATTTGGAGAAGGTGTGATTACTCGGGAACGGCTCGTAGGTTTTTTAGTGTATTTTCCAGGAAAAATCAGCAAGGTTTTTTTTTGGCCAATTTGGAGAAGGTGTGATTACTCGGGAACGGCTCGTAGGTTTTTTAGTGTATTTTTCAGGAAAAATCAGCAACGCTTTTTTTTGCCAATTTGGAGAAAGTGTGATTACTCCGGAATGGCTCGTAAGATTTTTTAGTGTATTTTCCAGGAAAAATCAACAACGCTTTTTTTGGCCAATTTGGAGAAGATGGGATTACTCGGGAACGGCTCGTAGGATTTTTAGTGTATTTTTCAGGAAAAATCAGCAACGCTTTTTTTTGCCAATTTGGAGAAGGTGTGATTACTCGGGAACGGCTCGTAGGTTTTTTAGTGTATTTTCCAGGAAAAATCAACAACGCTTTTTTTGGCCAATTTGGAGAAGGTGTGATTACTCGGGAACGGCTCGTAAGATTTTTAGTGTATTTTCCAGGAAAAATCAGCAACGTTTTTTTTTGGCCAATTTGGAGAAGATGGGATTACTCGGGAACGGCTCGTAAGATTTTTAGTGTATTTTCCAGGAAAAATCAACAACGCTTTTTTTTGCCAATTTGGAGAAGGTGTGATTACTCGGGAACGGCTCATAAAATTTTTAGTGTATTTTCCAGGAAAAATCAGCAACGCTTTTTTTGGCCAATTTGGAGAAGGTGTGATTACTCGGGAACGGCTCGTAGGATTTTTGATGTTTTTTCCAGGAAAAATCAGCAACGCTTTTTTTTGGCCAATTTGGAGAAGGTGTGATTACTCGGGAACGGCTCGTAAGATTTTTAGTGTATTTTCCAGGAAAAATCAACAACGCTTTTTTTTGCCAATTTGGAGAAGGTGTGATTACTCGGGAACGGCTCGTAGGTTTTTTAGTGTATTTTCCAGGAAAAATCAACAACGCTTTTTTTTGCCAATTTGGAGAAGGTGTGATTACTCGGGAACGGCTCGTAGGTTTTTTAGTGTATTTTCCAGGAAAAATCAGCAACACTTTTTTTGGCCAATTTGGAGAAGGTGTGATTACTCGGGAACGGCTCGTAGGTTTTTTAGTGTATTTTCCAGGAAAAATCAGCAAGGTTTTTTTTTGGCCAATTTGGAGAAGGTGTGATTACTCGGGAACGGCTCGTAGGTTTTTTAGTGTATTTTTCAGGAAAAATCAGCAACGCTTTTTTTTGCCAATTTGGAGAAAGTGTGATTACTCCGGAACGGCTCGTAAGATTTTTTAGTGTATTTTCCAGGAAAAATCAACAACGCTTTTTTTGGCCAATTTGGAGAAGATGGGATTACTCGGGAACGGCTCGTAGGATTTTTAGTGTATTTTCCAGGAAAAATCAGCAACGCTTTTTTTTGCCAATTTGGAGAAGGTGTGATTACTCGGGAACGGCTCGTAGGTTTTTTAGTGTATTTTCCAGGAAAAATCAACAACGCTTTTTTTGGCCAATTTGGAGAAGGTGTGATTACTCGGGAACGGCTCGTAGGTTTTTTAGTGTATTTTCCAGGAAAAATCAACAACGCTTTTTTTTGGCCAATTTGGAGAAGGTGTGATTACTCGGGAACGGCTCATAAAATTTTTAGTGTATTTTCCAGGAAAAATCAACAACTCTTTTTTTTCTAATTTGGAGAAGGTGTGATTACTCGGGAACGGCTCATAAAATTTTTAGTGTATTTTCCAGGAAAAATCAGCAACGCTTTTTTTGGCCAATTTGGAGAAGGTGTGATTACTCGGGAACGGCTCGTAAGATTTTTAGTGTATTTTCCAGGAAAAATCAGCAACGCTTTTTTTGGCCAATTTGGAGAAGGTGTGATTACTCGGGAACGGCTCGTAGGTTTTTTAATATATTTTCCAGGAAAAATCAGCAACGCTTTTTTTTTGCTAATTTGGAGAAGATGGGATTACTCGGGAACGGCTCGTAGGATTTTAAGTGTATTTTCCAGGAAAAATCAGCAACACTTTTTTTTGCCAATTTGGAGAAGGTGTGATTACTCGGGAACGGCTCGTAAGATTTTTGATGTTTTTCCAGGAAAAATCAACAAGGTTTTTTTTTGGCCAATTTGGAGAAGGTGTGATTACTCGGGAACGGCTCGTAGGTTTTTTAGTGTATTTTTCAGGAAAAATCAGCAACGCTTTTTTTGGCCAATTTGGAGAAGCTGTGATTACTCGGGAACGGCTCGTAGGATTTTTAGTGTAATTTCCAGGAAAAATCAACAACGCTTTTTTTTGGCCAATTTGGAGAAGGTGTGATTACTCGGGAACGGCTCGTAGGATTTTTAGTGTATTTTCCAGGAAAAATCAGCAACGCTTTTTTTGCTAATTTGGAGAAGATGGGATTACTCCGGAACGGCTCGTAAGATTTTTAGTGTATTTTCCAGGAAAAATCAACAACGCTTTTTTTGGCCAATTTGGAGAAGATGGGATTACTCGGGAACTGCTCGTAGGATTTTTAGTGTATTTTCCAGGAAAAATCAACAACGCTTTTTTTGGCCAATTTGGAGAAGCTGTGATTACTCGGGAACGGCTCGTAGGATTTTTAGTGTATTTTCCAGGAAAAATCAACAACGCTTTTTTTTGGCCAATTTGGAGAAGGTGTGATTACTCGGGAACGGCTCGTAGGTTTTTTAGTGTATTTTCCAGGAAAAATCAGCAACGCTTTTTTTTGGCCAATTTGGAGAAGGTGTGATTACTCTAGAACGGCTCGTAGGATTTTTAGTGTATTTTCCAGGAAAAATCAACAACGCTTTTTTTGGCCAATTTGGAGAAGGTGTGATTACTCGGAAACGGCTCGTAAGATTTTTAGTGTATTTTCCAGGAAAAATCAGCAACGCTTTTTTTGGCCAATTTGGAGAAGGTGTGATTACTCGGGAACGGCTCGTAAGATTTTTAGTGTATTTTCCAGGAAAAATCAGCAACGTTTTTTTTTGGCCAATTTGGAGAAGATGGGATTACTCGGGAACGGCTCGTAGGATTTTTAGTGTATTTTCCAGGAAAAATCAACAACGCTTTTTTTGGCCAATTTGGAGAAGATGGGATTACTCGGGAACGGCTCGTAGGATTTGTAGTGTATTTTCCAGGAAAAATCAACAACGCTTTTTTTGGCCAATTTGGAGAAGATGGGATTACTCGGGAACGGCTCGTAGGTTTTTTAGTGTAATTTCCAGGAAAAATCAACAACGCTTTTTTTTGGCCAATTTGGAGAAGCTGTGATTACTCGGGAACGGCTCGTAGGATTTTTAGTGTATTTTCCAGGAAAAATCAACAACGCTTTTTTTTGGCCAATTTGGAGAAGGTGTGATTACTCGGGAACGGCTCGTAGGATTTTTAGTGTAATTTCCAGGAAAAATCAACAACGCTTTTTTTGGCCAATTTGAAGAAGGTGTGATTACTCGGAAACGGCTCGTAAGATTTTTAGTGTATTTTCCAGGAAAAATCAGCAACGCTTTTTTTGGCCAATTTGGAGAAGGTGTGATTACTCGGGAACGGCTCGTAGGATTTTTGATGTTTTTTCCAGGAAAAATCAGCAACGCTTTTTTTTGGCCAATTTGGAGAAGGTGTGATTACTCGGGAACGGCTCGTAAGATTTTTAGTGTATTTTCCAGGAAAAATCAACAACGCTTTTTTTTGCCAATTTGGAGGTGTGATTACTCGGGAACGGCTCGTAGGTTTTTTAGTGTATTTTCCAGGAAAAATCAACAACGCTTTTTTTTGCCAATTTGGAGAAGGTGTGATTACTCGGGAACGGCTCGTAGGTTTTTTAGTGTATTTTCCAGGAAAAATCAGCAACACTTTTTTTGGCCAATTTGGAGAAGGTGTGATTACTCGGGAACGGCTCGTAGGTTTTTTAGTGTATTTTCCAGGAAAAATCAGCAAGGTTTTTTTTTGGCCAATTTGGAGAAGGTGTGATTACTCGGGAACGGCTCGTAGGTTTTTTAGTGTATTTTTCAGGAAAAATCAGCAACGCTTTTTTTTGCCAATTTGGAGAAAGTGTGATTACTCCGGAACGGCTCGTAAGATTTTTTAGTGTATTTTCCAGGAAAAATCAACAACGCTTTTTTTGGCCAATTTGGAGAAGATGGGATTACTCGGGAACGGCTCGTAGGATTTTTAGTGTATTTTCCAGGAAAAATCAGCAACGCTTTTTTTTGCCAATTTGGAGAAGGTGTGATTACTCGGGAACGGCTCGTAGGTTTTTTAGTGTATTTTCCAGGAAAAATCAGCAACGCTTTTTTTGGCCAATTTGGAGAAGGTGTGATTACTCGGGAACGGCTCGTAAGATTTTTGATGTATTTTCCAGGAAAAATCAGCAACGCTTTTTTTTTGGCCAATTTGGAGAAGGTGTGATTACTCGGGAACGGCTCGTAGGTTTTTTAGTGTATTTTTCAGGAAAAATCAGCAACGCTTTTTTTTCTAATTTGGAGAAGATGGGATTACTCGGGAACGGCTCGTAGGTTTTTTAGTGTATTTTCCAGGAAAAATCAGCAAGGTTTTTTTTTGGCCAATTTGGAGAAGGTGTGATTACTCGGGAACTGCTCGTAGGATTTTTAGTGTATTTTCCAGGAAAAATCAGCAACGCTTTTTTTTCTAATTTGGAGAAGATGGGATTACTCGGGAACGGCTCGTAGGTTTTTTAGTGTATTTTCCAGGAAAAATCAGCAACGCTTTTTTTTCTAATTTGGAGAAGGTGTGATTACTCGGGAACGGCTCGTAGGATTTTAAGTGTATTTTCCAGGAAAAATCAGCAACGCTTTTTTTTGGCCAATTTGGAGAAGGTGTGATTACTCGGGAACGGCTCGTAGGTTTTTTAGTGTATTTTTCAGGAAAAATCAGCAACGCTTTTTTTGGCCAATTTGGAGAAGGTGTGATTACTCGGGAACGGCTCGTAGGATTTTTGATGTTTTTTCCAGGAAAAATCAGCAACGCTTTTTTTGGCCAATTTGGAGATGGTGTGATTACTCGGGAACGGCTCGTAGGATTTTTAGTGTATTTTCCAGGAAAAATCAACAACGCTTTTTTTGGCCAATTTGGAGAAGATGGGATTACTCGGGAACGGCTCGTAGGTTTTTTAGTGTATTTTCCAGGAAAAATCAGCAACGCTTTTTTTGGCCAATTTGGAGAAGGTGTGATTACTCGGGAACTGCTCGTAGGATTTTTAGTGTATTTTCCAGGAAAAATCAACAACGCTTTTTTTGGCCAATTTGGAGAAGGTGTGATTACTCGGGAACTGCTCGTAGGATTTTTAGTGTATTTTCCAGGAAAAATCAACAACGCTTTTTTTGGCCAATTTGGAGAAGCTGTGATTACTCGGGAACGGCTCGTAGGATTTTTAGTGTATTTTCCAGGAAAAATCAACAACGCTTTTTTTTTGGCCAATTTGGAGAAGGTGTGATTACTCGGGAACGGCTCGTAGGTTTTTTAGTGTATTTTCCAGGAAAAATCAGCAACGCTTTTTTTTGGCCAATTTGGAGAAGGTGTGATTACTCGGGAACGGCTCGTAGGATTTTTAGTGTATTTTCCAGGAAAAATCAACAACGCTTTTTTTGGCCAATTTGGAGAAGGTGTGATTACTCGGAAACGGCTCGTAAGATTTTTAGTGTATTTTCCAGGAAAAATCAGCAACGCTTTTTTTGGCCAATTTGGAGAAGGTGTGATTACTCGGGAACGGCTCGTAAGATTTTTAGTGTATTTTCCAGGAAAAATCAGCAACGTTTTTTTTGGCCAATTTGGAGAAGATGGGATTACTCGGGAACGGCTCGTAGGATTTTTAGTGTATTTTCCAGGAAAAATCAACAACGCTTTTTTTGGCCAATTCGGAGAAGATGGGATTACTCGGGAACGGCTCGTAGGTTTTTTAGTGTAATTTCCAGGAAAAATCAACAACGCTTTTTTTTGGCCAATTTGGAGAAGCTGTGATTACTCGGGAACGGCTCGTAGGATTTTTAGTGTATTTTCCAGGAAAAATCAACAACGCTTTTTTTGGCCAATTTGGAGAAGGTGTGATTACTCGGGAACGGCTCGTAGGTTTTTTAGTGTATTTTCCAGGAAAAATCAACAACGCTTTTTTTTGGCCAATTTGGAGAAGGTGTGATTACTCGGGAACGGCTCGTAGGTTTTTTAGTGTATTTTCCAGGAAAAATCAGCAACGCTTTTTTTTGGCCAATTTGGAGAAGGTGTGATTACTCGGGAACGGCTCGTAGGATTTTTAGTGTATTTTCCAGGAAAAATCAACAACGCTTTTTTTGGCCAATTTGGAGAAGGTGTGATTACTCGGGAACGGCTCGTAGGTTTTTTAGTGTATTTTCCAGGAAAAATCAACAACGCTTTTTTTTGGCCAATTTGGAGAAGGTGTGATTACTCGGGAACGGCTCGTAGGTTTTTTAGTGTATTTTCCAGGAAAAATCAGCAACGCTTTTTTTTGGCCAATTTGGAGAAGGTGTGATTACTCGGAAACGGCTCGTAGGTTTTTTAGTGTATTTTTCAGGAAAAATCAGCAACGCTTTTTTTTGGCCAATTTGGAGAAGGTGTGATTACTCGGGAACTGCTCGTAGGATTTTTAGTGTATTTTCCAGGAAAAATCAGCAACGCTTTTTTTTCTAATTTGGAGAAGGTGTGATTACTCGGGAACGGCTCGTAGGATTTTAAGTGTATTTTCCAGGAAAAATCAGCAACGCTTTTTTTTGGCCAATTTGGAGAAGGTGTGATTACTCGGGAACGGCTCGTAGGTTTTTTAGTGTATTTTTCAGGAAAAATCAGCAACGCTTTTTTTGGCCAATTTGGAGAAAGTGTGATTACTCGGGAACGGCTCGTAGGATTTTTGATGTTTTTTCCAGGAAAAATCAGCAACGCTTTTTTTGGCCAATTTGGAGATGGTGTGATTACTCGGGAACGGCTCGTAAGATTTTTAGTGTATTTTCCAGGAAAAATCAACAACGCTTTTTTTGGCCAATTTGGAGAAGATGGGATTACTCGGGCACGGCTCGTTGGTTTTTTAGTGTATTTTCCAGGAAAAATCAGCAACGCTTTTTTTGGCCAATTTGGAGAAGGTGTGATTACTCGGGAACTGCTCGTAAGATTTTTGATGTTTTTTCCAGGAAAAATCAGCAACGCTTTTTTTGGCCAATTTGGAGAAGGTGTGATTACTCGGGAACGGCTCGTAGGATTTTTAGTGTATTTTCCAGGAAAAATCAACAACGCTTTTTTTTGGCCAATTTGGAGAAGGTGTGATTACTCGGGAACGGCTCGTAGGTTTTTTAGTGTATTTTCCAGGAAAAATCAGCAACGCTTTTTTTGGCCAATTTGGAGAAGGTGTGATTACTCGGGAACGGCTCGTAGGATTTTTAGTGTATTTTCCAGGAAAAATCAACAACGCTTTTTCTGGCCAATTTGGAGAAGGTGTGATTACTCGGAAACGGCTCGTAAGATTTTTAGTGTATTTTCCAGGAAAAATCAGCAACGCTTTTTTTGGCCAATTTGGAGAAGGTGTGATTACTCGGGAACGGCTCGTAAGATTTTTAGTGTATTTTCCAGGAAAAATCAGCAACGTTTTTTTTTGGCCAATTTGGAGAAGATGGGATTACTCGGGAACGGCTCGTAGGATTTTTAGTGTATTTTCCAGGAAAAATCAACAACGCTTTTTTTGGCCAATTTGGAGAAGATGGGATTACTCGGGAACGGCTCGTAGGATTTTTAGTGTATTTTCCAGGAAAAATCAACAAGTTTTTTTTTAGGCCAATTTGGAGAAGGTGTGATTACTCGGGAGCGGCTCGTAGGTTTTTTAGTGTATTTTCCAGGAAAAATCAACAACGCTTTTTTTTGGCCAATTTGGAGAAGGTGTGATTACTCGGGAACGGCTCGTAGGTTTTTTAGTGTATTTTCCCGGAAAAATCAGCAACGCTTTTTTTGGCCAATTTGGAGAAGGTGTGATTACTCGGGAACGGCTCGTAGGATTTTTGATGTATTTTCCAGGAAAAATCAGCAACGCTTTTTTTTGGCCAATTTGGAGAAGGTGTGATTACTCGGGAACGGCTCGTAGGATTTTTAGTGTATTTTCCAGGAAAAATCAGCAACGCTTTTTTTGGCCAATTTGGAGAAGGTGTGATTACTCGGGAACGGCTCGTAGGTTTTTTAGTGTATTTTCCAGGAAAAATCAGCAACGCTTTTTTTGGCCAATTTGGAGAAGGTGTGATTACTCGGGAACGGCTCGTAGAATTTTTAGTGTATTTTTCAGGAAAAATCAGCAACGCTTTTTTTTCTAATTTGGAGAAGGTGTGATTACTCGGGAACGGCTCGTAGGATTTTTAGTGTATTTTCCAGGAAAAATCAGCAACGCTTTTTTTGGCCAATTTGGAGAAGGTGTGATTACTCGGGAACGGCTCGTAAGATTTTTAGTGTATTTTCCAGGAAAAATCAACAACGCTTTTTTTGGCCAATTTGGAGAAGGTGTGATTACTCGGAAACGGCTCGTAAGATTTTTGATGTTTTTTCCAGGAAAAATCAGCAACGCTTTTTTTGGCCAATTTGGAGAAGCTGTGATTACTCGGGAACGGCTCGTAAGATTTTTAGTGTATTTTCCAGGAAAAATCAGCAACGCTTTTTTTGGCCAATTTGGAGAAGGTGTGATTACTCGGGAACGGCTCGTAGGATTTTTAGTGTATTTTCCAGGAAAAATCAACAACGCTTTTTTTGGCCAATTTGGAGAAGGTGTGATTACTCGGGAACGGCTCGTAAGATTTTTGATGTTTTTTCCAGGAAAAATCAGCAACGCTTTTTTTTCTAATTTGGAGAAGGTGTGATTACTCGGAAACGGCTCGTAGGTTTTTTAGTGTATTTTCCAGGAAAAATCAGCAACGCTTTTTTTTGGCCAATTTGGAGAAGGTGTGATTACTCGGAAACGGCTCGTAAGATTTTTGATGTTTTTTCCAGGAAAAATCAGCAACGCTTTTTTTGGCCAATTTGGAGAAGGTGTGATTACTCGGAAACGGCTCGTAAGATTTTTAGTGTATTTTCCAGGAAAAATCAGCAACGCTTTTTTTTTCTAATTTGGAGAAGGTGTGATTACTCGGGAACGGCTCGTAAGATTTTTAGTGTATTTTCCAGGAAAAATCAGCAACGCTTTTTTTGGCCAATTTGGAGAAGGTGTGATTACTCGGGAACGGCTCGTAGGATTTTTAGTGTATTTTCCAGGAAAAATCAACAACGCTTTTTTTTGGCCAATTTGGAGAAGGTGTGATTACTCGGGAACGGCTCGTAAGATTTTTAGTGTATTTTCCAGGAAAAATCAGCAACGCTTTTTTTTCTAATTTGGAGAAGATGGGATTACTCGGGAACGGCTCATAAAATTTTTAGTGTATTTTCCAGGAAAAATCAGCAACGCTTTTTTTGGCCAATTTGGAGAAGGTGTGATTACTCGGGAACGGCTCATAAAATTTTTGATGTTTTTTCCAGGAAAAATCAGCAACGCTTTTTTTGGCCAAATTGGAGAAGGTGTGATTACTCGGGAACGGCTCGTAGGATTTTTAGTGTATTTTCCAGGAAAAATCAGCAACGCTTTTTTTTTGCCAATTTGGAGAAGGTGTGATTACTCGGGAACGGCTCGTAGGATTTTTAGTGTATTTTCCAGGAAAAATCAGCAACGCTTTTTTTGGCCAATTTGGAGAAGGTGTGATTACTCGGGAACGGCTCGTAAGATTTTTGATGTTTTTTCCAGGAAAAATCAGCAACGCTTTTTTTGGCCAATTTGGAGAAGATGGGATTACTCGGGAACGGCTCGTAGGATTTTTAGTGTATTTTCCAGGAAAAATCAACAACGCTTTTTTTGGCCAATTTGGAGAAGGTGTGATTACTCGGGAACGGCTCGTAAGATTTTTGATGTATTTTTCAGGAAAAATCAGCAACGCTTTTTTTGGCCAATTTGGAGAAGGTGTGATTACTCGGGAACGGCTCGTAGGATTTTTAGTGTATTTTCCAGGAAAAATGTGCAACGCTTTTTTTTCTAATTTGGAGAAGGTGTGATTACTCGGGAACGGCTCATAAAATTTTTAATATATTTTCCAGGAAAAATCAGCAACACTTTTTTTGGCCAATTTGGAGAAGGTGTGATTACTCGGGAACGGCTCGTAAGATTTTTAGTGTATTTTCCAGGAAAAATCAGCAACGCTTTTTTTTCTAATTTGGAGAAGGTGTGATTACTCGGGAACGGCTCATAAAATTTTTAATATATTTTCCAGGAAAAATCAGCAACACTTTTTTTGGCCAATTTGGAGAAGGTGTGATTACTCGGGAACGGCTCGTAAGATTTTTAGTGTATTTTCCAGGAAAAATCAGCAACGCTTTTTTTTCTAATTTGGAGAAGATGGGATTACTCGGGAACGGCTCGTAGGATTTTTAGTGTATTTTCCAGGAAAAATCAGCAACGCTTTTTTTTGGCCAATTTGGAGAAGGTGTGATTACTCGGGAACGGCTCGTAAGATTTTTAGTGTATTTTCCAGGAAAAATCAGCAACGCTTTTTTTTCTAATTTGGAGAAGGTGTGATTACTCGGGAACGGCTCATAAAATTTTTAGTGTATTTTCCAGGAAAAATCAGCAACGCTTTTTTTGGCCAATTTGGAGAAGGTGTGATTACTCGGGAACGGCTCGTAGGTTTTTTAGTGTATTTTCCAGGAAAAATCAGCAACGCTTTTTTTGGCCAATTTGGAGAAGGTGTGATTACTCGGGAACGGCTCGTAGGTTTTTTAGTGTATTTTCCAGGAAAAATCAACAACGCTTTTTTTTGGCCAATTTGGAGAAGGTGTGATTACTCGGGAACGGCTCATAAAATTTTTAATATATTTTCCAGGAAAAATCAGCAACGCTTTTTTTGGCCAATTTGGAGAAGATGGGATTACTCGGGAACGGCTCGTAGGTTTTTTAGTGTATTTTCCAGGAAAAATCAGCAAGGTTTTTTTTTGGCCAATTTGGAGAAGTTGTGATTACTCGGGAACGGCTCGTAGGTTTTTTAGTGTATTTTCCAGGAAAAATCAGCAACGCTTTTTTTGGCCAATTTGGAGAAGGTGTGATTACTCGGGAACGGCTCGTAGGTTTTTTAGTGTATTTTCCAGGAAAAAACAGCAACGCTTTTTTTGGCCAATTTGGAGAAGGTGTGATTACTCGGGAACGGCTCGTAGGATTTTTAGTGTTTTTTCCAGGAAAAATCAGCAACGCTTTTTTTTGCCAATTTGGAGAAGGTGTGATTACTCGGGAACGGCTCATAAAATTTTTAATATATTTTCCAGGAAAAATCAACAACGCTTTTTTTTGCCAATTTGGAGAAGGTGTGATTACTCGGGAACGGCTCGTAGGTTTTTTAGTGTATTTTCCAGGAAAAATCAGCAACGCTTTTTTTGGCCAATTTGGAGAAGGTGTGATTACTCGGGAACGGCTCGTAGGTTTTTTTGTGTATTTTCCAGGAAAAATCAGCAACGCTTTTTTTTGGCCAATTTGGAGAAGGTGTGATTACTCGGGAACGGCTCGTAGGTTTTTTAGTGTATTTTCCAGGAAAAATCAGCAACGCTTTTTTTGGCCAATTTGGAGAAGGTGTGATTACTCGGGAACGGCTCGTAGGATTTTTAGTGTATTTTCCAGGAAAAATCAACAACGCTTTTTTTTGGCCAATTTGGAGAAGGTGTGATTACTCGGGAACGGCTCGTAAGATTTTTAGTGTATTTTCCAGGAAAAATCAGCAACGCTTTTTTTTCTAATTTGGAGAAGATGGGATTACTCGGGAACGGCTCATAAAATTTTTAGTGTATTTTCCAGGAAAAATCAACAACGCTTTTTTTGGCCAATTTGGAGAAGGTGTGATTACTCGGGAACGGCTCGTAGGATTTTTAGTGTATTTTCCAGGAAAAATCAGCAACGCTTTTTTTTGGCCAATTTGGAGAAGTTGGGATTACTCGGGAACGGCTCGTAGGTTTTTTAGTGTATTTTCCAGGAAAAATCAGCAACGCTTTTTTTGGCCAATTTGGAGAAGGTGTGATTACTCGGGAACGGCTCGTAGGATTTTTAGTGTTTTTTCCAGGAAAAATCAGCAACGCTTTTTTTTGCCAATTTGGAGAAGGTGTGATTACTCGGGAACGGCTCATAAAATTTTTAATATATTTTTCAGGAAAAATCAACAACGCTTTTTTTTGCCAATTTGGAGAAGGTGTGATTACTCGGGAACGGCTCGTAGGTTTTTTTAGTGTATTTTCCAGGAAAAATCAGCAACGCTTTTTTTGGCCAATTTGGAGAAGGTGTGATTACTCGGGAACGGCTCGTAGGTTTTTTAGTGTATTTTCCAGGAAAAATCAGCAACGCTTTTTTTTGGCCAATTTGGAGAAGGTGTGATTACTCGGGAACGGCTCGTAGGTTTTTTAGTGTATTTTCCAGGAAAAATCAGCAACGCTTTTTTTGGCCAATTTGGAGAAGGTGTGATTACTCGGGAACGGCTCGTAAGATTTTTAGTGTATTTTCCAGGAAAAATCAGCAACGCTTTTTTTGGCCAATTTGGAGAAGGTGTGATTACTCGGGAACGGCTCGTAAGATTTTTAGTGTATTTTCCAGGAAAAATGTGCAACGCTTTTTTTTGCCAATTTGGAGAAGGTGTGATTACTCGGGAACGGCTCGTAAGATTTTTAGTGTATTTTCCAGGAAAAATCAACAACGCTTTTTTTTGCCAATTTGGAGAAGGTGTGATTACTCGGGAACGGGTGGTAGGTTTTTTAGTGTATTTTCCAGGAAAAATCAGCAACGCTTTTTTTGGCCAATTTGGAGAAGCTGTGATTACTCGGGAACGGCTCGTAGGATTTTTAGTGTAATTTCCAGGAAAAATCAAAAACGCTTTTTTTTGCCAATTTGGAGAAGGTGTGATTACTCGGGAACGGCTCGTAGGATTTTTAGTGTATTTTCCAGGAAAAATCAGCAACGCTTTTTTTGGCCAATTTGGAGAAGGTGTGATTACTCGGGAACGGCTCGTAGGATTTTTAGTGTATTTTCCAGGAAAAATCCGCAACGCTTTTTTTGGCCAATTTGGAGAAGGTGTGATTACTCGGGAACGGCTCGTAGGTTTTTTAGTGTATTTTCCAGGAAAAATCAGCAACGCTTTTTTTTTTGGCCAATTTGGAGAAGGTGTGATTACTCGGGAACGGCTCGTAGGTTTTTTAGTGTATTTTCCAGGAAAAATCAGCAACGCTTTTTTTTGGCCAATTTGGAGAAGGTGTGATTACTCGGGAACGGCTCGTAAGATTTTTAGTGTATTTTCCAGGAAAAATCAACAACGCTTTTTTTGGCCAATTTGGATAAGGTGTGATTACTCGGGAACGGCTCGTAGGATTTTTAGTGTATTTTCCAGGAAAAATCAGCAACGCTTTTTTTTGGCCAATTTTGATAAGGTGTGATTACTCGGGAACGGCTCGTAAGATTTTTGATGTTTTTTTCAGGAAAAATCAGCAACGCTTTTTTTTGGCCAATTTGGAGAAGGTGTGATTACTCGGGAACGGCTCGTAAGATTTTTAGTGTATTTTCCAGGAAAAATCAGCAACGCTTTTTTTTGCCAATTTGGAGAAAGTGTGATTACTCCGGAACGGCTCGTAAGATTTTTAGTGTATTTTCCAGGAAAAATCAACAACGCTTTTTTTTGCCAATTTGGAGAAGGTGTGATTACTCGGGAACGGCTCGTAGGATTTTAAGTGTATTTTCCAGGAAAAATTAGCAACGCTTTTTTTTGCCAATTTGGAGAAGGTGTGATTACTCGGGAACGGCTTGTAGGTTTTTTAGTGTATTTTCCAGGAAAAATCAGCAACGCTTTTTTTGGCCAATTTGGAGAAGGTGTGATTACTCGGGAACGGCTCGAAAGATTTTTGATGTTTTTTCCAGGAAAAATCAACAACGCTTTTTTTTGGCCAATTTGGAGAAGGTGTGATTACTCGGGAACGGCTCGTAAGATTTTTAGTGTATTTTCCAGGAAAAATCAGCAACGCTTTTTTTGGCCAATTTGGAGAAGGTGTGATTACTCGGGAACGGCTCGTAAGATTTTTAGTGTATTTTCCAGGAAAAATCAGCAACGCTTTTTTTTGGCCAATTTGGAGAAGATGGGATTACTCGGGAACGGCTCGTAGGATTTTTGATGTTTTTTCCAGGAAAAATCAACAACGCTTTTTTTGGCCAATTTGGAGAAGGTGTGATTACTCGGGAACGGCTCGTAGGATTCTTAGTGTATTTTCCAGGAAAAATCAACAACGCTTTTTTTTGCCAATTTGGAGAAGGTGTGATTACTCGGGAACGGCTCGTAAGATTTTTAGTGTATTTTCCAGGAAAAATGTGCAACGCTTTTTTTTGGCCAATTTGGAGAAGGTGTGATTACTCGGGAACGGCTCGTAGGATTTTTAGTGTATTTTCCAGGAAAAATCAGCAACGCTTTTTTTTGCCAATTTGGAGAAGGTGTGATTACTCGGGAACGGCTCGTAGGATTTTTAGTGTATTTTCCAGGAAAAATCAACAACGCTTTTTTTGGCCAATTTGGAGAAGTTGGGATTACTCGGGAACGGCTCGTAGGTTTTTTAGTGTATTTTCCAGGAAAAATCAGCAACGTTTTTTTTTGGCCAATTTGGAGAAGATGGGATTACTCGGGAACGGCTCGTAAGATTTTTAGTGTATTTTCCAGGAAAAATCAACAACGCTTTTTTTTGCCAATTTGGAGAAGGTGTGATTACTCGGGAACGGCTCGTAAGATTTTTGATGTTTTTTCCAGGAAAAATCAGCAACGCTTTTTTTGGCCAATTTGGAGAAGGTGTGATTACTCGGGAACGGCTCGTAAGATTTTTGATGTTTTTTCCAGGAAAAATCAGCAACGCTTTTTTTTGGCCAATTTGGAGAAGGTGTGATTACTCGGGAACGGCTCGTAAGATTTTTAGTGTATTTTCCAGGAAAAATCAGCAACGCTTTTTTTGGCCAATTTGGAGAAGGTGTGATTACTCGGGAACGGCTCGTAGGTTTTTTAGTGTATTTTTCAGGAAAAATCAGCAACGCTTTTTTTTGGCCAGTTTGGAGAAGATGGGATTACTCGGGAACGGCTCGTAGGTTTTTTAGTGTATTTTCCAGGAAAAATCAGCAACGCTTTTTTTTGGCCAATTTGGAGAAGGTGTGATTACTCGGGAACGGCTCGTAAGATTTTTAGTGTATTTTCCAGGAAAAATCAGCAACGCTTTTTTTGGCCAATTTGGAGAAGGTGTGATTACTCGGGAACGGCTCGTAAAATTTTTAGTGTATTTTCCAGGAAAAATCAGCAACGCTTTTTTTTTGGCCAATTTGGAGAAGCTGTGATTACTCGGGAACGGCTCGTAGGATTTTTAGTGTAATTTCCAGGAAAAATCAACAACGCTTTTTTTTGCCAATTTGGAGAAGGTGTGATTACTCGGGAACGGCTCGTAGGATTTTTAGTGTATTTTCCAGGAAAAATCAGCAACGCTTTTTTTGGCCAATTTGGAGAAGGTGTGATTACTCGGGAACGGCTCGTAGGTTTTTTAGTGTATTTTCAGGAAAAATCAGCAACGCTTTTTTTTGGCCAGTTTGGAGAAGATGGGATTACTCGGGAACGGCTCGTAGGTTTTTTAGTGTATTTTCCAGGAAAAATCAGCAACGCTTTTTTTTGGCCAATTTGGAGAAGGTGTGATTACTCGGGAACGGCTCGTAAGATTTTTAGTGTATTTTCCAGGAAAAATCAGCAACGCTTTTTTTGGCCAATTTGGAGAAGGTGTGATTACTCGGGAACGGCTCGTAAAATTTTTAGTGTATTTTCCAGGAAAAATCAGCAACGCTTTTTTTTTTGGCCAATTTGGAGAAGCTGTGATTACTCGGGAACGGCTCGTAGGATTTTTAGTGTAATTTCCAGGAAAAATCAACAACGCTTTTTTTTGCCAATTTGGAGAAGGTGTGATTACTCGGGAACGGCTCGTAGGATTTTTAGTGTATTTTCCAGGAAAAATCAGCAACGCTTTTTTTGGCCAATTTGGAGAAGGTGTGATTACTCGGGAACGGCTCGTAGGTTTTTTAGTGTATTTTCCAGGAAAAATCAGCAAGGTTTTTTTTTGGCCAATTTGGAGAAGGTGTGATTACTCGGGAACGGCTCGTAGGTTTTTTAGTGTATTTTTCAGGAAAAATCAGCAACGCTTTTTTTTGGCCAATTTGGAGAAGATGGGATTACTCGGGAACGGCTCGTAGGTTTTTTAGTGTATTTTCCAGGAAAAATCAGCAACGCTTTTTTTTGGCCAATTTGGAGAAGGTGTGATTACTCGGGAACGGCTCGTAGGTTTTTTAGTGTATTTTTCAGGAAAAATCAGCAACGCTTTTTTTTGGCCAATTTGGAGAAGATGGGATTACTCGGGAACGGCTCGTAGGTTTTTTAGTGTATTTTCCAGGAAAAATCAGCAACGCTTTTTTTTGGCCAATTTGGAGAAGGTGTGATTACTCGGGAACGGCTCGTAAGATTTTTAGTGTATTTTCCAGGAAAAATCAGCAACGCTTTTTTTGGCCAATTTGGAGAAGGTGTGATTACTCGGGAACGGCTCGTAAAATTTTTAGTGTATTTTCCAGGAAAAATCAGCAACGCTTTTTTTTTGGCCAATTTGGAGAAGCTGTGATTACTCGGGAACGGCTCGTAGGATTTTTAGTGTAATTTCCAGGAAAAATCAACAACGCTTTTTTTTGCCAATTTGGAGAAGGTGTGATTACTCGGGAACGGCTCGTAGGATTTTTAGTGTATTTTCCAGGAAAAATCAGCAACGCTTTTTTTGGCCAATTTGGAGAAGGTGTGATTACTCGGGAACGGCTCGTAGGTTTTTTAGTGTATTTTTCAGGAAAAATCAGCAACGCTTTTTTTTGGCCAGTTTGGAGAAGATGGGATTACTCGGGAACGGCTCGTAGGTTTTTTAGTGTATTTTCCAGGAAAAATCAGCAACGCTTTTTTTTGGCCAATTTGGAGAAGGTGTGATTACTCGGGAACGGCTCGTAAGATTTTTAGTGTATTTTCCAGGAAAAATCAGCAACGCTTTTTTTGGCCAATTTGGAGAAGGTGTGATTACTCGGGAACGGCTCGTAAAATTTTTAGTGTATTTTCCAGGAAAAATCAGCAACGCTTTTTTTTTGGCCAATTTGGAGAAGCTGTGATTACTCGGGAACGGCTCGTAGGATTTTTAGTGTAATTTCCAGGAAAAATCAACAACGCTTTTTTTTGCCAATTTGGAGAAGGTGTGATTACTCGGGAACGGCTCGTAGGATTTTTAGTGTATTTTCCAGGAAAAATCAGCAACGCTTTTTTTGGCCAATTTGGAGAAGGTGTGATTACTCGGGAACGGCTCGTAGGTTTTTTAGTGTATTTTCCAGGAAAAATCAGCAAGGTTTTTTTTTGGCCAATTTGGAGAAGGTGTGATTACTCGGGAACGGCTCGTAGGTTTTTTAGTGTATTTTTCAGGAAAAATCAGCAACGCTTTTTTTTGGCCAATTTGGAGAAGATGGGATTACTCGGGAACGGCTCGTAGGTTTTTTAGTGTATTTTCCAGGAAAAATCAGCAACGCTTTTTTTGGCCAATTTGGAGATGGTGTGATTACTCGGGAACGGCTCGTAGGATTTTTGATGTTTTTTCCAGGAAAAATCAGCAACGCTTTTTTTGGCCAATTTGGAGAAGGTGTGATTACTCGGGAACTGCTCGTAGGATTTTTAGTGTATTTTCCAGGAAAAATCAGCAACGCTTTTTTTTCTAATTTGGAGAAGGTGTGATTACTCGGGAACGGCTCGTAAGATTTTTGATGTTTTTTCCAGGAAAAATCAGCAACGCTTTTTTTTTGGCCAATTTGGAGAAGGTGTGATTACTCGGGAACGGCTCGTAGGATTTTTAGTGTATTTTCCAGGAAAAATCAGCAACGCTTTTTTTTTGCTAATTTGGAGAAGATGGGATTACTCGGGAACGGCTCGTAGGTTTTTTAGTGTATTTTCCAGGAAAAATCAGCAACGCTTTTTTTTGGCCAATTTGGAGAAGATGGGATTACTCGGGAACGGCTCGTAGGATTTTTAGTGTATTTTCCAGGAAAAATCAGCAACGCTTTTTTTTGCCAATTTGGAGAAGGTGTGATTACTCGGGAACGGCTCGTAGGATTTTTAGTGTATTTTCCAGGAAAAATCAGCAACGCTTTTTTTGGCCAATTTGGAGAAGGTGTGATTACTCGGGAACGGCTCGTAGGTTTTTTAGTGTATTTTCCAGGAAAAATCAACAACGCTTTTTTTGGCCAATTTGGAGAAGGTGGGATTACTCGGGAACGGCTCGTAAGATTTTTAGTGTATTTTCCAGGAAAAATCAACTACGCTTTTTTTGGCCAATTTGGAGAAGGTGTGATTACTCGGGAACGGCTCGTAGGTTTTTTAGTGTATTTTCCAGGAAAAATCAACAACGCTTTTTTTGGCCAATTTGGAGAAGGTGTGATTACTCGGGAACGGCTCGTAGGATTTTTGATGTTTTTTCCAGGAAAAATCATCAACGCTTTTTTTGGCCAATTTGGAGAAGGTGTGATTACTCGGGAACGGCTGGTAGGTTTTTTAGTGTATTTTCCAGGAAAAATCAGCAACGCTTTTTTTGGCCAATTTTGATAAGGTGTGATTACTCGGGAACGGCTCGTAAGATTTTTAGTGTATTTTCCAGGAAAAATCAACAACGCTTTTTTTGGCCAATTTGGAGAAGGTGTGATTACTCGGGAACGGCTCGTAGGTTTTTTAGTGTATTTTCCAGGAAAAATCAGCAACGCTTTTTTTTTGGCCAATTTGGAGAAGGTGTGATTACTCGGGAACGGCTCGTAAGATTTTTAGTGTATTTTCCAGGAAAAATCAACAACGCTTTTTTTGGCCAATTTGGATAAGGTGTGATTACTCGGGAACGGCTCGTAGGATTTTTAGTGTATTTTCCAGGAAAAATCAGCAACGCTTTTTTTTGGCCAATTTTGATAAGGTGTGATTACTCGGGAACGGCTCGTAAGATTTTTAGTGTATTTTCCAAGAAAAATCAACAACGCTTTTTTTGGCCAATTTGGATAAGGTGTGATTACTCGGGAACGGCTCGTAGGATTTTTAGTGTATTTTCCAGGAAAAATCAGCAACGCTTTTTTTTGGCCAATTTTGATAAGGTGTGATTACTCGGGAACGGCTCGTAAGATTTTTGATGTTTTTTCCAGGAAAAATCAGCAACGCTTTTTTTTGGCCAATTTGGAGAAGGTGTGATTACTCGGGAACGGCTCGTAAGATTTTTAGTGTATTTTCCAGGAAAAATCAGCAACGCTTTTTTTTGCCAATTTGGAGAAAGTGTGATTACTCCGGAACGGCTCGTAAGATTTTTAGTGTATTTTCCAGGAAAAATCAACAACGCTTTTTTTTGCCAATTTGGAGAAGGTGTGATTACTCGGGAACGGCTCGTAGGATTTTAAGTGTATTTTCCAGGAAAAATTAGCAACGTTTTTTTTTGCCAATTTGGAGAAGGTGTGATTACTCGGGAACGGCTTGTAGGTTTTTTAGTGTATTTTCCAGGAAAAATAACAAACGCTTTTTTTGGCCAATTTGGAGAAGGTGTGATTACTCGGGAACGGCTCGTAAGATTTTTTATGTTTTTTCCAGGAAAAATCAACAACGCTTTTTTTTGGCCAATTTGGAGAAGGTGTGATTACTCGGGAACGGCTCGTAGGATTTTTAGTGTATTTTCCAGGAAAAATCAACAACGCTTTTTTTTGCGAATTTGGAGAAGATGGGATTACTCGGGAACGGCTCGTAGGATTTTTGATGTTTTTTCCAGGAAAAATCAACAACGCTTTTTTTGGCCAATTTGGAGAAGGTGTGATTACTCGGGAACGGCTCGTAGGATTTTTAGTGTATTTTCCAGGAAAAATCAACAACGCTTTTTTTTGCCAATTTGGAGAAGGTGTGACTACTCGGGAACGGCTCGTAAGATTTTTAGTGTATTTTCCAGGAAAAATGTGCAACGCTTTTTTTTGGCCAATTTGGAGAAGGTGTGATTACTCGGGAACGGCTCGTAGGATTTTTAGTGTATTTTCCAGGAAAAATCAGCAACGCTTTTTTTGCCAATTTGGAGAAGGTGTGATTACTCGGGAACGGCTCGTAGGATTTTTAGTGTATTTTCCAGGAAAAATCAACAACGCTTTTTTTGGCCAATTTGGAGAAGTTGGGATTACTCGGGAACGGCTCGTAGGTTTTTTAGTGTATTTTCCAGGAAAAATCAGCAACGTTTTTTTTTGGCCAATTTGGAGAAGATGGGATTACTCGGGAACGGCTCGTAAGATTTTTAGTGTATTTTCCAGGAAAAATCAACAACGCTTTTTTTTGCCAATTTGGAGAAGGTGTGATTACTCGGGAACGGCTCGTAAGATTTTTGATGTTTTTTCCAGGAAAAATCAGCAACGCTTTTTTTGGCCAATTTGGAGAAGGTGTGATTACTCGGGAACGGCTCGTAGATTTTTTAGTGTATTTTCCAGGAAAAATCAGCAACGCTTTTTTTGGCCAATTTGGAGAAGGTGTGATTACTCGGGAACGGCTCGTAGGATTTTTAGTGTATTTTCCAGGAAAAATCAGCAACGCTTTTTTTGGCCAATTTGTAGAAGGTGTGATTACTCGGGAACGGCTCGTAGGTTTTTTAGTGTATTTTCCAGGAAAAATCAACAACGCTTTTTTTGGCCAATTTGGAGAAGGTGGGATTACTCGTGAACGGCTCGTAGGATTTTTAGTGTATTTTCCAGGAAAAATCAGCAACGCTTTTTTTTTGGCCAATTTGGAGAAGGTGTGATTACTCGGGAACGGCTCGTAGGATTTTTAGTGTATTTTCCAGGAAAAATCAACAACGCTTTTTTTGGCCAATTTGGAGAAGGTGTGATTACTCGGAAACGGCTCGTAAGATTTTTAGTGTATTTTCCAGGAAAAATCAGCAACGCTTTTTTTGGCCAATTTGGAGAAGGTGTGATTACTCGGGAACGGCTCGTAAGATTTTTAGTGTATTTTCCAGGAAAAATCAGCAACGCTTTTTTTGGCCAATTTGGAGAAGGTGTGATTACTCGGGAACGGCTCGTAGGTTTTTTAGTGTATTTTCCAGGAAAAATCAGCAACGCTTTTTTTGGCCAATTTGGAGAAGGTGTGATTACTCGGGAACGGCTCGTAGGTTTTTTAGTGTATTTTCCAGGAAAAATCAGCAACGCTTTTTTTGGCCAATTTGGAGAAGGTGTGATTACTCGGGAACGGCTCGTAGGATTTTTAGTGTATTTTCCAGGAAAAATCAGCAACGCTTTTTTTGGCCAATTTGGATAAGGTGTGATTACTCGGGAACGGCTCGTAGGATTTTTGATGTTTTTTCCAGGAAAAATCAACAACGCTTTTTTTTGGCCAATTCGGAGAAGATGGGATTACTCGGGAACGGCTCGTAGGTTTTTTAGTGTATTTTTCAGGAAAAATCAACAACGCTTTTTTTTCTAATTTGGAGAAGGTGTGATTACTCGGAACCGGCTCGTAGGTTTTTTAGTGTATTTTCCAGGAAAAATCAGCAACGCTTTTTTTTCTAATTTGGAGAAGGTGTGATTACTCGGGAACGGCTCGTAGGTTTTTTAGTGTATTTTCCAGGAAAAATCAGCAACGCTTTTTTTTTCTAATTTGGAGAAGATGGGATTACTCGGGAACGGCTCGTAGGATTTTTAGTGTATTTTCCAGGAAAAATCAGCAACGCTTTTTTTTTCTAATTTGGAGAAGATGGGATTACTCGGGAACTGCTCGTAGGATTTTTAGTGTATTTTCCAGGAAAAATCAACAACGCTTTTTTTTTCTAATTTGGAGAAGATGGGATTACTCGGGAACGGCTCGTAGGTTTTTTAGTGTATTTTCCAGGAAAAATCAACAACGCTTTTTTTGGCCAATTTGGAGAAGGTGTGATTACTCGGGAACGGCTCGTAGGATTTTTAGTGTATTTTCCAGGAAAAATCAACAACGCTTTTTTTGGCCAATTTGGAGAAGGTGTGATTACTCGGGAACGGCTCATAAAATTTTTAATATATTTTCCAGGAAAAATCAACAACGCTTTTTTTTCTAATTTGGAGAAGGTGTGATTACTCGGGAACGGCTCGTAGGTTTTTTAGTGTATTTTCCAGGAAAAATCAGCAACGCTTTTTTTTCTAATTTGGAGAAGGTGTGATTACTCGGGAACGGCCCGTAGGTTTTTTAGTGTATTTTCCAGGAAAAATCAGCAACGCTTTTTTTTCTAATTTGGAGAAGATGGGATTACTCGGGAACGGCTCGTAGGATTTTTAGTGTATTTTCCAGGAAAAATCAGCAACGCTTTTTTTTCTAATTTGGAGAAGATGGGATTACTCGGGAACGGCTCGTAGGTTTTTTAGTGTATTTTCCAGGAAAAATCAACAACGCTTTTTTTGGCCAATTTGGAGAAGGTGTGATTACTCGGGAACGGCTCGAAGGATTTTTAGTGTATTTTCCAGGAAAAATCAGCAACGCTTTTTTTGGCCAATTTGGAGAAGGTGTGATTACTCGGGAACGGCTCGTAGGATTTTTAGTGTATTTTCCAGGAAAAATCAACAACGCTTTTTTTGGCCAATTTGGAGAAGGTGTGATTACTCGGGAACGGCTCATAAAATTTTTAATATATTTTCCAGGAAAAATCAGCAACGCTTTTTTTTGCTAATTTGGAGAAGATGGGATTACTCCGGAACGGCTCGTAAGATTTTTAGTGTATTTTCCAGGAAAAATGTGCAACGCTTTTTTTGGCCAATTTGGAGAAGGTGTGATTACTCGGGAACGGCTCGTAGGATTTTTAGTGTATTTTCCAGGAAAAATCAGCAACGCTTTTTTTTCTAATTTGGAGAAGATGGGATTACTCGGGAACAATTCGTAGGTTTTTTAGTGTATTTTCCAGGAAAAATCAGCAACGCTTTTTTTTCTAATTTGGAGAAGATGGGATTACTCGGGAACGGCTCGTAGGTTTTTTAGTGTATTTTCCAGGAAAAATCAACAACGCTTTTTTTGGCCAATTTGGAGAAGGTGTGATTACTCGGGAACGGCTCGTAGGATTTTTAGTGTATTTTCCAGGAAAAATCAGCAACGCTTTTTTTGGCCAATTTGGAGAAGGTGTGATTACTCGGGAACGGCTCGTAGGATTTTTAGTGTATTTTCCAGGAAAAATCAGCAACGCTTTTTTTTGCCAATTTGGAGAAGGTGTGATTACTCGGGAACGGCTCGTAGGATTTTTAGTGTATTTTCCAGGAAAAATCAGCAACGCTTTTTTTGGCCAATTTGGAGAAGGTGTGATTACTCGGGAACGGCTCGTAGGATTTTTAGTGTATTTTCCAGGAAAAATCAGCAACGCTTTTTTTGCCAATTTGGAGAAGGTGTGATTACTCGGGAACGGCTCGTAGGATTTTTAATATATTTTCCAGGAAAAATCAACAACGCTTTTTTTGGCCAATTTGGAGAAGGTGTGATTACTCGGGAACGGCTCGTAAGATTTTTAGTGTATTTTCCAGGAAAAATCAACAACGCTTTTTTTGGCCAATTTGGAGAAGGTGTGATTACTCGGGAACGGCTCATAAAATTTTTAATATATTTTCCAGGAAAAATCAGCAACACTTTTTTTTCTAATTTGGAGAAGATGGGATTACTCCGGAACGGCTCGTAAGATTTTTAGTGTATTTTCCAGGAAAAATCAACAACGCTTTTTTTGGCCAATTTGGAGAAGGTGTGATTACTCGGGAACGGCTCGTAAGATTTTTGATGTTTTTTCCAGGAAAAATGTGCAACGCTTTTTTTGGCCAATTTGGAGAAGGTGTGATTACTCGGGAACGGCTCGTAGGATTTTTAGTGTTTTTTCCAGGAAAAATCAGCAACGCTTTTTTTGGCCAATTTGGAGAAGGTGTGATTACTCGGGAACGGCTCGTAGGATTTTTGATGTTTTTTCCAGGAAAAATCAGCAACGCTTTTTTTTCTAATTTGGAGAAGATGGGATTACTCGGGAACGGCTCGTAGGATTTTTAGTGTATTTTCCAGGAAAAATCAGCAAGGTTTTTTTTTGGTCAATTTGGAGAAGATGGGATTACTCGGGAACGGCTCGTAGGATTTTAAGTGTATTTTCCAGGAAAAATCAACAACGCTTTTTTTTAGCCAATTTGGAGAAGGTGTGATTTCTCGGGAACGGCTCGTAAGATTTTTGATGTTTTTTCCAGGAAAAATCAGCAAGGTTTTTTTTGGCCAATTTGGAGAAGGTGTGATTACTCGGGAACGGCTCGTAGGATTTTTAGTGTATTTTCCAGGAAAAATCAGCAAGGTTTTTTTTTGGCCAATTTGGAGAAAGTGTGATTACTCGGGAACGGCTCGTAGGTTTTTTAGTGTATTTTCCAGGAAAAATCAGCAACGCTTTTTTTGGTCAATTTGGAGAAGGTGTGATTACTCGGGAACTGCTCGTAGGATTTTTAGTGTATTTTCCAGGAAAAATCAACAACGCTTTTTTTGGCCAATTTGGAGAAGGTGTGATTACTCGGAAACGGCTCGTAAGATTTTTAGTGTATTTTCCAGGAAAAATCAGCAACGCTTTTTTTGGCCAATTTGGAGAAGGTGTGATTACTCGGGAACGGCTCGTAGGATTTTTAGTGTATTTTTCAGGAAAAATCAGCAACGCTTTTTTTGGCCAATTTGGAGAAGGTGTGATTACTCGGGAACGGCTCGTAAGATTTTTGATGTTTTTTCCAGAAAAAATCAACAACGCTTTTTTTTGGCCAATTTAGAGAAGGTGTGATTACTCGGGAACGGCTCGTAAGATTTTTAGTGTATTTTCCAGGAAAAATCAGCAACGCTTTTTTTGGCCAATTTGGAGAAGATGGGATTACTCGGGAACGGCTCGTAGGTTTTTTAGTGTATTTTCCAGGAAAAATGTGCAACGCTTTTTTTGGCCAATTTGGAGAAGGTGTGATTACTCGGGAACGGCTCGTAGGATTTTTAGTGTATTTTCCAGGAAAAATCAGCAACGCTTTTTTTGGCCAATTTGGAGAAGGTGTGATTACTCGGGAACGGCTCGTAAGATTTTTGATGTTTTTTCCAGGAAAAATCAGCAACGCTTTTTTTGGCCAATTTGGAGAAGGTGTGATTACTCGGGAACGGCTCGTAGGATTTTTAGTATATTTTCCAGGAAAAATCAGCAACGCTTTTTTTTGCCAATTTGGAGAAGGTGTGATTACTCGGGAACGGCTCGTAGGATTTTTAGTGTATTTTCAAGGAAAAATCAGCAACGCTATTTTTGGCCAATTTGGAGAAGCTGTGATTACTCGGGAACGGCTCGTAGGATTTTTAGTGTATTTTCCAGGAAAAATCAGCAACGCTTTTTTTGGCCAATTTGGAGAAGGTGTGATTACTCGGGAACGGCTCGTAGGATTTTTAGTGTATTTTCCAGGAAAAATCAGCAACGCTTTTTTTTGGCCAATTTGGAGAAGGTGTGATTACTCGGGAACGGCTCGTAGGATTTTTAGTGTTTTTTCCAGGAAAAATCAGCAACGCTTTTTTTTTGGCCAATTTGGAGAAGATGGGATTACTCGGGAACGGCTCGTAGGTTTTTTAGTGTATTTTCCAGGAAAAATCAGCAACGCTTTTTTTGGCCAATTTGGAGAAGGTGTGATTACTCGGGAACGGCTCGTAGGATTTTTAGTGTATTTTCCAGGAAAAATCAGCAACGCTTTTTTTGGCCAATTTGGAGAAGGTGTGATTACTCGGGAACGGCTCGTAGGATTTTTAGTGTATTTTCCAGGAAAAATCAGCAACGCTTTTTTTTGGCCAATTTGGAGAAGATGGGATTACTCGAGAACGGCTCATAAAATTTTTAGTGTATTTTCCAGGAAAAATCAGTAACGCTTTTTTTTGGCCAATTTGGAGAAGGTGTGATTACTCGGGAACGGCTCGTAGGATTTTTGATGTTTTTTCCAGGAAAAATCAGCAACGCTTTTTTTTGGCCAATTTGGAGAAGATGGGATTACTCGGGAACGGCTCGTAGGTTTTTTAGTGTATTTTCCAGGAAAAATGTGCAACGCTTTTTTTGGCCAATTTGGAGAAGATGGGATTACTCGGGAACGGCTCGTAGGTTTTTTAGTGTATTTTCCAGGAAAAATCAGCAACGCTTTTTTTTGGCCAATTTGGAGAAGATGGGATTACTCGGGAACGGCTCGTAAGATTTTTGATGTTTTTTCCAGGAAAAATCAGCAACGCTTTTTTTTTTTGCCAATTTGGAGAAGGTGTGATTACTCGGGAACGGCTCGTAGGATTTTTAGTGTATTTTCCAGGAAAAATCAGCAACGCTTTTTTTGGCCAATTTGGAGAAGGTGTGATTACTCGGGAACGGCTCGTAGGTTTTTTAGTGTATTTTCCAGGAAAAATCAGCAACGCTTTTTTTGGCCAATTTGGAGAAGGTGTGATTACTCGGGAACGGCTCGTAGGATTTTTGATGTTTTTTCCAGGAAAAATCAGCAACGCTTTTTTTTCTAATTTGGAGAAGGTGTGATTACTCGGAAACGGCTCGTAGGTTTTTTAGTGTATTTTCCAGGAAAAATCAGCAACGCTTTTTTTTGGCCAATTTGGAGAAGGTGTGATTACTCGGGAACGGCTCGTAGGTTTTTTAGTGTATTTTCCAGGAAAAATCAGCAACGCTTTTTTTTGGCCAATTTGGAGAAGGTGTGATTACTCGGGTACTGCTCGTAGGATTTTTAGTGTATTTTCCAGGAAAAATCAGCAACGCTTTTTTTTCTAATTTGGAGAAGATGGGATTACTCGGGAACGGCTCGTAGGATTTTTAGTGTAATTTCCAGGAAAAATCAGCAAGGTTTTTTTTTGGCCAATTTGGAGATGGTGTGATTACTCGGGAACGGCTCGTAGGATTTTTAGTGTATTTTCCAGGAAAAATCAGCAACGCTTTTTTTTCCAATTTGGAGAAGATGGGATTACTCGGGAACGGCTCGTAGGATTTTAAGTGTATTTTCCAGGAAAAATCAACAACGCTTTTTTTTCTAATTTGGAGAAGGTGTGATTACTCGGGAACGGCTCGTAAGATTTTTAGTGTATTTTCCAGGAAAAATCAGCAACGCTTTTTTTGGCCAATTTGGAGAAGGTGTGATTACTCGGGAACGGCTCGTAAGATTTTTAGTGTATTTTCCAGGAAAAATGTGCAACGCTTTTTTTGGCCAATTTGGAGAAGGTGTGATTACTCGGGAACGGCTCGTAGGATTTTTAGTGTATTTTCCAGGAAAAATGTGCAACGCTTTTTTTTGCCAATTTGGAGAAAGTGTGATTACTCGGGAACGGCTCGTAGGATTTTTGATGTTTTTTCCAGGAAAAATCAGCAACGCTTTTTTTTTCTAATTTGGAGAAGGTGTGATTACTCGGGAACGGCTCGTAGGATTTTAAGTGTATTTTCAAGGAAAAATCAGCAACGCTTTTTTTGGCCAATTTGGAGAAGGTGTGATTACTCGGGAACGGCTCGTAAGATTTTTAGTGTATTTTCCAGGAAAAATCAACAACGCTTTTTTTGGCCAATTTGGAGAAGGTGTGATTACTCGGGAACGGCTCGTAAGATTTTTGATGTTTTTTCCAGGAAAAATCAGCAACGCTTTTTTTGGCCAATTTGGAGAAGGTGTGATTACTCGGGAACGGCTCGTAAGATTTTTGATGTTTTTTCCAGGAAAAATGTGCAACGCTTTTTTTTTGCAAATTTGGATAAGGTGTGATTACTCGGGAACGGCTCGTAGGATTTTTAGTGTATTTTCCAGGAAAAATCAGCAACGCTTTTTTTTGCCAATTTGGAGAATGTGTGATTACTCGGGAACTGCTCGTAGGATTTTTAGTGTATTTTCCAGGAAAAATCAGCAACGCTTTTTTTGGCCAATTTGGAGAAGGTGTGATTACTCGGGAACGGCTCGTAAGATTTTTAGTGTATTTTCCAGGAAAAATCAACAACGCTTTTTTTTGGCCAATTTGGAGAAGGTGTGATTACTCGGGAACGGCTCGTAAGATTTTTAGTGTATTTTCCAGGAAAAATCAACAACGCTTTTTTTGGCCAATTTGGAGAAGCTGTGATTACTCGGGAACGGCTCGTAAGATTTTTGATGTATTTTCCAGGAAAAATCAGCAACGCTTTTTTTTGGCCAATTTGGAGAAGGTGTGATTACTCGGGAACGGCTCGTAGGATTTTTAGTGTAATTTCCAGGAAAAATCAGCAACGCTTTTTTTTTGGCCAATTTGGAGAAGGTGTGATTACTCGGGAACGGCTCGTAGGATTTTTAGTGTAATTTCCAGGAAAAATCAGCAACACTTTTTTTTTGGCCAATTTGGAGAAGGTGTGATTACTCGGGAACGGCTCGTAGGTTTTTTAGTGTATTTTCCAGGAAAAATCAGCAACGCTTTTTTTTTGCCAATTTGGAGAAGGTGTGATTACTCGGGAACGGCTCATAAAATTTTTAATATATTTTCCAGGAAAAATCAGCAACGCTTTTTTTTCTAATTTGGAGAAGGTGTGATTACTCGGGAACGGCTCGTAAGATTTTTAGTGTATTTTCCAGGAAAAATCAGCAACGCTTTTTTTGGCCAATTTGGAGAAAGTGTGATTACTCGGGAACGGCTCGTAGGTTTTTTAGTGTATTTTCCAGGAAAAATCAGCAACGCTTTTTTTGGCCAATTTGGAGAAGGTGTGATTACTCGGGAACGGCTCGTAGGTTTTTTGATGTATTTTCCAGGAAAAATCAACAACGCTTTTTTTGGCCAATTTGGAGAAGGTGTGATTACTCGGGAACGGCTCGTAGGATTTTTAGTGTATTTTCCTGGAAAAATCAGCAAGGTTTTTTTTTGGCCAATTTGGAGAAGGTGTGATTACTCGGGAACGGCTCGTAGGTTTTTTAGTGTATTTTCCAGGAAAAATCAGCAACGCTTTTTTTTCTAATTTGGAGAAGATGGGATTACTCGGGAACGGCTCGTAGGATTTTAAGTGTAATTTCCAGGAAAAATCAGCAACGCTTTTTTTGGCCAATTTGGAGAAGGTGTGATTACTCGGGAACGGCTCGTAAGATTTTTGATGTTTTTTCCAGGAAAAATCAGCAACGCTTTTTTTGGCCAATTTGGAGAAGCTGTGATTACTCGGGAACGGCTCGTAGGATTTTTAGTGTATTTTCCAGGAAAAATGTGCAACGCTTTTTTTGGCCAATTCGGAGAAGGTGTGATTACTCGGGAACGGCTCGTAAGATTTTTAGTGTATTTTCCAGGAAAAATCAGCAACGCTTTTTTTGGCCAATTTGGAGAAGATGGGATTACTCGGGAACTGCTCGTAGGATTTTTAGTGTATTTTCCAGGAAAAATCAGCAACGCTTTTTTTGGCCAATTTGGAGAAGGTGTGATTACTCGGGAACGGCTCGTAGGATTTTTAGTGTATTTTCCAGGAAAAATCAGCAACGCTTTTTTTGGCCAATTTGGAGAAGGTGTGATTACTCGGGAACGGCTCGTAGTATTTTTAGTGTATTTTCCAGGAAAAATCAACAACGCTTTTTTTGGCCAATTTGGAGAAGGTGTGATTACTCGGGAACGGCTCATAGGATTTTTAGTGTAATTTCCAGGAAAAATCAGCAACGCTTTTTTTTGGCCAATTTGGAGAAGGTGTGATTACTCGGGAACGGCTCGTAAGATTTTTGATGTTTTTTCCAGGAAAAATCAGCAACGCTTTTTTTTTGGCCAATTTGGAGAAGGTGTGATTACTCGGGAACGGCTCGTAGGATTTTTGATGTTTTTTCCAGGAAAAATCAGCAACGCTTTTTTTGGCCAATTTGGAGAAGGTGTGATTACTCGGGAACGGCTCGTAGGTTTTTTAGTGTATGTTCCAGGAAAAATCAGCAACGCTTTTTTTTGGCCAATTTGGAGAAGGTGTGATTACTCGGGAACGGCTCGTAAGATTTTTAGTGTATTTTCCAGGAAAAATCAACAACGCTTTTTTTGGCCAATTTGGAGAAGGTGTGATTACTCGGAAACGGCTCGTAAGATTTTTAGTGTATTTTCCAGGAAAAATCAGCAACGCTTTTTTTTGGCCAATTTGGAGAAGGTGTGATTACTCGGGAACGGCTCGTAGGATTTTTAGTGTATTTTCCAGGAAAAATCAACAACGCTTTTTTTGGCCAATTTGGAGATGGTGTGATTACTCGGGAACGGCTCGTAGGATTTTTAGTGTATTTTCCAGGAAAAATCAACAACGCTTTTTTTGGCCAATTTGGAGAAGATGGGATTACTCGGGAACGGCTCGTAGGATTTTTAGTGTATTTTCCAGGAAAAATCAGCAACGCTTTTTTTTGCCAATTTGGAGAAGGTGTGATTACTCGGGAACGACTCGTAGGATTTTTAGTGTAATTTCCAGGAAAAATCAGCAACACTTTTTTTGGCCAATTTGGAGAAGATGGGATTACTCGGGAACGGCTCGTAGGATTTTTAGTGTATTTTCCAGGAAAAATCAGCAACGCTTTTTTTTCTAATTTGGAGAAGGTGTGATTACTCGGGAACGGCTGGTAAGATTTTTGATGTTTTTTCCAGGAAAAATCAACAACGCTTTTTTTGGCCAATTTGGAGAAGATGGGATTACTCGGGAACGGCTCGTAGGTTTTTTAGTGTATTTTCCAGGAAAAATGTGCAACGCTTTTTTTGGCCAATTTGGAGAAGATGGGATTACTCGGGAACGGCTCGTAGGTTTTTTAGTGTATTTTCCAGGAAAAATCAGCAACGCTTTTTTTGGCCAATTTGGAGAAGGTGTGATTACTCGGGAACGGCTCGTAGGTTTTTTAGTGTATTTTCCAGGAAAAATCAGCAACGCTTTTTTTTGGCCAATTTGGAGAAGAAGGGATTACTCGGGAACGGCTCGTAGGTTTTTTAGTGTATTTTCCAGGAAAAATGTGCAACGCTTTTTTTGGCCAATTTGGAGAAGATGGGATTACTCGGGAACGGCTCGTAAGATTTTTGATGTATTTTTCAGGAAAAATCAGCAACGCTTTTTTTTGCCAATTTGGAGAAGGTGTGATTACTCGGGAACGGCTCGTAGGATTTTTAGTGTATTTTCCAGGAAAAATCAGCAACGCTTTTTTTGGCCAATTTGGAGAAGGTGTGATTACTCGGGAACGGCTCGTAGGATTTTTAGTGTATTTTCCAGGAAAAATCAGCAACGCTTTTTTTTCTAATTTGGAGAAGATGGGATTACTCGGGAACGGCTCGTAGGATTTTTAGTGTATTTTCCAGGAAAAATCAGCAACGCTTTTTTTTGCCAATTTGGAGAAAGTGTGATTACTCGGGAACGGCTCGTAAGATTTTTAGTGTATTTTCCAGGAAAAATCAGCAACGCTTTTTTTTGGCCAATTTGGAGAAGATGGGATTACTCGGGAACGGCTCGTAGGTTTTTTAGTGTATTTTCCAGGAAAAATCAGCAACGCTTTTTTTGGCCAATTTGGAGAAGGTGTGATTACTCGGGAACGGCTCGTAAGATTTTTGATGTTTTTTCCAGGAAAAATCAGCAACGCTTTTTTTGGCCAATTTGGAGAAGGTGTGATTACTCGGGAACGGCTCGTAGGTTTTTTAGTGTATTTTCCAGGAAAAATCAGCAACGCTTTTTTTTGGCCAATTTGGAGAAGATGGGATTACTCGGGAACGGCTCATAAAATTTTTAGTGTATTTTCCAGGAAAAATCAGCAACGCTTTTTTTGGCCAATTTGGAGAAGGTGTGATTACTCGGGAACGGCTCGTAGGATTTTTAGTGTATTTTCCAGGAAAAATCAACAACGCTTTTTTTCTAATTTGGAGAAGATGGGATTACTCGGGAACGGCTCGTAGGTTTTTTAGTGTATTTTCCAGGAAAAATGTGCAACGCTTTTTTTGGCCAATTTGGAGAAGGTGTGATTACTCGGGAACGGCTCGTAAGATTTTTGATGTTTTTTCCAGGAAAAATCAGCAACGCTTTTTTTGGCCAATTTGGAGAAGGTGTGATTACTCGGGAACGGCTCGTAGGATTTTTACTGTATTTTCCAGGAAAAATCAACAACGCTTTTTTTGGCCAATTTGGAGAAGGTGTGATTACTCGGGAACGGCTCGTAGGATTTTTAGTGTATTTTCCAGGAAAAATCAGCAACGCTTTTTTTTCTAATTTGGAGAAGATGTGATTACTCGGGAACGGCTCGTAGGATTTTTAGTGTATTTTCCAGGAAAAATCAACAACGCTTTTTTTGGCCAATTTGGAGAAGGTGTGATTACTCGGGAACGGCTCGTAGGATTTTTAGTGTATTTTCCAGGAAAAATCAGCAACGCTTTTTTTTCTAATTTGGAGAAGGTGTGATTACTCGGGAACGGCTCGTAAGATTTTTAGTGTATTTTCCAGGAAAAATCAGCAACGCTTTTTTTTCTAATTTGGAGAAGATGGGATTACTCGGGAACAGCTCGTAGGTTTTTTAGTGTATTTTCCAGGAAAAATCAGCAACGCTTTTTTTGGCCAATTGTGAGAAGGTGTGATTACTCCGGAACGGCTCGTAAGATTTTTGATGTTTTTTCCAGGAAAAATCAGCAACGCTTTTTTTTGCCAATTTGGAGAAGGTGTGATTACTCGGGAACGGCTCGTAGGTTTTTTAGTGTATTTTTCAGGAAAAATCAGCAACGCTTTTTTTTGCCAATTTGGAGAAGATGGGATTACTCCGGAACGGCTCGTAAGATTTTTAGTGTATTTTCCAGGAAAAATCAGCAACGCTTTTTTTCTAATTTGGAGAAGATGGGATTACTCGGGAACGGCTCGTAGGATTTTTAGTGTATTTTTCAGGAAAAATCAGCAACGCTTTTTTTTGCCAATTTGGAGAAGGTGTGATTACTCGGGAACGGCTCGTAGGATTTTTAGTGTATTTTCCAGGAAAAATCAGCAACGCTTTTTTTGGCCAATTTGGAGAAGGTGTGATTACTCGGGAACGGCTCGTAGGATTTTTAGTGTATTTTCCAGGAAAAATCAGCAACGCTTTTTTTTCTAATTTGGAGAAGATGGGATTACTCGGGAACGGCTCGTAGGATTTTTAGTGTATTTTCCAGGAAAAATCAGCAACGCTTTTTTTTGCCAATTTGGAGAAAGTGTGATTACTCGGGAACGGCTCGTAAGATTTTTAGTGTATTTTCCAGGAAAAATCAGCAACGCTTTTTTTTTGGCCAATTTGGAGAAGATGGGATTACTCGGGAACGGCTCGTAGGTTTTTTAGTGTATTTTCCAGGAAAAATCAGCAACGCTTTTTTTGGCCAATTTGGAGAAGGTGTGATTACTCGGGAACGGCTCGTAAGATTTTTGATGTTTTTTCCAGGAAAAATCAGCAACGCTTTTTTTGGCCAATTTGGAGAAGGTGTGATTACTCGGGAACGGCTCGTAGGTTTTTTAGTGTATTTTCCAGGAAAAATCAGCAACGCTTTTTTTTGGCCAATTTGGAGAAGATGGGATTACTCGGGAACGGCTCATAAAATTTTTAGTGTATTTTCCAGGAAAAATCAGCAACGCTTTTTTTTGGCCAATTTGGAGAAGGTGTGATTACTCGGGAACGGCTCGTAGGATTTTTAGTGTATTTTCCAGGAAAAATCAACAACGCTTTTTTTCTAATTTGGAGAAGATGGGATTACTCGGGAACGGCTCGTAGGTTTTTTAGTGTATTTTCCAGGAAAAATGTGCAACGCTTTTTTTGGCCAATTTGGAGAAGGTGTGATTACTCGGGAACGGCTCGTAAGATTTTTGATGTTTTTTCCAGGAAAAATCAGCAACGCTTTTTTTGGCCAATTTGGAGAAGGTGTGATTACTCGGGAACGGCTCGTAGGATTTTTACTGTATTTTCCAGGAAAAATCAACAACGCTTTTTTTGGCCAATTTGGAGAAGGTGTGATTACTCGGGAACGGCTCGTAGGATTTTTTATGTATTTTCCAGGAAAAATCAGCAACGCTTTTTTTTCTAATTTGGAGAAGATGTGATTACTCGGGAACGGCTCGTAGGATTTTTAGTGTATTTTCCAGGAAAAATCAACAACGCTTTTTTTGGCCAATTTGGAGAAGGTGTGATTACTCGGGAACGGCTCGTAGGATTTTTAGTGTATTTTCCAGGAAAAATCAGCAACGCTTTTTTTTCTAATTTGGAGAAGGTGTGATTACTCGGGAACGGCTCGTAAGATTTTTAGTGTATTTTCCAGGAAAAATCAGCAACGCTTTTTTTTCTAATTTGGAGAAGATGGGATTACTCGGGAACGGCTCGTAGGTTTTTTAGTGTATTTTCCAGGAAAAATCAGCAACGCTTTTTTTGGCCAATTTGGAGAAGGTGTGATTACTCCGGAACGGCTCGTAAGATTTTTGATGTTTTTTCCAGGAAAAATCAGCAACGCTTTTTTTTGCCAATTTGGAGAAGGTGTGATTACTCGGGAACGGCTCGTAGGTTTTTTAGTGTATTTTTCAGGAAAAATCAGCAACGCTTTTTTTTGCCAATTTGGAGAAGATGGGATTACTCCGGAACGGCTCGTAAGATTTTTAGTGTATTTTCCAGGAAAAATCAGCAACGCTTTTTTTTCTAATTTGTAGAAGATGGGATTACTCGGGAACGGCTCGTAGGATTTTTAGTGTATTTTTCAGGAAAAATCAGCAACGCTTTTTTTGGCCAATTTGGAGAAGATGGGATTACTCGGGAACTGCTCGTAGGATTTTTAGTGTATTTTTCAGGAAAAATCAGCAACGCTTTTTTTTGGCCAATTTGGAGAAGGTGTGATTACTCGGGAACGGCTCGTAAGATTTTTAGTGTATTTTCCAGGAAAAATCAACAACGCTTTTTTTGGCCAATTTGGAGAAGATGGGATTACTCGGGAACGGCTCGTAAGATTTTAAGTGTATTTTCCAGGAAAAATCAGCAACGCTTTTTTTGGCCAATTTGGAGAAGGTGTGATTACTCGGGAACTGCTCGTAGGATTTTTAGTGTATTTTCCAGGAAAAATCAGCAACGCTTTTTTTGGCCAATTTGGAGAAGGTGTGATTACTCGGGAACGGCTCGTAGGATTTTTAGTGTATTTTCCAGGAAAAATCAGCAACGCTTTTTTTGGCCAATTTGGAGAAGATGGGATTACTCGGGAACGGCTCGTAAGATTTTTAGTGTATTTTCCAGGAAAAATCAGCAACGCTTTTTTTGGCCAATTTGGAGAAGGTGTGATTACTCGGGAACGGCTCGTAGGATTTTTAGTGTATTTTCCAGGAAAAATCAGCAACGCTTTTTTTGGCCAATTTGGAGATGGTGTGATTACTCGGGAACGGCTCGTAAGATTTTTAGTGTATTTTCCAGGAAAAATCAGCAACGCTTTTTTTGGCCAATTTGGAGAAGGTGTGATTACTCGGGAACGGCTCGTAGGTTTTTTAGTGTATTTTCCAGGAAAAATCAACAACGCTTTTTTTTGCTAATTTGGAGAAGATGGGATTACTCCGGAACGGCTCGTAGGATTTTTGATGTTTTTTCAAGGAAAAATGTGCAACGCTTTTTTTTGGCCAATTTGGAGAAGGTGTGATTACTCGGGAACGGGTCGTAGGTTTTTTTGATGTTTTTTCCAGGAAAAATCAGCAACGCTTTTTTGGCCAATTTGGATAAGGTGTGATTACTCGGGAACGGCTCGTAGGTTTTTTTGATGTTTTTTCCAGGAAAAATCAGCAACGATTTTTTTTGGCCAATTTGGAGAAGGTGTGATTACTCGGGAACGGCTCGTAGGATTTTTAGTGTATTTTCCAGGAAAAATCAGCAACGCTTTTTTTTGGCCAATTTGGAGAAGATGGGATTACTCGGGAACGGCTCGTAGGTTTTTTAGTGTATTTTCCAGGAAAAATCAGCAACGCTTTTTTTGGCCAATTTGGAGAAGGTGTGATTACTCGGGAACGGCTCGTAGGTTTTTTAGTGTATTTTCCAGGAAAAATGTGCAACGCTTTTTTTTGCCATTTTGGAGAAGGTGTGATTACTCGGGAACGGCTCGTAAGATTTTTAGTGTATTTTCTGGAAAAATCAGCAACGTTTTTTTTTGGCCAATTTGGAGAAGGTGTGATTACTCGGGAACGGCTCGTAGGATTTTTAGTGTATTTTCCAGGAAAAATCAACAACGCTTTTTTTTCTAATTTGGAGAAGATGGGATTACTCGGGAACGGCTCGTAGGTTTTTTAGTGTATTTTTCAGGAAAAATCAGCAACGCTTTTTTTTGGCCAATTTGGAGAAGGTGTGATTACTCGGGAACGGCTCGTAAGATTTTTAGTGTATTTTCCAGGAAAAATCAGCAACGCTTTTTTTTCTAATTTGGAGAAGGTGTGATTACTCGGGAACGGCTCGTAGGTTTTTTAGTGTATTTTTCAGGAAAAATCAGCAACGCTTTTTTTTGGCCAATTTGGAGAAGGTGTGATTACTCGGGAACGGCTCGTAAGATTTTTAGTGTATTTTCCAGGAAAAATCAGCAACGCTTTTTTTTCTAATTTGGAGAAGGTGTGATTACTCGGGAACGGCTCGTAAGATTTTTAGTGTATTTTCCAGGAAAAATCAACAACGCTTTTTTTGGCCAATTTGGAGAAGGTGTGATTACTCGGGAACGGCTCGTAGGATTTTTAGTGTATTTTCCAGGAAAAATCAGCAACGCTTTTTTTGGCCAATTTGGAGAAGATGGGATTACTCGGGAACGGCTCGTAGGATTTTTAGTGTAATTTCCAGGAAAAATCAGCAACGCTTTTTTTTGCCAATTTGGAGAAGGTGTGATTACTCGGGAACTGCTCGTAGGATTTTTAGTGTATTTTCCAGGAAAAATCAGCAAGGTTTTTTTTTGGCCAATTTGGAGAAGGTGTGATTACTCGGGAACGGCTCGTAGGTTTTTTAGTGTATTTTCCAGGAAAAATCAGCAACGCTTTTTTTTCTAATTTGGAAAAGATGGGATTACTCGGGAACGGCTCGTAGGTTTTTTAGTGTAATTTCCAGGAAAAATCAACAACGCTTTTTTTTGGCCAATTTGGAGAAGCTGTGATTACTCGGGAACGGCTCGTAGGATTTTAAGTGTATTTTCCAGGAAAAATCAACAACGCTTTTTTTGGCCAATTTGGAGAAGGTGTGATTACTCGGGAACGGCTCGTAGGTTTTTTAGTGTATTTTCCAGGAAAAATCAACAACGCTTTTTTTTGGCCAATTTGGAGAAGATGGGATTACTCGGGAACGGCTCATAAAATTTTTAATATATTTTCCAGGAAAAATCAGCAACGCTTTTTTTTGCTAATTTGGAGAAGATGGGATTACTCCGGAACGGCTCGTAAGATTTTTAGTGTATTTTCCAGGAAAAATCAGCAACGCTTTTTTTGGCCAATTTGGAGATGGTGTGATTACTCGGGAACGGCTCGTAGGGTTTTTAGTGTATTTTCCAGGAAAAATCAACAACGCTTTTTTTGGCCAATTTGGAGAAGATGGGATTACTCGGGAACGGCTCGTAGGTTTTTTAGTGTATTTTCCAGGAAAAATCAGCAACGCTTTTTTTGGCCAATTTGGAGAAGGTGTGATTACTCGGGAACGGCTCGTAAGATTTTTGATGTTTTTTCCAGGAAAAATCAGCAACGCTTTTTTTGGCCAATTTGGAGAAGATGGGATTACTCGGGAACGGCTCGTAGGTTTTTTAGTGTAATTTCCAGGAAAAATCAGCAACACTTTTTTTGGCCAATTTGGAGAAGATGGGATTACTCGGGAACGGCTCGTAAGATTTTTTAGTGTATTTTCCAGGAAAAATCAACAACGCTTTTTTTGGCCAATTTGGAGAAGGTGTGATTACTCGGAAACGGCTCGTAAGATTTTTAGTGTATTTTCCAGGAAAAATCAGCAACGCTTTTTTTTTTGCCAATTTGGAGAAGGTGTGATTACTCGGGAACGGCTCGTAAGATTTTTGATGTTTTTTCCAGGAAAAATCAGCAACGCTTTTTTTGGCCAATTTGGAGATAGTGTGATTACTCGGGAACGGCTCGTAGGATTTTTAGTGTATTTTCCAGGAAAAATCAGCAACGCTTTTTTTTGGCCAATTTGGAGAAGGTGTGATTACTCGGGAACTGCTCGTAGGATTTTTAGTGTATTTTCCAGGAAAAATCAACAACGCTTTTTTTTGCCAATTTGGAGAAGATGGGATTACTCGGGAACGGCTCGTAAGATTTTTGATGTTTTTTCCAGGAAAAATCAGCAACGCTTTTTTTTGGCCAATTTGGAGAAGCTGTGATTACTCGGGAACGGCTCGTAGGATTTTTAGTGTATTTTCCAGGAAAAATCAACAACGCTTTTTTTGGCCAATTTGGAGAAGGTGTGATTACTCGGGAACGGCTCGTAGGTTTTTTAGTGTATTTTCCAGGAAAAATCAGCAACGCTTTTTTTGGCCAATTTGGAGAAGGTGTGATTACTCGGGAACGGCTCGTAAGATTTTTAGTGTATTTTCCAGGAAAAATCAGCAACGCTTTTTTTTGGCCAATTTGGAGAAGATGGTATTACTCGGGAACGGCTCGTAGGTTTTTTAGTGTATTTTCCAGGAAAAATCAGCAACGCTTTTTTTTGGCCAATTTGGAGAAGGTGTGATTACTCGGGAACGGCTCGTAAGATTTTTATTGTATTTTCCAGGAAAAATCAGCAACGTTTTTTTTTGGCCAATTTGGAGAAGGTGTGATTACTCGGGAACGGCTCGTAGGATTTTTAGTGTATTTTCCAGGAAAAATCAGCAACGCTTTTTTTGGCCAATTTGGAGAACGTGTGATTACTCGGGAACGGCTCGTAAGTTTTTTAGTGTATTTTCCAGGAAAAATCAGCAACGCTTTTTTTTTGGCCAATTTGGAGAAGGTGTGATTACTCGGGAACGGCTCGTAGGATTTTTAGTGTATTTTCCAGGAAAAATGTGCAACGCTTTTTTTGGCCAATTTGGAGAAGGTGTGATTACTCGGGAACGGCTCGTAGGATTTTTGATGTTTTTTCCAGGAAAAATCAGCAACACTTTTTTTGGCCAATTTGGAGAAGATGGGATTACTCGGGAACGGCTCGTAGGTTTTTTAGTCTATTTTCCAGGAAAAATCAACAACGCTTTTTTTTGCCAATTTGGAGAAGGTGTGATTACTCGGGAACGGCTCGTAAGATTTTTGATGTTTTTTCCAGGAAAAATCAGCAACGCTTTTTTTGGCCAATTTGGAGAAGGTGTGATTACTCGGGAACGGCTCGTAGGATTTTTAGTGTATTTTCCAGGAAAAATCAACAACGCTTTTTTTTGCCAATTTGGAGAAGGTGTGATTACTCGGGAACGGCTCGTAGGTTTTTTAGTGTATTTTCCAGGAAAAATCAACAACGCTTTTTTTTGCCAATTTGGAGAAGGTGTGATTACTCGGGAACGGCTCGTAGGATTTTTAGTGTAATTTCCAGGAAAAATCAGCAACGCTTTTTTTTGCCAATTTGGAGAAGGTGTGATTACTCGGGAACTGCTCGTAGGATTTTTAGTGTATTTTCCAGGAAAAATCAGCAAGGTTTTTTTTTGGCCAATTTGGAGAAGGTGTGATTACTCGGGAACGGCTCGTAGGATTTTTGATGTTTTTTCCAGGAAAAATCAGCAACGCTTTTTTTGGCCAATTTGGAGAAGGTGTGATTACTCGGGAACGGCTCGTAGGATTTTTAGTGTATTTTCCAGGAAAAATCAGCAACGCTTTTTTTGGCCAATTTGGAGAAGGTGTGATTACTCGGGAACGGCTCGTAGGATTTTTAGTGTATTTTCCAGGAAAAATGTGCAACGCTTTTTTTGGCCAATTTGGAGAAGGTGTGATTACTCGGGAACGGCTCGTAGGATTTTTAGTGTATTTTCCAGGAAAAATCAGCAACGCTTTTTTTGGCCAATTTGGAGAAAGTGTGATTACTCGGGAACGGCTCGTAGGATTTTTAGTGTATTTTCCAGGAAAAATCAGCAACGTTTTTTTTTGGCCAATTTGGAGAAGGTGTGATTACTCGGGAACGGCTCGTAGGATTTTTAGTGTAATTTCCAGGAAAAATCAACAACGCTTTTTTTTGCCAATTTGGAGAAGGTGTGATTACTCGGGAACGGCTCGTAGGATTTTTAGTGTATTTTCCAGGAAAAATCAGCAACGCTTTTTTTGGCCAATTTGGAGAAGGTGTGATTACTCGGGAACGGCTCGTAAGATTTTTGATGTTTTTTCCAGGAAAAATCAGCAACGCTTTTTTTTGGCCAATTTGGAGAAGGTGTGATTACTCGGGAACGGCTCGTAGGATTTTTAGTGTATTTTCCAGGAAAAATCAGCAACGCTTTTTTTGGCCAATTTGGAGAAGGTGTGATTACTCGGGAACGGCTCGTAGGATTTTTAGTGTAATTTCCAGGAAAAATCAACAACGCTTTTTTTTGGCCAATTTGGAGAAGATGGGATTACTCGGGAACGGCTCGTAGGATTTTTGATGTTTTTTCCAGGAAAAATCAGCAACGCTTTTTTGGCCAATTTGGAGAAGCTGTGATTACTCGGGAACGGCTCGTAGGTTTTTTAGTGTATTTTCCAGGAAAAATCAACAACGCTTTTTTTGGCCAATTTGGAGAAGGTGTGATTACTCGGGAACGGCTCGTAGGTTTTTTAGTGTATTTTCCAGGAAAAATCAGCAACGCTTTTTTTTGGCCAATTTGGAGAAGGTGTGATTACTCGGGAACGGCTCGTAAGATTTTTAGTGTATTTTCCAGGAAAAATCAGCACCGCTTTTTTTCTAATTTGGAGAAGATGGGATTACTCGGGAACGGCTCGTAGGTTTTTTAGTGTATTTTCCAGGAAAAATCAGCAACGCTTTTTTTGGCCAATTTGGAGAAGGTGTGATTACTCGGGAACGGCTCGTAAGATTTTTAGTGTATTTTCCAGGAAAAATCAGCAACGCTTTTTTTGGCCAATTTGGAGAAGCTGTGATTACTCGGGAACGGCTCGTAGGTTTTTTAGTGTATTTTCCAGGAAAAATCAACAACGCTTTTTTTGGCCAATTTGGAGAAGGTGTGATTACTCGGGAACGGCTCGTAGGTTTTTTAGTGTATTTTCCAGGAAAAATCAGCAACGCTTTTTTTGGCCAATTTGGAGAAGGTGTGATTACTCGGGAACGGCTCGTAAGATTTTTAGTGTATTTTCCAGGAAAAATCAGCAACGCTTTTTTTGGCCAATTTGGAGAAGGTGTGATTACTCGGGAACGGCTCGTAGGATTTCTGATGTTTTTTCCAGGAAAAATCAGCAACGCTTTTTTTGGCCAATTTGGAGAAGGTGTGATTACTCGGGAACGGCTCGTAGGATTTTTAGTGTATTTTCCAGGAAAAATCAACAACGCTTTTTTTTGCCAATTTGGAGAAGATGGGATTACTCGGGAATGGCTCGTAAGATTTTTGATGTTTTTTCCAGGAAAAATCAGCAACACTTTTTTTGGCCAATTTGGAGAAGGTGTGATTACTCGGGAACGGCTCGTAGGATTTTTAGTGTATTTTCCAGGAAAAATCAACAACGCTTTTTTTTGCCAATTTGGAGAAGATGGGATTACTCGGGAATGGCTCGTAAGATTTTTGATGTTTTTTCCAGGAAAAATCAGCAACGCTTTTTTTGGCCAATTTGGAGAAGGTGTGATTACTCGGGAACGGCTCGTAGGATTTTTAGTGTAATTTCCAGGAAAAATCAGCAACACTTTTTTTGGCCAATTTGGAGAAGGTGTGATTACTCGGGAACGGCTCGTAAGATTTTTTATGTTTTTTCCAGGAAAAATCAGCAACGCTTTTTTTGGCCAATTTGGAGAAGGTGTGATTACTCGGGAACGGCTCGTAGGATTTTTAGTGTATTTTCCAGGAAAAATCAACAACGCTTTTTTTTGCCAATTTGGAGAAGATGGGATTACTCGGGAACGGCTCGTAGGATTTTTAGTGTAATTTCCAGGAAAAATCAGCAACGCTTTTTTTTTGGCCAATTTGGAGAAGGTGTGATTACTCGGGAACGGCTCGTAGGATTTTTAGTGTATTTTCCAGGAAAAATGTGCAACGCTTTTTTTGGCCAATTTGGAGAAGGTGTGATTACTCGGGAACGGCTCGTAGGATTTTTGATGTTTTTTCCAGGAAAAATCAGCAACACTTTTTTTGGCCAATTTGGAGAAGATGGGATTACTCGGGAACGGCTCGTAGGTTTTTTAGTGTATTTTCCAGGAAAAATCAGCAACGCTTTTTTTGGCCAATTTGGAGAAGGTGTGATTACTCGGGAACGGCTCGTAAGATTTTTAGTGTATTTTCCAGGAAAAATCAGCAACGCTTTTTTTGGCCAATTTGGAGAAGCTGTGATTACTCGGGAACGGCTCGTAGGTTTTTTAGTGTATTTTCCAGGAAAAATCAACAACGCTTTTTTTGGCCAATTTGGAGAAGGTGTGATTACTCGGGAACGGCTCGTAGGTTTTTTAGTGTATTTTCCAGGAAAAATCAGCAACGCTTTTTTTGGCCAATTTGGAGAAGGTGTGATTACTCGGGAACGGCTCGTAAGATTTTTAGTGTATTTTCCAGGAAAAATCAGCAACGCTTTTTTTGGCCAATTTGGAGAAGGTGTGATTACTCGGGAACGGCTCGTAGGATTTCTGATGTTTTTTCCAGGAAAAATCAGCAACGCTTTTTTTGGCCAATTTGGAGAAGGTGTGATTACTCGGGAACGGCTCGTAGGATTTTTAGTGTATTTTCCAGGAAAAATCAACAACGCTTTTTTTTGCCAATTTGGAGAAGATGGGATTACTCGGGAATGGCTCGTAAGATTTTTGATGTTTTTTCCAGGAAAAATCAGCAACACTTTTTTTGGCCAATTTGGAGAAGGTGTGATTACTCGGGAACGGCTCGTAGGATTTTTAGTGTATTTTCCAGGAAAAATCAACAACGCTTTTTTTTGCCAATTTGGAGAAGATGGGATTACTCGGGAATGGCTCGTAAGATTTTTGATGTTTTTTCCAGGAAAAATCAGCAACGCTTTTTTTTGGCCAATTTGGAGAAGGTGTGATTACTCGGGAACGGCTCGTAGGATTTTTAGTGTAATTTCCAGGAAAAATCAGCAACACTTTTTTTGGCCAATTTGGAGAAGGTGTGATTACTCGGGAACGGCTCGTAAGATTTTTTATGTTTTTTCCAGGAAAAATCAGCAACGCTTTTTTTGGCCAATTTGGAGAAGGTGTGATTACTCGGGAACGGCTCGTAGGATTTTTAGTGTATTTTCCAGGAAAAATCAACAACGCTTTTTTTTGCCAATTTGGAGAAGATGGGATTACTCGGGAACGGCTCGTAGGATTTTTAGTGTAATTTCCAGGAAAAATCAGCAACGCTTTTTTTTTGGCCAATTTGGAGAAGGTGTGATTACTCGGGAACGGCTCGTAGGATTTTTAGTGTATTTTCCAGGAAAAATGTGCAACGCTTTTTTTGGCCAATTTGGAGAAGGTGTGATTACTCGGGAACGGCTCGTAGGATTTTTGATGTTTTTTCCAGGAAAAATCAGCAACACTTTTTTTGGCCAATTTGGAGAAGATGGGATTACTCGGGAACGGCTCGTAGGTTTTTTAGTGTATTTTCCAGGAAAAATCAACAACGCTTTTTTTTGCCAATTTGGAGAAGGTGTGATTACTCGGGAACGGCTCGTAAGATTTTTGATGTTTTTTCCAGGAAAAATCAGCAACGCTTTTTTGGCCAATTTGGAGAAGGTGTGATTACTCGGGAACGGCTCGTAGGATTTTTAGTGTATTTTCCAGGAAAAATCAGCAACGCTTTTTTTGGCCAATTTGGAGAAGTTGTGATTACTCGGGAACGGCTCGTAAGTTTTTTAGTGTATTTTCCAGGAAAAATCAGCAACGCTTTTTTTTTGGCCAATTTGGAGAAGGTGTGATTACTCGGGAACGGCTCGTAGGATTTTTAGTGTATTTTCCAGGAAAAATGTGCAACGCTTTTTTTGGCCAATTTGGAGAAGGTGTGATTACTCGGGAACGGCTCGTAGGATTTTTGATGTTTTTTCCAGGAAAAATCAGCAACACTTTTTTTGGCCAATTTGGAGAAGATGGGATTACTCGGGAACGGCTCGTAGGTTTTTTAGTGTATTTTCCAGGAAAAATCAACAACGCTTTTTTTTGCCAATTTGGAGAAGGTGTGATTACTCGGGAACGGCTCGTAAGATTTTTGATGTTTTTTCCAGGAAAAATCAGCAACGCTTTTTTTGGCCAATTTGGAGAAGGTGTGATTACTCGGGAACGGCTCGTAGGATTTTTAGTGTATTTTCCAGGAAAAATCAACAACGCTTTTTTTTGCCAATTTGGAGAAGGTGTGATTACTCGGGAACGGCTCGTAGGTTTTTTAGTGTATTTTCCAGGAAAAATCAACAACGCTTTTTTTTGCCAATTTGGAGAAGGTGTGATTACTCGGGAACGGCTCGTAGGATTTTTAGTGTAATTTCCAGGAAAAATCAGCAACGCTTTTTTTGGCCAATTTGGAGAAGGTGTGATTACTCGGGAACGGCTCGTAGGATTTTTGATGTTTTTTCCAGGAAAAATCAGCAAGGTTTTTTTTTGGCCAATTTGGAGAAGGTGTGATTACTCGGGAACGGCTCGTAGGATTTTTGATGTTTTTTCCAGGAAAAATCAGCAACGCTTTTTTTGGCCAATTTGGAGAAGGTGTGATTACTCGGGAACGGCTCGTAGGATTTTTAGTGTATTTTCCAGGAAAAATCAGCAACGCTTTTTTTGGCCAATTTGGAGAAGGTGTGATTACTCGGGAACGGCTCGTAGGATTTTTAGTGTAATTTCCAGGAAAAATCAACAACGCTTTTTTTTGCCAATTTGGAGAAGGTGTGATTACTCGGGAACGGCTCGTAGGATTTTTAGTGTATTTTCCAGGAAAAATCAGCAACGCTTTTTTTGGCCAATTTGGAGAAGGTGTGATTACTCGGGAACGGCTCGTAAGATTTTTGATGTTTTTTCCAGGAAAAATCAGCAACGCTTTTTTTTGGCCAATTTGGAGAAGGTGTGATTACTCGGGAACGGCTCGTAGGATTTTTAGTGTATTTTCCAGGAAAAATCAACAACGCTTTTTTGGCCAATTTGGAGAAGGTGTGATTACTCGGGAACGGCTCGTAGGTTTTTTAGTGTATTTTCCAGGAAAAATCAGCAACGCTTTTTTTTGGCCAATTTGGAGAAGGTGTGATTACTCGGGAACGGCTCGTAAGATTTTTAGTGTATTTTCCAGGAAAAATCAGCAACGCTTTTTTTTCTAATTTGGAGAAGATGGGATTACTCGGGAACGGCTCGTAGGATTTTAAGTGTATTTTCCAGGAAAAATTAGCAACGCTTTTTTTTTGGCCAATTTGGAGAAAGTGTGATTACTCGGGAACGGCTCGTAGGATTTTTAGTGTATTTTCTAGGAAAAATCAGCAACGCTTTTTTTGGCCAATTTGGAGAAGGTGTGATTACTCGGGAACGGCTCGTAAGTTTTTTAGTGTATTTTCCAGGAAAAATCAGCAACGCTTTTTTTTTGGCCAATTTGGAGAAGGTGTGATTACTCGGGAACGGCTCGTAGGATTTTTAGTGTATTTTCCAGGAAAAATGTGCAACGCTTTTTTTGGCCAATTTGGAGAAGGTGTGATTACTCGGGAACGGCTCGTAGGATTTTTGATGTTTTCTCCAGGAAAAATCAGCAACACTTTTTTTGGCCAATTTGGAGAAGATGGGATTACTCGGGAACGGCTCGTAGGTTTTTTAGTGTATTTTCCAGGAAAAATCAACAACGCTTTTTTTTGCCAATTTGGAGAAGGTGTGATTACTCGGGAACGGCTCGTAAGATTTTTGATGTTTTTTCCAGGAAAAATCAGCAACCCTTTTTTTGGCCAATTTGGAGAAGGTGTGATTACTCGGGAACGGCTCGTAGGATTTTTAGTGTATTTTCCAGGAAAAATCAACAACGCTTTTTTTTGCCAATTTGGAGAAGGTGTGATTACTCGGGAACGGCTCGTAGGTTTTTTAGTGTATTTTCCAGGAAAAATCAACAACGCTTTTTTTTGCCAATTTGGAGAAGGTGTGATTACTCGGGAACGGCTCGTAGGATTTTTAGTGTAATTTCCAGGAAAAATCAGCAACGCTTTTTTTGGCCAATTTGGAGAAGGTGTGATTACTCGGGAACGGCTCGTAGGATTTTTGATGTTTTTTCCAGGAAAAATCAGCAAGGTTTTTTTTTGGCCAATTTGGAGAAGGTGTGATTACTCGGGAACGGCTCGTAGGATTTTTGATGTTTTTTCCAGGAAAAATCAGCAACGCTTTTTTTGGCCAATTTGGAGAAGGTGTGATTACTCGGGAACGGCTCGTAGGATTTTTAGTGTATTTTCCAGGAAAAATCAGCAACGCTTTTTTTGGCCAATTTGGAGAAGGTGTGATTACTCGGGAACGGCTCGTAGGATTTTTAGTGTATTTTCCAGGAAAAATGTGCAAAGCTTTTTTTGGCCAATTTGGAGAAGGTGTGATTACTCGGGAACGGCTCGTAGGATTTTTAGTGTATTTTCCAGGAAAAATCAGCAACGCTTTTTTTGGCCAATTTGGAGAAGGTGTGATTACTCGGGAACGGCTCGTAGGATTTTTAGTGTAATTTCCAGGAAAAATCAACAACGCTTTTTTTTGCCAATTTGGAGAAGGTGTGATTACTCGGGAACGGCTCGTAGGATTTTTAGTGTATTTTCCAGGAAAAATCAGCAACGCTTTTTTTGGCCAATTTGGAGAAGGTGTGATTACTCGGGAACGGCTCGTAAGATTTTTGATGTTTTTTCCAGGAAAAATCAGCAACGCTTTTTTTTGGCCAATTTGGATAAGGTGTGATTACTCGGGAACGGCTCGTAGGATTTTTAGTGTATTTTCCAGGAAAAATCAGCAACGCTTTTTTTGGCCAATTTGGAGAAGGTGTGATTACTCGGGAACGGCTCGTAGGATTTTTAGTGTAATTTCCAGGAAAAATCAACAACGCTTTTTTTTGGCCAATTTGGAGAAGATGGGATTACTCGGGAACGGCTCGTAGGATTTTTGATGTTTTTTCCAGGAAAAATCAGCAACGCTTTTTTGGCCAATTTGGAGAAGCTGTGATTACTCGGGAACGCCTCGTAGGTTTTTTAGTGTATTTTCCAGGAAAAATCAACAACGCTTTTTTTGGCCAATTTGGAGAAGGTGTGATTACTCGGGAACGGCTCGTAGGTTTTTTAGTGTATTTTCCAGGAAAAATCAGCAACGCTTTTTTTTGGCCAATTTGGAGAAGGTGTGATTACTCGGGAACGGCTCGTAAGATTTTTAGTGTATTTTCCAGGAAAAATCAGCAACGCTTTTTTTTCTAATTTGGAGAAGATGGGATTACTCGGGAACGGCTCGTAGGTTTTTTAGTGTATTTTCCAGGAAAAATCAGCAACGCTTTTTTTGGCCAATTTGGAGAAGGTGTGATTACTCGGGAACGGCTCGTAAGATTTTTAGTGTATTTTCCAGGAAAAATCAGCAACGCTTTTTTTGGCCAATTTGGAGAAGGTGTGATTACTCGGGAACGGCTCGTAGGATTTTTAGTGTAATTTCCAGGAAAAATCAGCAACACTTTTTTTGGCCAATTTGGAGAAGGTGTGATTACTCGGGAACGGCTCGTAAGATTTTTGACGTTTTTTCCAGGAAAAATCAGCAACGCTTTTTTTGGCCAATTTGGAGAAGGTGTGATTACTCGGGAACGGCTCGTAGGATTTTTGATGTTTTTTCCAGGAAAAATCAGCAACGCTTTTTTTGGCCAATTTGGAGAAGGTGTGTTTACTCGGGAACGGCTCGTAGGATTTTTAGTGTATTTTCCAGGAAAAATCAACAACGCTTTTTTTTGCCAATTTGGAGAAGATGGGATTACTCGGGAATGGCTCGTAAGATTTTTGATGTTTTTTCCAGGAAAAATCAGCAACGCTTTTTTTGGCCAATTTGGAGATGGTGTGATTACTCGGGAACGGCTCGTAGGATTTTTGATGTTTTTTCCAGGAAAAATCAGCAACGCTTTTTTTGGCCAATTTGGAGAAGGTGTGATTACTCGGGAACGGCTCGTAGGATTTTTAGTGTTTTTTCCAGGAAAAATCAGCAACGCTTTTTTTGGCCAATTTGGAGAAGGTGTGATTACTCGGGAACGGCTCGTAGGATTTTTAGTGTATTTTCCAGGAAAAATCAACAACGCTTTTTTTTGCCAATTTGGAGAAGATGGGATTACTCGGGAACGGCTCGTAGGATTTTTAGTGTAATTTCCAGGAAAAATCAGCAACGCTTTTTTTTTGGCCAATTTGGAGAAGGTGTGATTACTCGGGAACGGCTCGTAGGATTTTTGATGTTTTTTCCAGGAAAAATCAGCAACACTTTTTTTGGCCAATTTGGAGAAGATGGGATTACTCGGGAACGGCTCGTAGGTTTTTTAGTGTATTTTCCAGGAAAAATCAACAACGCTTTTTTTTGCCAATTTGGAGAAGGTGTGATTACTCGGGAACGGCTCGTAAGATTTTTGATGTTTTTTCCAGGAAAAATCAGCAACGCTTTTTTTGGCCAATTTGGAGAAGGTGTGATTACTCGGGAACGGCTCGTAGGATTTTTAGTGTATTTTCCAGGAAAAATCAGCAACGCTTTTTTTGGCCAATTTGGAGAAGGTGTGATTACTCGGGAACGGCTCGTAAGTTTTTTAGTGTATTTTCCAGGAAAAATCAGCAACGCTTTTTTTTTGGCCAATTTGGAGAAGGTGTGATTACTCGGGAACGGCTCGTAGGATTTTTAGTGTATTTTCCAGGAAAAATGTGCAACGCTTTTTTTGGCCAATTTGGAGAAGGTGTGATTACTCGGGAACGGCTCGTAGGATTTTTGATGTTTTTTCCAGGAAAAATCAGCAACACTTTTTTTGGCCAATTTGGAGAAGATGGGATTACTCGGGAACGGCTCGTAGGTTTTTTAGTGTATTTTCCAGGAAAAATCAACAACGCTTTTTTTTGCCAATTTGGAGAAGGTGTGATTACTCGGGAACGGCTCGTAAGATTTTTGATGTTTTTTCCAGGAAAAATCAGCAACGCTTTTTTTGGCCAATTTGGAGAAGGTGTGATTACTCGGGAACGGCTCGTAGGATTTTTAGTGTATTTTCCAGGAAAAATCAACAACGCTTTTTTTTGCCAATTTGGAGAAGGTGTGATTACTCGGGAACGGCTCGTAGGTTTTTTAGTGTATTTTCCAGGAAAAATCAACAACGCTTTTTTTTTGCCAATTTGGAGAAGGTGTGATTACTCGGGAACGGCTCGTAGGATTTTTAGTGTAATTTCCAGGAAAAATCAGCAACGCTTTTTTTTGCCAATTTGGAGAAGGTGTGATTACTCGGGAACTGCTCGTAGGATTTTTAGTGTATTTTCCAGGAAAAATCAGCAAGGTTTTTTTTTGGCCAATTTGGAGAAGGTGTGATTACTCGGGAACGGCTCGTAGGATTTTAGATGTTTTTTCCAGGAAAAATCAGCAACGTTTTTTTTTGGCCAATTTGGAGAAGGTGTGATTACTCGGGAACGGCTCGTAGGATTTTTAGTGTATTTTCCAGGAAAAATCAGCAACGCTTTTTTTGGCCAATTTGGAGAAGGTGTGATTACTCGGGAACGGCTCGTAGGATTTTTAGTGTATTTTCCAGGAAAAATGTGCAACGCTTTTTTTGGCCAATTTGGAGAAGGTGTGATTACTCGGGAACGGCTCGTAGGATTTTTAGTGTATTTTCCAGGAAAAATCAGCAACGCTTTTTTTGGCCAATTTGGAGAAGGTGTGATTACTCGGGAACGGCTCGTAGGATTTTTAGTGTATTTTCCAGGAAAAATCAGCAACGTTTTTTTTTTTGGCCAATTTGGAGAAGGTGTGATTACTCGGGAACGGCTCGTAGGATTTTTAGTGTAATTTCCAGGAAAAATCAACAACGCTTTTTTTTGCCAATTTGGAGAAGGTGTGATTACTCGGGAACGGCTCGTAGGATTTTTAGTGTATTTTCCAGGAAAAATCAGCAACGCTTTTTTTGGCCAATTTGGAGAAGGTGTGATTACTCGGGAACGGCTCGTAAGATTTTTGATGTTTTTTCCAGGAAAAATCAGCAACGCTTTTTTTTGGCCAATTTGGAGAAGGTGTGATTACTCGGGAACGGCTCGTAGGATTTTTAGTGTATTTTCCAGGAAAAATCAGCAACGCTTTTTTTGGCCAATTTGGAGAAGGTGTGATTACTCGGGAACGGCTCGTAGGATTTTTAGTGTAATTTCCAGGAAAAATCAACAACGCTTTTTTTTGGCCAATTTGGAGAAGATGGGATTACTCGGGAACGGCTCGTAGGATTTTTGATGTTTTTTCCAGGAAAAATCAGCAACGCTTTTTTGGCCAATTTGGAGAAGCTGTGATTACTCGGGAACGGCTCGTAGGTTTTTTAGTGTATTTTCCAGGAAAAATCAACAACGCTTTTTTTGGCCAATTTGGAGAAGGTGTGATTACTCGGGAACGGCTCGTAGGTTTTTTAGTGTATTTTCCAGGAAAAATCAGCAACGCTTTTTTTTGGCCAATTTGGAGAAGGTGTGATTACTCGGGAACGGCTCGTAAGATTTTTAGTGTATTTTCCAGGAAAAATCAGCAAAGCTTTTTTTTCTAATTTGGAGAAGATGGGATTACTCGGGAACGGCTCGTAGGTTTTTTAGTGTATTTTCCAGGAAAAATCAGCAACGCTTTTTTTGGCCAATTTGGAGAAGGTGTGATTACTCGGGAACGGCTCGTAAGATTTTTAGTGTATTTTCCAGGAAAAATCAGCAACGCTATTTTTGGCCAATTTGGAGAAGGTGTGATTACTCGGGAACGGCTCGTAGGATTTTTAGTGTAATTTCCAGGAAAAATCAACAACGCTTTTTTTTGCCAATTTGGAGAAGATGGGATTACTCGGGAATGGCTCGTAAGATTTTTGATGTTTTTTCCAGGAAAAATCAGCAACGCTTTTTTTGGCCAATTTGGAGATGGTGTGATTACTCGGGAACGGCTCGTAGGATTTTTGATGTTTTTTCCAGGAAAAATCAGCAACGCTTTTTTTGGCCAATTTGGAGAAGGTGTGATTACTCGGGAACGGCTCGTAGGATTTTTAGTGTATTTTCCAGGAAAAATCAACAACGCTTTTTTTTGCCAATTTGGAGAAGATGGGATTACTCGGGAATGGCTCGTAAGATTTTTGATGTTTTTTCCAGGAAAAATCAGCAACGCTTTTTTTGGCCAATTTGGAGATGGTGTGATTACTCGGGAACGGCTCGTAGGATTTTTGATGTTTTTTCCAGGAAAAATCAGCAACGCTTTTTTTGGCCAATTTGGAGAAGGTGTGATTACTCGGGAACGGCTCGTAGGATTTTTAGTGTATTTTCCAGGAAAAATCAACAACGCTTTTTTTTGCCAATTTGGAGAAGATGGGATTACTCGGGAATGGCTCGTAAGATTTTTGATGTTTTTTCCAGGAAAAATCAGCAACACTTTTTTTGGCCAATTTGGAGAAGGTGTGATTACTCGGGAACGGCTCGTAGGATTTTTAGTGTATTTTCCAGGAAAAATCAACAACGCTTTTTTTGGCCAATTTGGAGAAGGTGTGATTACTCGGGAACGGCTCGTAAGATTTTTGATGTTTTTTCCAGGAAAAATGTGCAACGCTTTTTTTGGCCAATTTGGAGAAGGTGTGATTACTCGGGAACGGCTCGTAGGATTTTTAGTGTATTTTCCAGGAAAAATCAGCAACGCTTTTTTTGGCCAATTTGGAGAAGATGGGATTACTCGGGAACGGCTCGTAGGATTTTAAGTGTAATTTCCAGGAAAAATCAGCAACGCTTTTTTTGGCCAATTTGGAGAAGGTGTGATTACTCGGGAACGGCTCGTAAGATTTTTGATGTTTTTTCCAGGAAAAATCAACAACGCTTTTTTTGGCCAATTTGGAGATGGTGTGATTACTCGGGAACGGCTCGTAAGATTTTTGATGTTTTTTCCAGGAAAAATCAGAAACGCTTTTTTTTTTGGCCAATTTGGAGAAGGTGTGATTACTCGGGAACGGCTCGTAGGATTTTTAGTATAATTTCCAGGAAAAATCAGCAACACTTTTTTTGGCCAATTTGGAGAAGGTGTGATTACTCGGGAACGGCTCGTAAGATTTTTGATGTTTTTTCCAGGAAAAATCAGCAACGCTTTTTTTGGCCAATTTGGAGAAGGTGTGATTACTCGGGAACGGCTCGTAGGATTTTTAGTGTATTTTCCAGGAAAAATCAACAACGCTTTTTTTTTGCCAATTTGGAGAAGATGGGATTACTCGGGAATGGCTCGTAAGATTTTTGATGTTTTTTCCAGGAAAAATCAGCAACGCTTTTTTTGGCCAATTTGGAGATGGTGTGATTACTCGGGATCGGCTCGTAGGATTTTTAGTGTATTTTCCAGGAAAAATCAACAACGCTTTTTTTGGCCAATTTGGAGAAGGTGTGATTACTCGGGAACGGCTCGTAGGATTTTTGATGTTTTTTCCAGGAAAAATCAGCAACGCTTTTTTTGGCCAATTTGGAGATGGTGTGATTACTCGGGAACGGCTCGTAGGATTTTTAGTGTATTTTCCAGGAAAAATCAACAACGCTTTTTTTGGCCAATTTGGAGAAGATGGGATTACTCGGGAACGGCTCGTAGGTTTTTTAGTGTATTTTCCAGGAAAAATCAACAACGCTTTTTTGGCCAATTTGGAGAAGGTGTGATTACTCGGGAACGGCTCGTAAGATTTTTAGTGTATTTTCCAGGAAAAATCAGCAACGCTTTTTTTGGCCAATTTGGAGAAGGTGTGATTACTCGGGAACGGCTCGTAAGATTTTTGATGTTTTTTCCAGGAAAAATCAGCAACGCTTTTTTTGCCAATTTGGAGAAGATGGGATTACTCGGGAACGGCTCGTAGGATTTTTGATGTTTTTTCCAGGAAAAATCAGCAACGCTTTTTTTGGCCAATTTGGAGAAGGTGTGATTACTCGGGAACGGCTCGTAGGTTTTTTAGTGTATTTTCCAGGAAAAATCAGCAACGCTTTTTTTTTGCCAATTTGGAGAAGGTGTGATTACTCGGGAACGGCTCATAAAATTTTTAATATATTTTCCAGGAAAAATCAGCAACGCTTTTTTTTTGCTAATTTGGAGAAGATGGGATTACTCGGGAACGGCTCGTAGGTTTTTTAGTGTATTTTCCAGGAAAAATCAGCAACGCTTTTTTTTTGCCAATTTGGATAAGGTGTGATTACTCGGGAACGGCTCGTAGGATTTTTGATGTTTTTTCCAGGAAAAATCAGCAACGCTTTTTTTGGCCAATTTGGAGATGGTGTGATTACTCGGGAACGGCTCGTAGGATTTTTAGTGTATTTTCCAGGAAAAATCAGCAAGGTTTTTTTGGCCAATTTGGAGAAGATGGGATTACTCGGGAACGGCTCGTAGGATTTTTAGTGTAATTTCCAGGAAAAATCAGCAACGCTTTTTTTTGGCAATTTGGAGAAGGTGTGATTACTCGGGAACGGCTCGTAGGATTTTTAGTGTATTTTCAAGGAAAAATCAGCAACGCTTTTTTTGGCCAATTTGGAGAAGCTGTGATTACTCGGGAACGGCTCGTAGGATTTTTAGTGTATTTTCCAGGAAAAATCAGCAACGCTTTTTTTGGCCAATTTGGAGAAGGTGTGATTACTCGGGAACGGCTCGTAGGATTTTTAGTGTATTTTCCAGGAAAAATCAGCAACGCTTTTTTTTTTCTTATTTGGAGAAGGTGTGATTACTCGGGAACGGCTCGTAGGATTTTTAGTGTATTTTCCAGGAAAAATCAGCAACGCTTTTTTTGGCCAATTTGGAGAAGGTGTGATTACTCGGGAACGGCTCGTAGGTTTTTGATGTTTTTTCCAGGAAAAATCAACAACGCTTTTTTTGGCCAATTTGGAGAAGGTGTGATTACTCGGGAACGGCTCGTAAGATTTTTGATGTTTTTTCCAGGAAAAATCAGAAACGCTTTTTTTGGCCAATTCGGAGAAGATGGGATTACTCGGGAACGGCTCATAAAATTTTTAATATATTTTCCAGGAAAAATCAACAACGCTTTTTTTGGCCAATTTGGAGAAGGTGTGATTGCTCCGGAACGGCCCGTAAGCTTTTTAGTGTATTTTCCAGGAAAAATGTGCAACGCTTTTTTTTGCCAATTTGGAGAAGGTGTAATTACTCGGGAACGGCTCGTAGGATTTTTAGTGTATTTTCCAGGAAAAATCAGCAACGCTTTTTTTTGGCCAATTTGGAGAAGGTGTGATTACTCGGGAACGGCTCGTAGGTTTTTTAGTGTATTTTTCAGGAAAAATCAGCAAAGCTTTTTTTTGGCCAATTTGGAGAAGGTGTGATTACTCGGGAACGGCTCGTAGGATTTTTAGTGTATTTTCCAGGAAAAATCAGCAACGCTTTTTTTGGCCAATTTGGAGAAGGTGTGATTACTCGGGAACGGCTCGTAGGATTTTTAGTGTATTTTCCAGGAAAAATCAGCAACGTTTTTTTTTTTTGGCCAATTTGGAGAAGGTGTGATTACTCGGGAACGGCTCGTAGGATTTTTAGTGTAATTTCCAGGAAAAATCAACAACGCTTTTTTTTGCCAATTTGGAGAAGGTGTGATTACTCGGGAACGGCTCGTAGGATTTTTAGTGTATTTTCCAGGAAAAATCAGCAACGCTTTTTTTGGCCAATTTGGAGAAGGTGTGATTACTCGGGAACGGCTCGTAAGATTTTTGATGTTTTTTCCAGGAAAAATCAGCAACGCTTTTTTTTGGCCAATTTGGAGAAGGTGTGATTACTCGGGAACGGCTCGTAGGATTTTTAGTGTATTTTCCAGGAAAAATCAGCAACGCTTCTTTTGGCCAATTTGGAGAAGGTGTGATTACTCGGGAACGGCTCGTAGGATTTTTAGTGTATTTTCCAGGAAAAATGTGCAACGCTTTTTTTGGCCAATTTGGAGAAGGTGTGATTACTCGGGAACGGCTCGTAGGATTTTTAGTGTATTTTCCAGGAAAAATCAGCAACGCTTTTTTTGGCCAATTTGGAGAAGGTGTGATTACTCGGGAACGGCTCGTAGGATTTTTAGTGTATTTTCCAGGAAAAATCAGCAACGTTTTTTTTTTTGGCCAATTTGGAGAAGGTGTGATTACTCGGGAACGGCTCGTAGGATTTTTAGTGTAATTTCCAGGAAAAATCAACAACGCTTTTTTTTGCCAATTTGGAGAAGGTGTGATTACTCGGGAACGGCTCGTAGGATTTTTAGTGTATTTTCCAGGAAAAATCAGCAACGCTTTTTTTGGCCAATTTGGAGAAGGTGTGATTACTCGGGAACGGCTCGTAAGATTTTTGATGTTTTTTCCAGGAAAAATCAGCAACGCTTTTTTTTGGCCAATTTGGAGAAGGTGTGATTACTCGGGAACGGCTCGTAGGATTTTTAGTGTATTTTCCAGGAAAAATCAGCAACGCTTTTTTTGGCCAATTTGGAGAAGGTGTGATTACTCGGGAACGGCTCGTAGGATTTTTAGTGTAATTTCCAGGAAAAATCAACAACGCTTTTTTTTGGCCAATTTGGAGAAGATGGGATTACTCGGGAACGGCTCGTAGGATTTTTGATGTTTTTTCCAGGAAAAATCAGCAACGCTTTTTTGGCCAATTTGGAGAAGCTGTGATTACTCGGGAACGGCTCGTAGGTTTTTTAGTGTATTTTCCAGGAAAAATCAACAACGCTTTTTTTGGTCAATTTGGAGAAGGTGTGATTACTCGGGAACGGCTCGTAGGTTTTTTAGTGTATTTTCCAGGAAAAATCAGCAACGCTTTTTTTTGGCCAATTTGGAGAAGGTGTGATTACTCGGGAACGGCTCGTAAGATTTTTAGTGTATTTTCCAGGAAAAATCAGCAACGCTTTTTTTTCTAATTTGGAGAAGATGGGATTACTCGGGAACGGCTCGTAGGTTTTTTAGTGTATTTTCCAGGAAAAATCAGCAACGCTTTTTTTGGCCAATTTGGAGAAGGTGTGATTACTCGGGAACGGCTCGTAAGATTTTTAGTGTATTTTCCAGGAAAAATCAGCAACGCTATTTTTGGCCAATTTGGAGAAGGTGTGATTACTCGGGAACGGCTCGTAGGATTTTTAGTGTAATTTCCAGGAAAAATCAGCAACACTTTTTTTGGCCAATTTGGAGAAGGTGTGATTACTCGGGAACGGCTCGTAAGATTTTTGATGTTTTTTCCAGGAAAAATCAGCAACGCTTTTTTTGGCCAATTTGGAGAAGGTGTGATTACTCGGGAACGGCTCGTAGGATTTTAAGTGTATTTTCCAGGAAAAATCAACAACGCTTTTTTTTGCCAATTTGGAGAAGATGGGATTACTCGGGAATGGCTCGTAAGATTTTTGATGTTTTTTCCAGGAAAAATCAGCAACGCTTTTTTTGGCCAATTTGGAGATGGTGTGATTACTCGGGAACGGCTCGTAGGATTTTTGATGTTTTTTCCAGGAAAAATCAGCAACGCTTTTTTTGGCCAATTTGGAGAAGGTGTGATTACTCGGGAACGGCTCGTAGGATTTTTAGTGTATTTTCCAGGAAAAATCAACAACGCTTTTTTTTGCCAATTTGGAGAAGATGGGATTACTCGGGAACTGCTCGTAGGATTTTTGGTGTTTTTTCCAGGAAAAATCAGCAACGCTTTTTTTGGCCAATTTGGAGAAGGTGTGATTACTCGGAAACGGCTCGTAAGATTTTTAGTGTATTTTTCAGGAAAAATCAGCAACGCTTTTTTTTGGCCAATTTGGAGAAGGTGTGATTACTCGGGAACGGCTCGTAGGATTTTTAGTGTATTTTCCAGGAAAAATCAGCAACGCTTTTTTTTGGCCAATTTGGAGAAGGTGTGATTACTCGGGAACGGCTCGTAGGATTTTTAGTGTATTTTCCAGGAAAAATCAGCAACGCTTTTTTTTTGGCCAATTTGGAGAAGGTGTGATTACTCGGGAACGGCTCGTAGGTTTTTTAGTGTATTTTTCAGGAAAAATCAGCAACGCTTTTTTTGGCCAATTTGGAGAAGGTGTGATTACTCGGAAACGGCTCGTAAGATTTTTAGTGTATTTTCCAGGAAAAATCAGCAACGCTTTTTTTTCTAATTTGGAGAAGATGGGATTACTCGGGAACGGCTCGTAGGTTTTTTAGTGTAATTTCCAGGAAAAATCAACAACGCTTTTTTTTGGCCAATTTGGAGAAGCTGTGATTACTCGGGAACGGCTCGTAGGATTATAAGTGTATTTTCCAGGAAAAATAAACAACGCTTTTTTTGGCCAATTTGGAGAAGGTGTGATTACTCGGGAACGGCTCGTAGGATTTTAAGTGTATTTTCCAGGAAAAATCAGCAACGCTTTTTTTTGCCAATTTGGAGAAGGTGTGATTACTCGGGAACGGCTCGTAGGTTTTTTAGTGTATTTTCCAGGAAAAATCAGCAACGCTTTTTTTTTGCCAATTTGGAGAAGGTGTGATTACTCGGGAACGGCTCGTAGGTTTTTTAGTGTATTTTTCAGGAAAAATCAGCAACGCTTTTTTTGGCCAATTTGGAGAAGGTGTGATTACTCGGAAACGGCTCGTAAGATTTTTAGTGTATTTTTCAGGAAAAATCAGCAACGCTTTTTTTTGGCCAATTTGGAGAAGGTGTGATTACTCGGGAACGGCTCGTAGGATTTTTAGTGTATTTTCCAGGAAAAATCAGCAACACTTTTTTTGGCCAATTTGGAGAAGGTGTGATTACTCGGGAACGGCTCGTAAGATTTTTGATGTTTTTTCCAGGAAAAATCAGCAACGCTTTTTTTGGCCAATTTGGAGAAGGTGTGATTACTCGGGAACGGCTCGTAGGTTTTTTAGTGTATTTTCCAGGAAAAATCAGCAACGCTTTTTTTTGGCCAATTTGGAGAAGGTGTGATTACTCGGGAACGGCTCGTAGGATTTTTAGTGTATTTTCCAGGAAAAATCAGCAAAGCTTTTTTTTGGCCAATTTGGAGAAGGTGTGATTACTCGGGAACGGCTCGTAGGTTTTTTAGTGTATTTTCCAGGAAAAATCAGCAACGCTTTTTTTGGCCAATTTGGAGAAGGTGTGATTACTCGGCAACGGCTCGTAAGATTTTTGATGTTTTTTCCAGGAAAAATCAGCAACGCTTTTTTTTGGCCAATTTGGAGAAGGTGTGATTATTCGGAAACGGCTCGTAAGATTTTTAGTGTATTTTTCAGGAAAAATCAGCAACGCTTTTTTTTGGCCAATTTGGAGAAGTTGTGATTACTCGGGAACGGCTCGTAGGATTTTTAGTGTATTTTCCAGGAAAAATCAGCAACGCTTTTTTTTGGCCAATTTGGAGAAGGTGTGATTACTCGGGAACGGCTCATAAGATTTTTGATGTTTTTTCCAGGAAAAGTCAGCAACGCTTTTTTTGGCCAATTTGGAGATGGTGTGATTACTCGGGAACGGCTCGTAGGATTTTTAGTGTATTTTTCAGGAAAAATCAGCAACGCTTTTTTTGGCCAATTTGGAGAAGGTGTGATTACTCGGGAACGGCTCGTAGGTTTTTTAGTGTATTTTCCAGGAAAAATCAGCAACGCTTTTTTTTGCTAATTTGGAGAAGGTGTGATTACTCGGGAACGGCTCGTAGGTTTTTTAGTGTATTTTCCAGGAAAAATCAGCAACGCTTTTTTTTTCTAATTTGGAGAAGGTGTGATTACTCGGGAACGGCTCGTAGGTTTTTTAGTGTATTTTTCAGGAAAAATCAGCAACGCTTTTTTTTGCCAATTTGGAGAAGGTGTGATTACTCGGGAACGGCTCGTAGGATTTTTGATGTTTTTTCCAGGAAAAATCAACAACGCTTTTTTTGGCCAATTTGGAGAAGGTGTGATTACTCGGGAACGGCTCGTAGGTTTTTTAGTGTATTTTCCAGGAAAAATCAGCAACGCTTTTTTTGGCCAATTTGGAGAAGGTGTGATTACTCGGGAACGGCTCGTAGGATTTTTAGTGTATTTTCCAGGAAAAATCAGCAACGCTTTTTTTGGCCAATTTGGAGAAGGTGTGATTACTCGGGAACGGCTCGTAGGATTTTTAGTGTATTTTCCAGGAAAAATCAGCAACGCTTTTTTTTGGCCAATTTGGAGAAGATGGGATTACTCGGGAACGGCTCATAAAATTTTTAATACATTTTCCAGGAAAAATCAGCAACACTTTTTTTGGCCAATTTGGAGAAGGTGTGATTACTCGGGAACGGCTCGTAAGATTTTTAGTGTATTTTCCAGGAAAAATCAGCAACGCTTTTTTTTGGCCAATTTGGAGAAGGTGTGATTACTCGGGAACGGCTCGTAAGATTTTTAGTGTATTTTCCAGGAAAAATCAGCAACGCTTTTTTTTGCCAATTTGGAGAAAGTGTGATTACTCCGGAACGGCCCGTAAGCTTTTTAGTGTATTTTCCAGGAAAAATGTGCAACGCTTTTTTTTGCCAATTTGGAGAAGGTGTAATTACTCGGGAACGGCTCGTAGGATTTTAAGTGTATTTTCCAGGAAAAATTAGCAACGCTTTTTTTTGGCCAATTTGGAGAAGATGGGATTACTCGGGAACGGCTCGTAGGTTTTTTAGTGTATTTTCCAGGAAAAATGTGCAACGCTTTTTTTGGCCAATTTGGAGAAGGTGTGATTACTCGGGAACGGCTCGTTGGATTTTTAGTGTATTTTCCAGGAAAAATCAGCAACGCTTTTTTTGGCCAATTTGGAGAAGATGGGATTACTCGGGAACTGCTCGTAGGATTTTTGATGTTTTTTCCAGGAAAAATCAGCAACGCTTTTTTTGGCCAATTTGGAAAAGGTGTGATTACTCGGGAACTGCTCGTAGGATTTTTAGTGTATTTTCCAGGAAAAATCAGCAACGCTTTTTTTGACCAATTTGGAGAAGGTGTGATTGCTCGGGAACGGCTCGTAAGATTTTTAGTGTATTTTCCAGGAAAAATCAGCAACGCTTTTTTTTTGGCCAATTTGGAGAAGGTGTGATTACTCGGGAACGGCTCGTAGGATTTTTAGTGTAATTTCCAGGAAAAATCAGCAACACTTTTTTTGGCCAATTTGGAGAAGATGGGATTACTCGGGAATGGCTCGTAGGATTTTTAGTGTATTTTCCGGGAAAAATCAGCAACGCTTTTTTTGGCCAATTTGGAGAAGGTGTGATTACTCGGGAACGGCTCGTAGGATTTTTAGTGTATTTTCCAGGAAAAATCAGCAACGCTTTTTTTTGGCCAATTTGGAGAAGATGGGATTACTCGGGAACGGCTCGTAGGATTTTTGATGTTTTTTCCAGGAAAAATCAGCAACGCTTTTTTTTTGGCCAATTTGGAGAAGATGGGATTACTCGGGAACGGCTCGTAGGTTTTTTAGTGTATTTTCCAGGAAAAATGTGCAACGCTTTTTTTGGCCAATTTGGAGAAGGTGTGATTACTCGGGAACGGCTCGTAGGATTTTTAGTGTATTTTCCAGGAAAAATCAGCAACGCTTTTTTTGGCCAATTTGGAGAAGATGGGATTACTCGGGAACTGCTCGTAGGATTTTTGATGATTTTCCAGGAAAAATCAGCAACGCTTTTTTTGGCCAATTTGGAGAAGGTGTGATTACTCGGGAACGGCTCGTAGGATTTTTAGTGTATTTTCCAGGAAAAATCAGCAACGCTTTTTTTGGCCAATTTGGAGAAGGTGTGATTACTCGGGAACGGCTCGTAGGATTTTTAGTGTATTTTCCAGGAAAAATCAGCAACGTTTTTTTTTTTTGGCCAATTTGGAGAAGGTGTGATTACTCGGGAACGGCTCGTAGGATTTTTAGTGTAATTTCCAGGAAAAATCAACAACGCTTTTTTTTGCCAATTTGGAGAAGGTGTGATTACTCGGGAACGGCTCGTAGGATTTTTAGTGTATTTTCCAGGAAAAATCAGCAACGCTTTTTTTTGGCCAATTTGGAGAAGGTGTGATTACTCGGGAACGGCTCGTAAGATTTTTGATGTTTTTTCCAGGAAAAATCAGCAACGCTTTTTTTTGGCCAATTTGGAGAAGGTGTGATTACTCGGGAACGGCTCGTAGGATTTTTAGTGTATTTTCCAGGAAAAATCAGCAACGCTTTTTTTGGCCAATTTGGAGAAGGTGTGATTACTCGGGAACGGCTCGTAGGATTTTTAGTGTAATTTCCAGGAAAAATCAACAACGCTTTTTTTTGGCCAATTTGGAGAAGATGGGATTACTCGGGAACGGCTCGTAGGATTTTTGATGTTTTTTCCAGGAAAAATCAGCAACGCTTTTTTGGCCAATTTGGAGAAGCTGTGATTACTCGGGAACGGCTCGTAGGTTTTTTAGTGTATTTTCCAGGAAAAATCAACAACGCTTTTTTTGGCCAATTTTGAGAAGGTGTGATTACTCGGGAACGGCTCGTAGGTTTTTTAGTGTATTTTCCAGGAAAAATCAGCAACGCTTTTTTTTGGCCAATTTGGAGAAGGTGTGATTACTCGGGAACGGCTCGTAAGATTTTTAGTGTATTTTCCAGGAAAAATCAGCAACGCTTTTTTTTCTAATTTGGAGAAGATGGGATTACTCGGGAACGGCTCGTAGGTTTTTTAGTGTATTTTCCAGGAAAAATCAGCAACGCTTTTTTTGGCCAATTTGGAGAAGGTGTGATTACTCGGGAACGGCTCGTAAGATTTTTAGTGTATTTTCCAGGAAAAATCAGCAACGCTATTTTTGGCCAATTTGGAGAAGGTGTGATTACTCGGGAACGGCTCGTAGGATTTTTAGTGTAATTTCCAGGAAAAATCAGCAACACTTTTTTTGGCCAATTTGGAGAAGGTGTGATTACTCGGGAACGGCTCGTAAGATTTTTGATGTTTTTTCCAGGAAAAATCAGCAACGCTTTTTTTGGCCAATTTGGAGAAGGTGTGATTACTCGGGAACGGCTCGTAGGATTTTTAGTGTATTTTCCAGGAAAAATAAACAACGCTTTTTTTTGCCAATTTGGAGAAGATGGGATTACTCGGGAATGGCTCGTAAGATTTTTGATGTTTTTTCCAGGAAAAATCAGCAACGCTTTTTTTGGCCAATTTGGAGATGGTGTGATTACTCGGGAACGGCTCGTAGGATTTTTGATGTTTTTTCCAGGAAAAATCAGCAACGCTTTTTTTGGCCAATTTGGAGAAGGTGTGATTACTCGGGAACGGCTCGTAGGATTTTTAGTGTATTTTCCAGGAAAAATCAACAACGCTTTTTTTTGCCAATTTGGAGAAGATGGGATTACTCGGGAACTGCTCGTAGGATTTTTGATGTTTTTTCCAGGAAAAATCAGCAACGCTTTTTTTGGCCAATTTGGAGAAGGTGTGATTACTCGGAAACGGCTCGTAAGATTTTTAGTGTATTTTTCAGGAAAAATCAGCAACGCTTTTTTTTGGCCAATTTGGAGAAGGTGTGATTACTCGGGAACGGCTCGTAGGATTTTTAGTGTATTTTCCAGGAAAAATCAGCAACGCTTTTTTTTCTAATTTGGAGAAGATGGGATTACTCGGGAACGGCTCGTAAGATTTTTAGTGTATTTTCCAGGAAAAATCAGCAACGCTATTTTTGGCCAATTTGGAGAAGGTGTGATTACTCGGGAACGGCTCGTAGGATTTTTAGTGTAATTTCCAGGAAAAATCAGCAACACTTTTTTGGCCAATTTGGAGAAGGTGTGATTACTCGGGAACGGCTCGTAAGATTTTTGATGTTTTTTCCAGGAAAAATCAGCAACGCTTTTTTTGGCCAATTTGGAGAAGGTGTGATTACTCGGGAACGGCTCGTAGGATTTTTAGTGTATTTTCCAGGAAAAATCAACAACGCTTTTTTTTGCCAATTTGGAGAAGATGGGATTACTCGGGAATGGCTCGTAAGATTTTTGATGTTTTTTCCAGGAAAAATCAGCAACGCTTTTTTTTGGCCAATTTGGAGATGGTGTGATTACTCGGGAACGGCTCGTAGGATTTTTGATGTTTTTTCCAGGAAAAATCAGCAACGCTTTTTTTGGCCAATTTGGAGAAGGTGTGATTACTCGGGAACGGCTCGTAGGATTTTTAGTGTATTTTCCAGGAAAAATCAACAACGCTTTTTTTTGCCAATTTGGAGAAGATGGGATTACTCGGGAACTGCTCGTAGGATTTTTGATGTTTTTTCCAGGAAAAATCAGCAACGCTTTTTTTGGCCAATTTGGAGAAGGTGTGATTACTCGGAAACGGCTCGTAAGATTTTTAGTGTATTTTTCAGGAAAAATCAGCAACGCTTTTTTTGGCCAATTTGGAGAAGGTGTGATTACTCGGGAACGGCTCGTAGGATTTTTAGTGTATTTTCCAGGAAAAATCAGCAACGCTTTTTTTTGGCCAATTTGGAGGAGGTGTGATTACTCGGGAACGGCTCGTAGGATTTTTAGTGTATTTTCCAGGAAAAATCAGCAACGCTTTTTTTTGGCCAATTTGGAGAAGGTGTGATTACTCGGGAACGGCTCGTAGGTTTTTTAGTTTTTTTTTCAGGAAAAATCAGCAACGCTTTTTTTGGCCAATTTGGAGAAGGTGTGATTACTCGGAAACGGCTCGTAAGATTTTTAGTGTATTTTCCAGGAAAAATCAGCAACGCTTTTTTTTCTAATTTGGAGAAGATGGGATTACTCGGGAACGGCTCGTAGGTTTTTTAGTGTAATTTCCAGGAAAAATCAACAACGCTTTTTTTTGGCCAATTTGGAGAAGCTGTGATTACTCGGGAACGGCTCGTAGGATTATAAGTGTATTTTCCAGGAAAAATCAACAACGCTTTTTTTGGCCAATTTGGAGAAGGTGTGATTACTCGGGAACGGCTCGTAGGATTTTAAGTGTATTTTCCAGGAAAAATCAGCAACGCTTTTTTTTGCCAATTTGGAGAAGGTGTGATTACTCGGGAACGGCTCGTAGGTTTTTTAGTGTATTTTCCAGGAAAAATCAGCAACGCTTTTTTTTTTGCCAATTTGGAGAAGGTGTGATTACTCGGGAACGGCTCGTAGGTTTTTTAGTGTATTTTTCAGGAAAAATCAGCAACGCTTTTTTTGGCCAATTTGGAGAAGGTGTGATTACTCGGAAACGGCTCGTAAGATTTTTAGTGTATTTTTCAGGAAAAATCAGCAACACTTTTTTTGGCCAATTTGGAGAAGGTGTGATTACTCGGGAACGGCTCGTAAGATTTTTGATGTTTTTTCCAGGAAAAATCAGCAACGCTTTTTTTGGCCAATTTGGAGAAGGTGTGATTACTCGGGAACGGCTCGTAGGTTTTTTAGTGTATTTTCCAGGAAAAATCAGCAACGCTTTTTTTGGCCAATTTGGAGAAGGTGTGATTACTCGGGAACGGCTCGTAAGATTTTTGATGTTTTTTCCAGGAAAAATCAGCAACGCTTTTTTTTTGGCCAATTTGGAGAAGGTGTGATTATTCGGAAACGGCTCGTAAGATTTTTAGTGTATTTTTCAGGAAAAATCAGCAACGCTTTTTTTTGGCCAATTTGGAGAAGTTGTGATTACTCGGGAACGGCTCGTAGGATTTTTAGTGTATTTTCCAGGAAAAATCAGCAACGCTTTTTATTGGCCAATTTGGAGAAGGTGTGATTACTCGGGAACGGCTCATAAGATTTTTGATGTTTTTTCTAGGAAAAGTCAGCAACGCTTTTTTTGGCCAATTTGGAGATGGTGTGATTACTCGGGAACGGCTCGTAGGATTTTTAGTGTATTTTTCAGGAAAAATCAGCAACGCTTTTTTTGGCCAATTTGGAGAAGGTGTGATTACTCGGGAACGGCTCGTAGGTTTTTTAGTGTATTTTCCAGGAAAAATCAGCAACGCTTTTTTTTGCTAATTTGGAGAAGGTGTGATTACTCGGAACGGCTCGTAGGTTTTTTAGTGTATTTTCCAGGAAAAATCAGCAACGCTTTTTTTTTCTAATTTGGAGAAGGTGTGATTACTCGGGAACGGCTCGTAGGTTTTTTAGTGTATTTTTCAGGAAAAATCAGCAACGCTTTTTTTTGCCAATTTGGAGAAGGTGTGATTACTCGGGAACGGCTCGTAGGATTTTTGATGTTTTTTCCAGGAAAAATCAACAACGCTTTTTTTGGCCAATTTGGAGAAGGTGTGATTACTCGGGAACGGCTCGTAGGTTTTTTAGTGTATTTTCCAGGAAAAATCAGCA
>CAMZJU010000100.1:0-92794 GCA_947311025.1 Lypha dubia
CATCTTCTCCAAATTAGAAAAAAAAGCGTTGCTGATTTTTCCTGGAAAATACACTAAAAAACCTACGAGCCGTTCCCGAGTAATCCCATCTTCTCCAAATTGGCCAAAAAAAAGCGTTGCTGATTTTTCCTGGAAAATATATTAAAAAACCTACGAGCCGTTCCCGAGTAATCACACCTTCTCCAAATTGGCCAAAAAAAACGTTGCTGATTTTTCCTGGAAAAAACATCAAAAATCCTACGAGCCGTTCCCGAGTAATTCCATCTTCTCCAAATTAGAAAAAAAAGCGTTGCTGATTTTTCCTGGAAAATACACTAAAAAACCTACGAGCCGTTCCCGAGTAATCACACCTTCTCCAAATTGGCCAAAAAAAGCGTTGCTGATTTTTCCTGGAAAAAACATCAAAAATCCTACGAGCCGTTCCCGAGTAATCCCATCTTCTCCAAATTAGAAAAAAAAGCGTTGCTGATTTTTCCTGGAAAATACACTAAAAAACCTACGAGCCGTTCCCGAGTAATCCCATCTTCTCCAAATTAGAAAAAAAAGCGTTGCTGATTTTTCCTGGAAAATACACTAAAAATCTTACGAGCCGTTCCCGAGTAATCACACCTTCTCCAAATTGGCCAAAAAAAGCGTTGCTGATTTTTCCTGGAAAATACACTAAAAAACCTACGAGCCGTTCCCGAGTAATCACACCTTCTCCAAATTGGCCAAAAAAAGCGTTGTTGATTTTTCCTGGAAAATATATTAAAAATTTTATGAGCCGTTCCCGAGTAATCACACCTTCTCCAAATTGGCCAAAAAAAGCGTTGCTGATTTTTCCTGGAAAATACACTAAAAAACCTACGAGCCGTTCCCGAGTAATCACACCTTCTCCAAATTGGCCAAAAAAAGCGTTGCTGATTTTTCCTGGAAAATACACTAAAAATCCTACGAACCGTTCCCGAGTAATCACACCTTCTCCAAATTGGCCAAAAAAGCGTTGCTGATTTTTCCTGGAAAATACACTAAAAATCCTACGAGCCGTTCCCGAGTAATCACACCTTCTCCAAATTGGCCAAAAAAAAGCGTTGCTGATTTTTCCTGGAAAATACACTAAAAATCCTACGAGCCGTTCCCGAGTAATCACACCTTCTCCAAATTGGCCAAAAAAAAGCGTTGCTGATTTTTCCTGGAAAATACACTAAAAAACCTACGAGCCGTTCCCGAGTAATCACACCTTCTCCAAATTGGCCAAAAAAAAACCTTGCTGATTTTTCCTGGAAAAAACATCAAAAATCTTACGAGCCGTTCCCGAGTAATCACACCTTCTCCAAATTGGCCAAAAAAAGCGTTGCTGATTTTTCCTGAAAAATACACTAAAAATCCTACGAGCCGTTCCGGAGTAATCCCATCTTCTCCAAATTAGCAAAAAAAAACGTTGCTGATTTTTCCTGGAAAATACACTAAAAAACCTACGAGCCGTTCCCGAGTAATCCCATCTTCTCCAAATTGGCCAAAAAAAAGCGTTGCTGATTTTTCCTGGAAAATATATTAAAAAACCTACGAGCCGTTCCCGAGTAATCACACCTTCTCCAAATTGGCCAAAAAAAAGCGTTGCTGATTTTTCCTGGAAAATACACTAAAAATCCTACGAGCCGTTCCCGAGTAATCACACCTTCTCCAAATTGGCCAAAAAAAGCGTTGCTGATTTTTCCTGGAAAATACACTAAAAATCCTACGAGCCGTTCCCGAGTAATCACACCTTCTCCAAATTGGCAAAAAAAAGCGTTGCTGATTTTTCCTGGAAAAAACACTAAAAATCCTACGAGCCGTTCCCGAGTAATCACACCTTCTCCAAATTGGCCACAAAAAGCGTTGCACATTTTTCCTGGAAAATACACTAAAAATCTTACGAGCCGTTCCCGAGTAATCACACCTTCTCCAAATTGGCCAAAAAAAACGTTGCTGATTTTTCCTGGAAAAAACATCAAAAATCCTACGAGCCGTTCACGAGTAATTCCATCTTCTCCAAATTAGAAAAAAAAGCGTTGCTGATTTTTCCTGGAAAATACACTAAAAAACCTACGAGCCGTTCCCGAGTAATCCCATCTTCTCCAAATTGGCCAAAAAAAAGCGTTGCTGATTTTTCCTGGAAAATATATTAAAAAACCTACGAGCCGTTCCCGAGTAATCACACCTTCTCCAAATTGGCCAAAAAAAACGTTGCTGATTTTTCCTGGAAAAAACATCAAAAATCCTACGAGCCGTTCCCGAGTAATTCCATCTTCTCCAAATTAGAAAAAAAAGCGTTGCTGATTTTTCCTGGAAAATACACTAAAAAACCTACGAGCCGTTCCCGAGTAATCACACCTTCTCCAAATTGGCCAAAAAAAGCGTTGCTGATTTTTCCTGGAAAAAACATCAAAAATCCTACGAGCCGTTCCCGAGTAATCCCATCTTCTCCAAATTAGAAAAAAAAGCGTTGCTGATTTTTCCTGGAAAATACACTAAAAAACCTACGAGCCGTTCCCGAGTAATCCCATCTTCTCCAAATTAGAAAAAAAAGCGTTGCTGATTTTTCCTGGAAAATACACTAAAAATCTTACGAGCCGTTCCCGAGTAATCACACCTTCTCCAAATTGGCCAAAAAAAGCGTTGCTGATTTTTCCTGGAAAATACACTAAAAAACCTACGAGCCGTTCCCGAGTAATCACACCTTCTCCAAATTGGCCAAAAAAAGCGTTGTTGATTTTTCCTGGAAAATATATTAAAAATTTTATGAGCCGTTCCCGAGTAATCACACCTTCTCCAAATTGGCCACAAAAAGCGTTGCACATTTTTCCTGGAAAATACACTAAAAATCCTACGAGCCGTTCCCGAGTAATCACACCTTCTCCAAATTGGCCAAAAAAAGCGTTGCTGATTTTTCCTGAAAAATACATCAAAAATCTTACGAGCCGTTCCCGAGTAATCACACCTTCTCCAAATTGGCCAAAAAAAGCGTTGCTGATTTTTCCTGGAAAATACACTAAAAATCTTACGAGCCGTTCCCGAGTAATCACACCTTCTCCAAATTGGCCAAAAAAAGCGTTGCTGATTTTTCCTGGAAAAAACATCAAAAATCTTACGAGCCGTTCCCGAGTAATCACACCTTCTCCAAATTGGCCAAAAAAAGCGTTGCTGATTTTTCCTGGAAAAAACATCAAAAATCTTACGAGCCGTTCCCGAGTAATCACACCTTCTCCAAATTGGCCAAAAAAAGCGTTGCTGATTTTTCCTGGAAAATACACTAAAAATCTTACGAGCCGTTCCCGAGTAATCACACCTTCTCCAAATTGGCCAAAAAAAACGTTGCTGATTTTTCCTGGAAAAAACATCAAAAATCCTACGAGCCGTTCACGAGTAATTCCATCTTCTCCAAATTAGAAAAAAAAGCGTTGCTGATTTTTCCTGGAAAATACACTAAAAAACCTACGAGCCGTTCCCGAGTAATCCCATCTTCTCCAAATTGGCCAAAAAAAAGCGTTGCTGATTTTTCCTGGAAAATATATTAAAAAACCTACGAGCCGTTCCCGAGTAATCACACCTTCTCCAAATTGGCCAAAAAAAACGTTGCTGATTTTTCCTGGAAAAAACATCAAAAATCCTACGAGCCGTTCCCGAGTAATTCCATCTTCTCCAAATTAGAAAAAAAAGCGTTGCTGATTTTTCCTGGAAAATACACTAAAAAACCTACGAGCCGTTCCCGAGTAATCACACCTTCTCCAAATTGGCCAAAAAAAGCGTTGCTGATTTTTCCTGGAAAAAACATCAAAAATCCTACGAGCCGTTCCCGAGTAATCCCATCTTCTCCAAATTAGAAAAAAAAGCGTTGCTGATTTTTCCTGGAAAATACACTAAAAAACCTACGAGCCGTTCCCGAGTAATCCCATCTTCTCCAAATTAGAAAAAAAAGCGTTGCTGATTTTTCCTGGAAAATACACTAAAAATCTTACGAGCCGTTCCCGAGTAATCACACCTTCTCCAAATTGGCCAAAAAAAGCGTTGCTGATTTTTCCTGGAAAATACACTAAAAAACCTACGAGCCGTTCCCGAGTAATCACACCTTCTCCAAATTGGCCAAAAAAAGCGTTGTTGATTTTTCCTGGAAAATATATTAAAAATTTTATGAGCCGTTCCCGAGTAATCACACCTTCTCCAAATTGGCCAAAAAAAGCGTTGCTGATTTTTCCTGGAAAATACACTAAAAAACCTACGAGCCGTTCCCGAGTAATCACACCTTCTCCAAATTGGCCAAAAAAAGCGTTGCTGATTTTTCCTGGAAAATACACTAAAAATCCTACGAACCGTTCCCGAGTAATCACACCTTCTCCAAATTGGCCAAAAAAGCGTTGCTGATTTTTCCTGGAAAATACACTAAAAATCCTACGAGCCGTTCCCGAGTAATCACACCTTCTCCAAATTGGCCAAAAAAAAAGCGTTGCTGATTTTTCCTGGAAAATACACTAAAAATCCTACGAGCCGTTCCCGAGTAATCACACCTTCTCCAAATTGGCCAAAAAAAAGCGTTGCTGATTTTTCCTGGAAAATACACTAAAAAACCTACGAGCCGTTCCCGAGTAATCACACCTTCTCCAAATTGGCCAAAAAAAAACCTTGCTGATTTTTCCTGGAAAAAACATCAAAAATCTTACGAGCCGTTCCCGAGTAATCACACCTTCTCCAAATTGGCCAAAAAAAGCGTTGCTGATTTTTCCTGAAAAATACACTAAAAATCCTACGAGCCGTTCCGGAGTAATCCCATCTTCTCCAAATTAGCAAAAAAAAACGTTGCTGATTTTTCCTGGAAAATACACTAAAAAACCTACGAGCCGTTCCCGAGTAATCCCATCTTCTCCAAATTGGCCAAAAAAAAGCGTTGCTGATTTTTCCTGGAAAATATATTAAAAAACCTACGAGCCGTTCCCGAGTAATCACACCTTCTCCAAATTGGCCAAAAAAAAAGCGTTGCTGATTTTTCCTGGAAAATACACTAAAAATCCTACGAGCCGTTCCCGAGTAATCACACCTTCTCCAAATTGGCCAAAAAAAGCGTTGCTGATTTTTCCTGGAAAATACACTAAAAATCCTACGAGCCGTTCCCGAGTAATCACACCTTCTCCAAATTGGCAAAAAAAAGCGTTGCTGATTTTTCCTGGAAAAAACACTAAAAATCCTACGAGCCGTTCCCGAGTAATCACACCTTCTCCAAATTGGCCACAAAAAGCGTTGCACATTTTTCCTGGAAAATACACTAAAAATCCTACGAGCCGTTCCCGAGTAATCACACCTTCTCCAAATTGGCCAAAAAAAGCGTTGCTGATTTTTCCTGGAAAATACACTAAAAATCCTACGAGCCGTTCCCGATTAATCCCATCTTCTCCAAATTGGCCAAAAAAAAGCGTTGCTGATTTTTCCTGGAAAATATATTAAAAAACCTACGAGCCGTTCCCGAGTAATCACACCTTCTCCAAATTGGCCAAAAAAAAGCGTTGCTGATTTTTCCTGGAAAATACACTAAAAATCCTACGAGCCGTTCCCGAGTAATCACACCTTCTCCAAATTGGCCAAAAAAAGCGTTGCTGATTTTTCCTGGAAAATACACTAAAAATCCTACGAGCCGTTCCCGAGTAATCACACCTTCTCCAAATTGGCAAAAAAAAGCGTTGCTGATTTTTCCTGGAAAAAACACTAAAAATCCTACGAGCCGTTCCCGAGTAATCACACCTTCTCCAAATTGGCCAAAAAAAGCGTTGCTGATTTTTCCTGGAAAATACACTAAAAATCTTACGAGCCGTTCCCGAGTAATCACACCTTCTCCAAATTGGCCAAAAAAAGCGTTGCTGATTTTTCCTGGAAAAAACATCAAAAATCTTACGAGCCGTTCCCGAGTAATCACACCTTCTCCAAATTGGCCAAAAAAAGCGTTGCTGATTTTTCCTGGAAAATACACTAAAAATCTTACGAGCCGTTCCCGAGTAATCACACCTTCTCCAAATTGGCCAAAAAAAGCGTTGCTGATTTTTCCTGGAAAAAACATCAAAAATCTTACGAGCCGTTCCCGAGTAATCACACCTTCTCCAAATTGGCCAAAAAAAGCGTTGCTGATTTTTCCTGGAAAAAACATCAAAAATCTTACGAGCCGTTCCCGAGTAATCACACCTTCTCCAAATTGGCCAAAAAAAGCGTTGCTGATTTTTCCTGGAAAATACACTAAAAATCTTACGAGCCGTTCCCGAGTAATCACACCTTCTCCAAATTGGCCAAAAAAAACGTTGCTGATTTTTCCTGGAAAAAACATCAAAAATCCTACGAGCCGTTCCCGAGTAATTCCATCTTCTCCAAATTAGAAAAAAAAGCGTTGCTGATTTTTCCTGGAAAATACACTAAAAAACCTACGAGCCGTTCCCGAGTAATCACACCTTCTCCAAATTGGCCAAAAAAAGCGTTGCTGATTTTTCCTGGAAAAAACATCAAAAATCCTACGAGCCGTTCCCGAGTAATCCCATCTTCTCCAAATTAGAAAAAAAAGCGTTGCTGATTTTTCCTGGAAAATACACTAAAAAACCTACGAGCCGTTCCCGAGTAATCCCATCTTCTCCAAATTAGAAAAAAAAGCGTTGCTGATTTTTCCTGGAAAATACACTAAAAATCTTACGAGCCGTTCCCGAGTAATCACACCTTCTCCAAATTGGCCAAAAAAAGCGTTGCTGATTTTTCCTGGAAAATACACTAAAAAACCTACGAGCCGTTCCCGAGTAATCACACCTTCTCCAAATTGGCCAAAAAAAGCGTTGTTGATTTTTCCTGGAAAATATATTAAAAATTTTATGAGCCGTTCCCGAGTAATCACACCTTCTCCAAATTGGCCAAAAAAAGCGTTGCTGATTTTTCCTGGAAAATACACTAAAAAACCTACGAGCCGTTCCCGAGTAATCACACCTTCTCCAAATTGGCCAAAAAAGCGTTGCTGATTTTTCCTGGAAAATACACTAAAAATCCTACGAACCGTTCCCGAGTAATCACACCTTCTCCAAATTGGCCAAAAAAGCGTTGCTGATTTTTCCTGGAAAATACACTAAAAATCCTACGAGCCGTTCCCGAGTAATCACACCTTCTCCAAATTGGCCAAAAAAAAGCGTTGCTGATTTTTCCTGGAAAATACACTAAAAATCCTACGAGCCGTTCCCGAGTAATCACACCTTCTCCAAATTGGCCAAAAAAAAAACGTTGCTGATTTTTCCTGGAAAAAACATCAAAAATCTTACGAGCCGTTCCCGAGTAATCACACCTTCTCCATATTGGCCAAAAAAAGCGTTGCTGATTTTTCCTGGAAAAAACATCAAAAATCTTACGAGCCGTTCCCGAGTAATCACACCTTCTCCAAATTGGCCAAAAAAAGCGTTGCTGATTTTTCCTGGAAAATACACTAAAAATCCTACGAGCCGTTCCCGAGTAATCACACCTTCTCCAAATTGGCCAAAAAAAGCGTTGCTGATTTTTCCTGGAAAATACACTAAAAAACCTACGAGCCGTTCCCGAGTAATCACACCTTCTCCAAATTAGAAAAAAAAGCGTTGCTGATTTTTCCTGGAAAATACACTAAAAATCTTACGAGCCGTTCCCGAGTAATCACACCTTCTCCAAATTGGCCAAAAAAAGCGTTGCTGATTTTTCCTGGAAAATACACTAAAAATCCTACGAGCCGTTCCCGAGTAATCACACCTTCTCCAAATTGGCCAAAAAAAGCGTTGCTGATTTTTCCTGGAAAATACACTAAAAAACCTACGAGCCGTTCCCGAGTAATCACACCTTCTCCAAATTAGAAAAAAAAGCGTTGCTGATTTTTCCTGGAAAATACACTAAAAATCTTACGAGCCGTTCCCGAGTAATCACACCTTCTCCAAATTGGCCAAAAAAAAGCGTTGCTGATTTTTCCTGGAAAATACACTAAAAAACCTACGAGCCGTTCCCGAGTAATCACACCTTCTCCAAATTGGCCAAAAAAAAACCTTGCTGATTTTTCCTGGAAAAAACATCAAAAATCTTACGAGCCGTTCCCGAGTAATCACACCTTCTCCAAATTGGCCAAAAAAAGCGTTGCTGATTTTTCCTGAAAAATACACTAAAAATCCTACGAGCCGTTCCGGAGTAATCCCATCTTCTCCAAATTAGCAAAAAAAAACGTTGCTGATTTTTCCTGGAAAATACACTAAAAAACCTACGAGCCGTTCCCGAGTAATCCCATCTTCTCCAAATTGGCCAAAAAAAAGCGTTGCTGATTTTTCCTGGAAAATATATTAAAAAACCTACGAGCCGTTCCCGAGTAATCACACCTTCTCCAAATTGGCCAAAAAAAAAGCGTTGCTGATTTTTCCTGGAAAATACACTAAAAATCCTACGAGCCGTTCCCGAGTAATCACACCTTCTCCAAATTGGCCAAAAAAAGCGTTGCTGATTTTTCCTGGAAAATACACTAAAAATCCTACGAGCCGTTCCCGAGTAATCACACCTTCTCCAAATTGGCAAAAAAAAGCGTTGCTGATTTTTCCTGGAAAAAACACTAAAAATCCTACGAGCCGTTCCCGAGTAATCACACCTTCTCCAAATTGGCCACAAAAAGCGTTGCACATTTTTCCTGGAAAATACACTAAAAATCCTACGAGCCGTTCCCGAGTAATCACACCTTCTCCAAATTGGCCAAAAAAAGCGTTGCTGATTTTTCCTGAAAAATACATCAAAAATCTTTCGAGCCGTTCCCGAGTAATCACACCTTCTCCAAATTGGCCAAAAAAAGCGTTGCTGATTTTTCCTGGAAAATACACTAAAAATCTTACGAGCCGTTCCCGAGTAATCACACCTTCTCCAAATTGGCCAAAAAAAGCGTTGCTGATTTTTCCTGGAAAAAACATCAAAAATCTTACGAGCCGTTCCCGAGTAATCACACCTTCTCCAAATTGGCCAAAAAAAGCGTTGCTGATTTTTCCTGGAAAAAACATCAAAAATCTTACGAGCCGTTCCCGAGTAATCACACCTTCTCCAAATTGGCCAAAAAAAGCGTTGCTGATTTTTCCTGGAAAATACACTAAAAATCTTACGAGCCGTTCCCGAGTAATCACACCTTCTCCAAATTGGCCAAAAAAAACGTTGCTGATTTTTCCTGGAAAAAACATCAAAAATCCTACGAGCCGTTCCCGAGTAATCCCATCTTCTCCAAATTAGAAAAAAAAGCGTTGCTGATTTTTCCTGGAAAATACACTAAAAAACCTACGAGCCGTTCCCGAGTAATCACACCTTCTCCAAATTGGCCAAAAAAAGCGTTGCTGATTTTTCCTGGAAAAAACATCAAAAATCCTACGAGCCGTTCCCGAGTAATCCCATCTTCTCCAAATTAGAAAAAAAAGCGTTGCTGATTTTTCCTGGAAAATACACTAAAAAACCTACGAGCCGTTCCCGAGTAATCGCATCTTCTCCAAATTAGAAAAAAAAGCGTTGCTGATTTTTCCTGGAAAATACACTAAAAATCTTACGAGCCGTTCCCGAGTAATCACACCTTCTCCAAATTGGCCAAAAAAAGCGTTGCTGATTTTTCCTGGAAAATACACTAAAAAACCTACGAGCCGTTCCCGAGTAATCACACCTTCTCCAAATTGGCCAAAAAAAGCGTTGTTGATTTTTCCTGGAAAATATATTAAAAATTTTATGAGCCGTTCCCGAGTAATCACACCTTCTCCAAATTGGCCAAAAAAAGCGTTGCTGATTTTTCCTGGAAAATACACTAAAAAACCTACGAGCCGTTCCCGAGTAATCACACCTTCTCCAAATTGGCCAAAAAAAAAACCTTGCTGATTTTTCCTGGAAAAAACATCAAAAATCTTACGAGCCGTTCCCGAGTAATCACACCTTCTCCAAATTGGCCAAAAAAAGCGTTGCTGATTTTTCCTGAAAAATACACTAAAAATCCTACGAGCCGTTCCGGAGTAATCCCATCTTCTCCAAATTAGCAAAAAAAAGCGTTGCTGATTTTTCCTGGAAAATACACTAAAAAACCTACGAGCCGTTCCCGAGTAATCACACCTTCTCCAAATTGGCCAAAAAAAAACCTTGCTGATTTTTCATGGAAAATACACTAAAAATCCTACGAGCCGTTCCCGAGTAATCACAGCTTCTCCAAATTGGCCAAAAAAAAGCGTTGCTGATTTTTCCTGGAAAATACACTAAAAATCCTACGAGCCGTTCCCGAGTAATCACACCTTCTCCAAATTGGCCAAAAAAAGCGTTGCACATTTTTCCTGGAAAATACACTAAAAATCTTACGAGCCGTTCCGGAGTAATCCCATCTTCTCCAAATTAGCAAAAAAAAGCGTTGCTGATTTTTCCTGGAAAATATAATAAAAATTTTATGAGCCGTTCCCGAGTAATCACACCTTCTCCAAATTGGCAAAAAAAAAGCGTTGTTGATTTTTCCTGGAAAATACACTAAAAATCCTACGAGCCGTTCCCGAGTAATCACACCATCTCCAAATTGGCCAAAAAAAGCGATGCTGATTTTTCCTGGAAAAAACATCAAAAATCTTACGAGCCGTTCCCGAGTAATCACACCTTCTCCAAATTGGCCAAAAAAAGCGTTGCTGATTTTTCCTGGAAAATACACTAAAAATCCTACGAGCCGTTCCCGAGTAATCACACCTTCTCCAAATTGGCCAAAAAAAGCGTTGCTGATTTTTCCTGGAAAATACACTAAAAATTCTACGAGCCGTTCCCGAGTAATCACACCTTCTCCAAATTGGCCAAAAAAAGCGTTGCTGATTTTTCCTGGAAAATACACTAAAAATCCTACGAGCCGTTCCCGAGTAATCACACCTTCTCCAAATTGGCCAAAAAAAAGCGTTGCTGATTTTTCCTGGAAAATACAACAAAAATCTTACGAGCCGTTCCCGAGTAATCACACCTTCTCCAAATTGGCCAAAAAAAGTGTTGCTGATTTTTCCTGGAAAATATATTAAAAAACCTACGAGCCGTTCCCGAGTAATCACACCTTCTCCAAATTGGCCAAAAAAAAAAGCGTTGCTGATTTTTCCTGGAAAATACATCAAAAATCCTACGAGCCGTTCCCGAGTAATCACACCTTCTCCAAATTGGCCAAAAAAAGCGTTGCTGATTTTTCCTGGAAAATACACTAAAAAACCTACGAGCCGTTCCCGAGTAATCACACCTTCTCCAAATTGGCCAAAAAAAGCGTTGCTGATTTTTCCTGGAAAAAACATCAAAAATCTTACGAGCCGTTCCCGAGTAATCACACCTTCTCCAAATTGGCCAAAAAAAGCGTTGCTGATTTTTCCTGGAAAAAACATCAAAAATCCTACGAGCCGTTCCCGAGTAATCACACCTTCTCCAAATTGGCCAAAAAAAGCGTTGCACATTTTTCCTGGAAAATACACTAAAAATTTTACGAGCCGTTCCGGAGTAATCCCATCTTCTCCAAATTAGCAAAAAAAAGCGTTGCTGATTTTTCCTGGAAAATATAATAAAAATTTTATGAGCCGTTCCCGAGTAATCACACCTTCTCCAAATTGGCCAAAAAAAAGCGTTGTTGATTTTTCCTGGAAAATACACTAAAAATCCTACGAGCCGTTCCCGAGTAATCACACCATCTCCAAATTGGCCAAAAAAAGCGTTGCTGATTTTTCCTGGAAAAAACATCAAAAATCTTACGAGCCGTTCCCGAGTAATCACACCTTCTCCAAATTGGCCAAAAAAAGCGTTGCTGATTTTTCCTGGAAAATACACTAAAAATCTTACGAGCCGTTCCCGAGTAATCACACCTTCTCCAAATTGGCCAAAAAAAGCGTTGCTGATTTTTCCTGGAAATTACACTAAAAATCCTACGAGCCGTTCCCGAGTAATCACACCTTCTCCAAATTGGCCAAAAAAAGCGTTGCTGATTTTTCCTGGAAAATACACTAAAAATCTTACGAGCCGTTCCCGAGTAATCACACCTTCTCCAAATTGGCCAAAAAAAACCTTGCTGATTTTTCCTGGAAAAAACATCAAAAATCTTACGAGCCGTTCCCGAGTAATCACACCTTCTCCAAATTGGCCAAAAAAAGCGTTGCTGATTTTTCCTGAAAAATACACTAAAAATCCTACGAGCCGTTCCGGAGTAATCCCATCTTCTCCAAATTAGCAAAAAAAAGCGTTGCTGATTTTTCCTGGAAAATACACTAAAAATCCTACGAGCCGTTCCCGAGTAATCACACCTTCTCCAAATTGGCCAAAAAAAGCGTTGTTGATTTTTCCTGGAAAATACACTAAAAATCTTACGAGCCGTTCCCGAGTAATCACACCTTCTCCAAATTGGCCAAAAAAAAGCGTTGTTGATTTTTCCTGGAAATTACACTAAAAATCCTACGAGCAGTTCCCGAGTAATCACACCTTCTCCAAATTGGCCAAAAAAAAGCGTTGCTGATTTTTCCTGGAAAATACACTAAAAATCCTACGAGCCGTTCCCGAGTAATCACACCTTCTCCAAATGGGCCAAAAAAAGCGTTGCTGATTTTTCCTGGAAAATACACTAAAAAACCTACGAGCCGTTCCCGAGTAATCACACCTTCTCCAAATTGGCCAAAAAAAAGCGTTGCTGATTTTTCCTGGAAAATACACTAAAAAACCTACGAGCCGTTCCCGAGTAATCACACCTTCTCCAAATTGGCCAAAAAAAAGCGTTGCTGATTTTTCCTGGAAAATACACTAAAAATCCTACGAGCAGTTCCCGAGTAATCCCATCTTCTCCAAATTGGCCAAAAAAAGCGTTGCTGATTTTTCCTGGAAAATACACTAAAAATCCTAAGAGCCGTTCCTGAGTAATCACACCTTCTCCAAATTGGCCAAAAAAAGCGTTGCACATTTTTCCTGGAAAATACACTAAAAATCTTACGAGCCGTTCCGGAGTAATCCCATCTTCTCCAAATTAGCAAAAAAAAAGCGTTGCTGATTTTTCCTGGAAAATATAATAAAAATTTTATGAGCCGTTCCCGAGTAATCACACCTTCTCCAAATTGGCCAAAAAAAAGCGTTGTTGATTTTTCCTGGAAAATACACTAAAAATCCTACGAGCCGTTCCCGAGTAATCACACCATCTCCAAATTGGCCAAAAAAAGCGTTGCTGATTTTTCCTGGAAAAAACATCAAAAATCTTACGAGCCGTTCCCGAGTAATCACACCTTCTCCAAATTGGCCAAAAAAAGCGTTGCTGATTTTTCCTGGAAAATACACTAAAAATCTTACGAGCCGTTCCCGAGTAATCACACCTTCTCCAAATTGGCCAAAAAAAGCGTTGCTGATTTTTCCTGGAAATTACACTAAAAATCCTACGAGCCGTTCCCGAGTAATCACACCTTCTCCAAATTGGCCAAAAAAAGCGTTGCTGATTTTTCCTGGAAAATACACTAAAAATCTTACGAGCCGTTCCCGAGTAATCACACCTTCTCCAAATTGGCCAAAAAAAGCGTTGCTGATTTTTCCTGGAAAATACACTAAAAATCCTACGAGCCGTTCCCGAGTAATCACACCTTCTCCAAATTGGCCAAAAAAAGCGTTGCACATTTTTCCTGGAAAATACACTAAAAAACCTACGAGCCGTTCCCGAGTAATCCCATCTTCTCCAAATTGGCCAAAAAAAGCGTTGCTGATTTTTCCTGGAAAATACACTAAAAAACCTACGAGCCGTTCCCGAGTAATCACACCTTCTCCAAATTGGCCAAAAAAAGTGTTGCTGATTTTTCCTGGAAAATATATTAAAAATTGTATGAGCCGTTCCCGAGTAATCACACCTTCTCCAAATTGGCCAAAAAAAGCGTTGCTGATTTTTCCTGGAAAATACACTAAAAATCTTACGAGCCGTTTCCGAGTAATCACACCTTCTCCAAATTGGCCAAAAAAAGCGTTGTTGATTTTTCCTGGAAAAAACATCAAAAATCTTACGAGCCGTTCCCGAGTAATCACACCTTCTCCAAATTGGCCAAAAAAAGCGTTGCTGATTTTTCCTGGAAAATACACTAAAAACCTACGAGCCGTTCCCGAGTAATCACACCTTCTCCAAATTGGCCAAAAAAAGCGTTGTTGATTTTTCCTGGAAAATACACTAAAAATTCTACGAGCCGTTCCCGAGTAATCACACCTTCTCCAAATTGGCCAAAAAAAGCGTTGCTGATTTTTCCTGGAAAAAACATCAAAAATCTTACGAGCCGTTCCCGAGTAATCACACCTTCTCCAAATTGGCCAAAAAAAGCGTTGCTGATTTTTCCTGGAAAAAACATCAAAAATCTTACGAGCCGTTCCCGAGTAATCACACCTTCTCCAAATTGGCCAAAAAAAGCGTTGCTGATTTTTCCTGGAAAATACACTAAAAATCCTACGAGCCGTTCCCGAGTAATCACACCTTCTCCAAATTGGCCAAAAAAAGCGTTGCACATTTTTCCTGGAAAATACACTAAAAATCCTACGAGCAGTTCCCGAGTAATCCCATCTTCTCCAAATTGGCCAAAAAAAGCGTTGCTGATTTTTCCTGGAAAATACACTAAAAATCCTACGAGCCGTTCCCGAGTAATCACACCTTCTCCAAATTGGCCAAAAAAAGCGTTGCACATTTTTCCTGGAAAATACACTAAAAATCCTACGAGCAGTTCCCGAGTAATCCCATCTTCTCCAAATTGGCCAAAAAAAGCGTTGCTGATTTTTCCTGGAAAATACACTAAAAATCCTACGAGCCGTTCCCGAGTAATCACACCTTCTCCAAATTGGCCAAAAAAAGCGTTGCACATTTTTCCTGGAAAATACACTAAAAATCTTACGAGCCGTTCCGGAGTAATCCCATCTTCTCCAAATTAGCAAAAAAAAGCGTTGCTGATTTTTCCTGGAAAATATAATAAAAATTTTATGAGCCGTTCCCGAGTAATCACACCTTCTCCAAATTGGCCAAAAAAAAGCGTTGTTGATTTTTCCTGGAAAATACACTAAAAATCCTACGAGCCGTTCCCGAGTAATCACACCATCTCCAAATTGGCCAAAAAAAGCGTTGCTGATTTTTCCTGGAAAAAACATCAAAAATCTTACGAGCCGTTCCCGAGTAATCACACCTTCTCCAAATTGGCCAAAAAAAGCGTTGCTGATTTTTCCTGGAAAATACACTAAAAATCTTACGAGCCGTTCCCGAGTAATCACACCTTCTCCAAATTGGCCAAAAAAAGCGTTGCTGATTTTTCCTGGAAATTACACTAAAAATCCTACGAGCCGTTCCCGAGTAATAACACCTTCTCCAAATTGGCCAAAAAAAGCGTTGCTGATTTTTCCTGGAAAATACACTAAAAATCTTACGAGCCGTTCCCGAGTAATCACACCTTCTCCAAATTGGCCAAAAAAAGCGTTGCTGATTTTTCCTGGAAAATACACTAAAAATCCTACGAGCCGTTCCCGAGTAATCACACCTTCTCCAAATTGGCCAAAAAAAGCGTTGCACATTTTTCCTGGAAAATACACTAAAAAACCTACGAGCCGTTCCCGAGTAATCCCATCTTCTCCAAATTGGCCAAAAAAAGCGTTGCTGATTTTTCCTGGAAAATACACTAAAAAACCTACGAGCCGTTCCCGAGTAATCACACCTTCTCCAAATTGGCCAAAAAAAGTGTTGCTGATTTTTCCTGGAAAATATATTAAAAATTTTATGAGCCGTTCCCGAGTAATCACACCTTCTCCAAATTGGCCAAAAAAAGCGTTGCTGATTTTTCCTGGAAAATACACTAAAAATCTTACGAGCCGTTTCCGAGTAATCACACCTTCTCCAAATTGGCCAAAAAAAGCGTTGTTGATTTTTCCTGGAAAAAACATCAAAAATCTTACGAGCCGTTCCCGAGTAATCACACCTTCTCCAAATTGGCCAAAAAAAGCGTTGCTGATTTTTCCTGGAAAATACACTGAAAAACCTACGAGCCGTTCCCGAGTAATCACACCTTCTCCAAATTGGCCAAAAAAAGCGTTGTTGATTTTTCCTGGAAAATACACTAAAAATTCTACGAGCCGTTCCCGAGTAATCACACCTTCTCCAAATTGGCCAAAAAAAGCGTTGCTGATTTTTCCTGGAAAAAACATCAAAAATCTTACGAGCCGTTCCCGAGTAATCACACCTTCTCCAAATTGGCCAAAAAAAGCGTTGCTGATTTTTCCTGGAAAAAACATCAAAAATCTTACGAGCCGTTCCCGAGTAATCCCATCTTCTCCAAATTGGCCAAAAAAAGCGTTGCTGATTTTTCCTGGAAAATACACTAAAAATCCTTCGAGCCGTTCCCGAGTAATCACACCTTCTCCAAATTGGCCAAAAAAAGCGTTGCTGATTTTTCCTGGAAAATACACTAAAAAACCTACGAGCGGTTCCCGAGTAATCACACCTTCTCCAAATTAGAAAAAAAAGCGTTGCTGATTTTTCCTGGAAAATACACTAAAAATCCAACGAGCCGTTCCCGAGTAATCACACCTTCTCCAAATTGGCCAAAAAAAGCGTTGTTGATTTTTCCTGGAAAAAACATCAAAAATCTTACGAGCCGTTCCCGAGTAATCACACCTTCTCCAAATTGGCCAAAAAAAGCGTTGCTGATTTTTCCTGGAAAATACACTAAAAATCTTACGAGCCGTTCCCGAGTAATCACACCTTCTCCAAATTGGCCAAAAAAAAAGCGTTGCTGATTTTTCCTGGAAAATACACTAAAAAACCTACGAGCCGTTCCCGAGTAATCCCATCTTCTCCAAATTGGCCAAAAAAAGCGTTGCTGATTTTTCCTGGAAAATACACTAAAAATCTTACGAGCCGTTCCCGAGTAATCACACCTTCTCCAAATTGGCCAAAAAAAGTGTTGCTGATTTTTCCTGGAAAATACACTAAAAATCCTACGAGCCGTTCCCGAGTAATCCCATCTTCTCCAAATTAGAAAAAAAAGCGTTGCTGATTTTTCCTGGAAAAAACATCAAAAATCTTACGAGCCGTTCCCGAGTAATCACACCTTCTCCAAATTGGCCAAAAAAAGCGTTGTTGATTTTTCCTGGAAAATACACTAAAAATCCTACGAGCAGTTCCCGAGTAATCACACCTTCTCCAAATTGGCCAAAAAAAGCGTTGTTGATTTTTCCTGGAAAATACACTAAAAAACCTACGAGCCGTTCCCGAGTAATCCCATCTTCTCCAAATTGGCCAAAAAAAGCGTTGCTGATTTTTCCTGGAAAAAACATCAAAAATCTTACGAGCCGTTCCCGAGTAATCACACCTTCTCCAAATTGGCCAAAAAAAAGCGTTGTTGATTTTTCCTGGAAAATACACTAAAAATCCTACGAGCCGTTCCCGAGTAATCACACCTTTCCAAATTGGCCAAAAAAAGCGTTGCTGATTTTTCCTGGAAAAAACATCAAAAATCTTACGAGCCGTTCCCGAGTAATCACACCTTCTCCAAATTGGCCAAAAAAAGCGTTGCTGATTTTTCCTGGAAAATACACTAAAAATCCTACGAGCCGTTCCCGAGTAATCACACCTTCTCCAAATTGGCCAAAAAAAGCGTTGCTGATTTTTCCTGGAAAAAACATCAAAAATCTTACGAGCCGTTCCCGAGTAATCACACCTTCTCCAAATTGGCCAAAAAAAGCGTTGCTGATTTTTCCTGGAAAATACACTAAAAAACCTACGAGCCGTTCCCGAGTAATCCCATCTTCTCCAAATTGGCCAAAAAAAGTGTTGCTGATTTTTCCTGGAAATTACACTAAAAATCCTACGAGCCGTTCCCGAGTAATCACACCTTCTCCAAATTGGCCAAAAAAAAGCGTTGTTGATTTTTCCTGGAAATTACACTAAAAATCTTACGAGCCGTTCCCGAGTAATCACACCATCTCCAAATTGGCCAAAAAAAGCGTTGCTGATTTTTCCTGGAAAAAACATCAAAAATCTTACGAGCCGTTCCCGAGTAATCACACCTTCTCCAAATTGGCCAAAAAAAGCGTTGCTGATTTTTCCTGAAAAATACACTAAAAAACCTACGAGCCGTTTCCGAGTAATCACACCTTCTCCAAATTGGCAAAAAAAAGCGTTGTTGATTTTTCCTGGAAAATACACTAAAAATCTTACGAGCCGTTCCCGAGTAATCACACCTTCTCCAAATTGGCCAAAAAAAGCGTTGCTGATTTTTCCTGGAAAAAACATCAAAAATCTTACGAGCCGTTCCCGAGTAATCACACCTTCTCCAAATTGGCCAAAAAAAAGCGTTGCTGTTTTTTCCTGGAAAATACACTAAAAAACCTACGAGCCGTTCCCGAGTAATCCCATCTTCTCCAAATTGGCCAAAAAAAAGCGTTGCTGATTTTTCCTGGAAAAAACATCAAAAATCTTACGAGCCGTTCCCGAGGAATCACACCTTCTCCAAATTGGCCAAAAAAAAGCGTTGCTGATTTTTCCTGGAAAATACACTAAAAAACCTACGAGCCGTTCCCGAGTAATCCCATCTTCTCCAAATTGGCCAAAAAAAAGCGTTGCTGATTTTTCCTGGAAAATACACTAAAAATCCTACGAGCCGTTCCCGAGTAATCACAGCTTCTCCAAATTGGCCAAAAAAAAAGCGTTGCTGATTTTTCCTGGAAAAAACATCAAAAATCTTACGAGCCGTTCCCGAGTAATCACACCTTCTCCAAATTGGCCAAAAAAAGCGTTGCTGATTTTTCCTGGAAAAAACATCAAAAATCTTACGAGCCGTTCCCGAGTAATCACACCTTCTCCAAATTGGCCAAAAAAAAGCGTTGCTGATTTTTCCTGGAAAATACACTAAAAAACCTACGAGCCGTTCCCGAGTAATCCCATCTTCTCCAAATTGGCCAAAAAAAAGCGTTGCTGATTTTTCCTGGAAAATACACTAAAAATCCTACGAGCCGTTCCCGAGTAATCACACCTTCTCCAAATTGGCCAAAAAAAAAGCGTTGCTGATTTTTCCTGGAAAATACACTAAAAATCTTACGAGCCGTTCCCGAGTAATCCCATCTTCTCCAAATTGGCCAAAAAAAAACGTTGCTGATTTTTCCTGGAAAATACACTAAAAATCTTACGAGCCGTTCCCGAGTAATCCCATCTTCTCCAAATTGGCCAAAAAAAGCGTTGTTGATTTTTCCTGGAAAATACACTAAAAATCCTACGAGCCGTTCCCGAGTAATCACACCATCTCCAAATTGGCCAAAAAAAGCGTTGCTGATTTTTCCTGGAAAAAACATCAAAAATCCTACGAGCCGTTCCCGAGTAATCACACCTTCTCCAAATTGGCCAAAAAAAGCGTTGCTGATTTTTCCTGGAAAAAACATCAAAAATCTTACGAGCCGTTCCCGAGTAATCACACCTTCTCCAAATTGGCAAAAAAAAAGCGTTGCTGATTTTTCCTGGAAAATACACTAAAAATCTTACGAGCCGTTCCCTAGTAATCACACCTTCTCCAAATTGGCCAAAAAAAAGCGTTGCTGATTTTTCCTGGAAAATACACTAAAAAACCTACGAGCCGTTCCCGAGTAATCCCATCTTCTCCAAATTGGCCAAAAAAAGTGTTGCTGATTGTTCCTGGAAATTACACTAAAAATCCTACGAGCCGTTCCCGAGTAATCACACCTTTTCCAAATTGGCCAAAAAAAATCGTTGTTGATTTTTCCTGGAAATTACACTAAAAATCCTACGAGCAGTTCCCGAGTAATCACACCTTCTCCAAATTGGCCAAAAAAAAGCGTTGCTGATTTTTCCTGGAAAATACACTAAAAATCCTACGAGCCGTTCCCGAGTAATCACACCTTCTCCAAATTGGCCAAAAAAAGCGTTGCTGAATTTTCCTGGAAAATACACTAAAAAACCTACGAGCCGTTCCCGAGTAATCACACCTTCTCCAAATTGGCCAAAAAAAAAGCGTTGCTGATTTTTCCTGGAAAATACACTAAAAAACCTACGAGCCGTTCCCGAGTAATCACACCTTCTCCAAATTGGCCAAGAAAAAGCGTTGCTGATTTTTCCTGGAAAATACACTAAAAATCCTACGAGCAGTTCCCGAGTAATCCCATCTTCTCCAAATTGGCCAAAAAAAGCGTTGCTGATTTTTCCTGGAAAATACACTAAAAATCCTACGAGCCGTTCCCGAGTAATCACACCTTCTCCAAATTGGCCAAAAAAAGCGTTGCACATTTTTCCTGGAAAATACACTAAAAATCTTACGAGCCGTTCCGGAGTAATCCCATCTTCTCCAAATTAGCAAAAAAAAGCGTTGCTGATTTTTCCTGGAAAATATATTAAAAATTTTATGAGCCGTTCCCGAGTAATCACACCTTCTCCAAATTGGCCAAAAAAAAGCGTTGTTGATTTTTCCTGGAAAATACACTAAAAATCCTACGAGCCGTTCCCGAGTAATCACACCATCTCCAAATTGGCCAAAAAAAGCGTTGCTGATTTTTCCTGGAAAAAACATCAAAAATCTTACGAGCCGTTCCCGAGTAATCACACCTTCTCCAAATTGGCCAAAAAAAGCGTTGCTGATTTTTCCTGGAAAATACACTAAAAATCTTACGAGCCGTTCCCGAGTAATCACACCTTCTCCAAATTGGCCAAAAAAAGCGTTGCTGATTTTTCCTGGAAATTACACTAAAAATCCTACGAGCCGTTCCCGAGTAATCACACCTTCTCCAAATTGGCCAAAAAAAGCGTTGCTGATTTTTCCTGGAAAATACACTAAAAATCTTACGAGCCGTTCCCGAGTAATCACACCTTCTCCAAATTGGCCAAAAAAAGCGTTGCTGATTTTTCCTGGAAAATACACTAAAAAACCTACGAGCCGTTCCCGAGTAATCACACCTTCTCCAAATTGGCCAAAAAAAAGCGTTGCTGATTTTTCCTGGAAAATACAACTAAAAAACCTACGAGCCGTTCCCGAGTAATCCCCATCTTCTCCAAATTGGCCAAAAAAAGTGTTGCTGATTTTTTCCTGGAAAATACACTAAAAATCTTACGAGCCGTTCCGGAGTAATCCCATCTTCTCCAAATTAGCAAAAAAAAGCGTTGCTGATTTTTCCTGGAAAATATATTAAAAATTTTATGAGCCGTTCCCGAGTAATCACACCTTCTCCAAATTGGCCAAAAAAAAGCGTTGTTGATTTTTCCTGGAAAATACACTAAAAATCCTACGAGCCGTTCCCGAGTAATCACACCATCTCCAAATTGGCCAAAAAAAGCGTTGCTGATTTTTCCTGGAAAAAACATCAAAAATCTTACGAGCCGTTCCCGAGTAATCACACCTTCTCCAAATTGGCCAAAAAAAGCGTTGCTGATTTTTCCTGGAAAATACACTAAAAATCCTACGAGCCGTTCCCGAGTAATCACACCTTCTCCAAATTGGCCAAAAAAAGCGTTGCACATTTTTCCTGGAAAATACACTAAAAATCTTACGAGCCGTTCCGGAGTAATCCCATCTTCTCCAAATTAGCAAAAAAAAGCGTTGCTGATATTTCCTGGAAAATATATTAAAAATTTTATGAGCCGTTCCCGAGTAATCACACCTTCTCCAAATTGGCCAAAAAAAAGCGTTGTTGATTTTTCCTGGAAAATACACTAAAAATCCTACGAGCCGTTCCCGAGTAATCACAGCTTCTCCAAATTGGCCAAAAAAAGCGTTGTTGATTTTTCCTGGAAAATACACTAAAAATCTTACGAGCCGTTCCCGAGTAATCCCATCTTCTCCAAATTAGAAAAAAAAGCGTTGCTGATTTTTCCTGGAAAATACACTAAAAATCTTACGAGCCGTTTCCGAGTAATCACACCTTCTCCAAATTGGCCAAAAAAAAGCGTTGCTGATTTTTCCTGGAAAATACACTAAAAATCTTACGAGCCGTTCCCGAGTAATCACACCTTCTCCAAATTGGCCAAAAAAAAGCGTTGCTGATTTTTCCTGGAAAATACACTAAAAAACCTACGAGCCGTTCCCGAGTAATCCCATCTTCTCCAAATTGGCCAAAAAAAAGCGTTGCTGATTTTTCCTGGAAAATACACTAAAAATCCTACGAGCCGTTCCCGAGTAATCACAGCTTCTCCAAATTGGCCAAAAAAAAAGCGTTGCTGATTTTTCCTGGAAAAAACATCAAAAATCTTACGAGCCGTTCCCGAGTAATCACACCTTCTCCAAATTGGCCAAAAAAAGCGTTGCTGATTTTTCCTGGAAAAAACATCAAAAATCTTACGAGCCGTTCCCGAGTAATCACACCTTCTCCAAATTGGCCAAAAAAAAGCGTTGCTGATTTTTCCTGGAAAATACACTAAAAACCTACGAGCCGTTCCCGAGTAATCCCATCTTCTCCAAATTGGCCAAAAAAAAAGCGTTGCTGATTTTTCCTGGAAAATACACTAAAAATCCTACGAGCCGTTCCCGAGTAATCACACCTTCTCCAAATTGGCCAAAAAAAAAGCGTTGCTGATTTTTCCTGGAAAATACACTAAAAATCTTACGAGCCGTTCCCGAGTAATCCCATCTTCTCCAAATTGGCCAAAAAAAAAACGTTGCTGATTTTTCCTGGAAAATACACTAAAAATCTTACGAGCCGTTCCCGAGTAATCCCATCTTCTCCAAATTGGCCAAAAAAAGCGTTGTTGATTTTTCCTGGAAAATACACTAAAAATCCTACGAGCCGTTCCCGAGTAATCACACCATCTCCAAATTGGCCAAAAAAAGCGTTGCTGATTTTTCCTGGAAAAAAACATCAAAAATCCTACGAGCCGTTCCCGAGTAATCACACCTTCTCCAAATTGGCCAAAAAAAGCGTTGCTGATTTTTCCTGGAAAAAACATCAAAAATCTTACGAGCCGTTCCCGAGTAATCACACCTTCTCCAAATTGGCAAAAAAAAAGCGTTGCTGATTTTTCCTGGAAAATACACTAAAAATCTTACGAGCCGTTCCCTAGTAATCACACCTTCTCCAAATTGGCCAAAAAAAAGCGTTGCTGATTTTTCCTGGAAAATACACTAAAAAACCTACGAGCCGTTCCCGAGTAATCCCATCTTCTCCAAATTGGCCAAAAAAAGTGTTGCTGATTGTTCCTGGAAATTACACTAAAAATCCTACGAGCCGTTCCCGAGTAATCACACCTTCTCCAAATTGGCCAAAAAAAATCGTTGTTGATTTTTCCTGGAAATTACACTAAAAATCCTACGAGCAGTTCCCGAGTAATCACACCTTCTCCAAATTGGCCAAAAAAAAGCGTTGCTGATTTTTCCTGGAAAATACACTAAAAATCCTACGAGCCGTTCCCGAGTAATCACACCTTCTCCAAATTGGCCAAAAAAAGCGTTGCTGAATTTTCCTGGAAAATACACTAAAAAACCTACGAGCCGTTCCCGAGTAATCACACCTTCTCCAAATTGGCCAAAAAAAAAGCGTTGCTGATTTTTCCTGGAAAATACACTAAAAAACCTACGAGCCGTTCCCGAGTAATCACACCTTCTCCAAATTGGCCAAGAAAAAGCGTTGCTGATTTTTCCTGGAAAATACACTAAAAATCCTACGAGCAGTTCCCGAGTAATCCCATCTTCTCCAAATTGGCCAAAAAAAGCGTTGCTGATTTTTCCTGGAAAATACACTAAAAATCCTACGAGCCGTTCCCGAGTAATCACACCTTCTCCAAATTGGCCAAAAAAAGCGTTGCACATTTTTCCTGGAAAATACACTAAAAATCTTACGAGCCGTTCCGGAGTAATCCCATCTTCTCCAAATTAGCAAAAAAAAGCGTTGCTGATTTTTCCTGGAAAATATATTAAAAATTTTATGAGCCGTTCCCGAGTAATCACACCTTCTCCAAATTGGCCAAAAAAAAGCGTTGTTGATTTTTCCTGGAAAATACACTAAAAATCCTACGAGCCGTTCCCGAGTAATCACACCATCTCCAAATTGGCCAAAAAAAGCGTTGCTGATTTTTCCTGGAAAAAACATCAAAAATCTTACGAGCCGTTCCCGAGCAATCACACCTTCTCCAAATTGGCCAAAAAAAGCGTTGCTGATTTTTCCTGGAAAATACACTAAAAATCTTACGAGCCGTTCCCGAGTAATCACACCTTCTCCAAATTGGCCAAAAAAAGCGTTGCTGATTTTTCCTGGAAATTACACTAAAAATCCTACGAGCCGTTCCCGAGTAATCACACCTTCTCCAAATTGGCCAAAAAAAGCGTTGCTGATTTTTCCTGGAAAATACACTAAAAATCTTACGAGCCGTTCCCGAGTAATCACACCTTCTCCAAATTGGCCAAAAAAAGCGTTGCTGATTTTTCCTGGAAAATACACTAAAAAACCTACGAGCCGTTCCCGAGTAATCACACCTTCTCCAAATTGGCCAAAAAAAAGCGTTGCTGATTTTTCCTGGAAAATACACTAAAAAACCTACGAGCCGTTCCCGAGTAATCCCATCTTCTCCAAATTGGCCAAAAAAAGTGTTGCTGATTTTTCCTGGAAAATACACTAAAAATCTTACGAGCCGTTCCGGAGTAATCCCATCTTCTCCAAATTAGCAAAAAAAAGCGTTGCTGATTTTTCCTGGAAAATATATTAAAAATTTTATGAGCCGTTCCCGAGTAATCACACCTTCTCCAAATTGGCCAAAAAAAAGCGTTGTTGATTTTTCCTGGAAAATACACTAAAAATCCTACGAGCCGTTCCCGAGTAATCACACCATCTCCAAATTGGCCAAAAAAAGCGTTGCTGATTTTTCCTGGAAAAAACATCAAAAATCTTACGAGCCGTTCCCGAGTAATCACACCTTCTCCAAATTGGCCAAAAAAAGCGTTGCTGATTTTTCCTGGAAAATACACTAAAAATCCTACGAGCCGTTCCCGAGTAATCACACCTTCTCCAAATTGGCCAAAAAAAGCGTTGCACATTTTTCCTGGAAAATACACTAAAAATCTTACGAGCCGTTCCGGAGTAATCCCATCTTCTCCAAATTAGCAAAAAAAAGCGTTGCTGATATTTCCTGGAAAATATATTAAAAATTTTATGAGCCGTTCCCGAGTAATCACACCTTCTCCAAATTGGCCAAAAAAAAGCGTTGTTGATTTTTCCTGGAAAATACACTAAAAATCCTACGAGCCGTTCCCGAGTAATCACAGCTTCTCCAAATTGGCCAAAAAAAGCGTTGTTGATTTTTCCTGGAAAATACACTAAAAATCTTACGAGCCGTTCCCGAGTAATCCCATCTTCTCCAAATTAGAAAAAAAAGCGTTGCTGATTTTTCCTGGAAAATACACTAAAAATCTTACGAGCCGTTTCCGAGTAATCACACCTTCTCCAAATTCGCCAAAAAAAAGCGTTGCTGATTTTTCCTGGAAAATACACTAAAAATCTTACGAGCCGTTCCCGAGTAATCACACCTTCTCCAAATTGGCCAAAAAAAAGCGTTGCTGATTTTTCCTGGAAAATACACTAAAAAACCTACGAGCCGTTCCCGAGTAATCACACCTTCTCCAAATTGGCCAAAAAAAAGCGTTGCTGATTTTTCCTGGAAAATACACTAAAAAACCTACGAGCCGTTCCCGAGTAATCACACCTTCTCCAAATTGGCCAAAAAAAAACCTTGCTGATTTTTCCTGGAAAATACACTAAAAAACCTACGAGCCGTTCCCGAGTAATCACACCTTCTCCAAATTGGCCAAAAAAAAAGCGTTGCTGATTTTTCCTGGAAAATACACTAAAAAACCTACGAGCCGTTCCCGAGTAATCCCATCTTCTCCAAATTGGCCAAAAAAAGCGTTGCTCATTTTTCCTGGAAAATACACTAAAAATCCTACGAGCCGTTCCCGAGTAATCACACCTTCTCCAAATTGGCCAAAAAAAGCGTTGCTGATTTTTCCTGGAAAATACACTAAAAATCTTACGAGCCGTTCCCGAGTAATCACACCTTCTCCAAATTGGCCAAAAAAAGCGTTGTTGATTTTTCCTGGAATATACACTAAAAATCTTACGAGCCGTTCCCGAGTAATCACACCTTCTCCAAATTGGCCAAAAAAAAGCGTTGCTGATTTTTCCTGGAAAATATATTAAAAAACCTACGAGCCGTTCCCGAGTAATCCCATCTTCTCCAAATTGGCCAAAAAAAGCGTTGCTGATTTTTCCTGGAAAATACACTAAAAATCCTACGAGCCGTTCCCGAGTAATCACACCTTCTCCAAATTGGTCAAAAAAAGCGTTGCACATTTTTCCTGGAAAATACACTAAAAAACCTACGAGCCGTTCCCGAGTAATCCCATCTTCTCCAAATTGGCCAAAAAAAGCGTTGCTGATTTTTCCTGGAAAATACACTAAAAAACCTACGAGCCGTTCCCGAGTAATCACAAATTCTCCAAATTGGCCAAAAAAAGTGTTGCTAATTTTTCCTGGAAAATATATTAAAAATTTTATGAGCCGTTCCCGAGTAATCACACCTTCTCCAAATTGGCCAAAAAAAGCGTTGCTGATTTTTCCTGGAAAATACACTAAAAATCTTACGAGCCGTTTCCGAGTAATCACACCTTCTCCAAATTGGCCAAAAAAAGCGTTGTTGATTTTTCCTGGAAAAAACATCAAAAATCTTACGAGCCGTTCCCGAGTAATCACACCTTCTCCAAATTGGCCAAAAAAAAGCGTTGCTGATTTTTCCTGGAAAATACACTAAAAATCTTACGAGCCGTTCCCGAGTAATCACACCTTCTCCAAATTGGCCAAAAAAAAGCGTTGCTGATTTTTCCTGGAAATTACACTAAAAAACCTACGAGCCGTTCCCGAGTAATCCCATCTTCTCCAAATTGGCCAAAAAAAGCGTTGCTGATTTTTCCTGGAAAATACACTAAAAATCTTACGAGCCGTTCCCGAGTAATCACACCTTCTCCAAATTGGCCAAAAAAAGCGTTACTGATTTTTCCTGGAAAAAACATCAAAAATCTTACGAGCCGTTCCCGAGTAATCACACCTTCTCCAAATTGGCCAAAAAAAAGCGTTGTTGATTTTTCCTGGAAATTACACTAAAAATCCTACGAGCCGTTCCCGAGTAATCCCATCTTCTCCAAATTAGAAAAAAAAGCGTTGCTGATTTTTCCTGGAAAATACACTAAAAATCTTACGAGCCGTTCCCGAGTAATCACACCTTCTCCAAATTGGCCAAAAAAAGCGTTGCTGATTTTTCCTGGAAAATACACTAAAAATCTTACGAGCCGTTCCCGAGTAATCCCATCTTCTCCAAATTAGAAAAATAAGCGTTGTTGATTTTTCCTGGAAAATACACTAAAAATCCTACGAGCAGTTCCCGAGTAATCCCATCTTCTCCAAATTGGCCAAAAAAAGCGTTGCTGATTTTTCCTGGAAAATACACTAAAAATCCTACGAGCCGTTCCCGAGTAATCACACCTTCTCCAAATTGGCCAAAAAAAGCGTTGCTGATTTTTCCTGGAAAATACACTAAAAAACCTACGAGCCGTTCCCGAGTAATCACACCTTCTCCAAATTGGCCAAAAAAAAGCGTTGCTGATTTTTCCTGGAAAATACACTAAAAAACCTACGAGCCGTTCCCGAGTAATCACACCTTCTCCAAATTGGCCAAAAAAAGCGTTGCTGATTTTTCCTGGAAAATACACTAAAAATCTTACGAGCCGTTCCCGAGTAATCACACCTTCTCCAAATTGGCCAAAAAAAGCGTTGCTGATTTTTCCTGGAAAAAACATCAAAAATCTTCCGAGCCGTTCCCGAGTAATCACACCTTCTCCAAATTGGCCAAAAAAAAGCGTTGCTGATTTTTCCTGGAAAATACACTAAAAATCCTACGAGCCGTTCCAGAGTAATCACACCTTCTCCAAATTGGCCAAAAAAAAGCGTTGCTGATTTTTCCTGGAAAATACACTAAAAATCTTACGAGCCGTTCCCGAGTAATCACACCTTATCCAAATTGGCCAAAAAAAGCGTTGCTGATTTTTCCTGGAAAAAACATCAAAAATCTTACGAGCCGTTCCCGAGTAATCACACCTTCTCCAAATTGGCCAAAAAAAGCGTTGCTGATTTTTCCTGGAAAAAACATCAAAAATCTTACGAGCCGTTCCCGAGTAATCACACCTTCTCCAAATTGGCCAAAAAAAGCGTTGCTGATTTTTCCTGGAAAATACACTAAAAAACCTACGAGCCGTTCCCGAGTAATCCCATCTTCTCCAAATTGGCCAAAAAAAAGCGTTGCTGATTTTTCCTGGAAAAAACATCAAAAATCCTACGAGCCGTTCCCGAGTAATCCCATCTTCTCCAAATTGGCCAAAAAAAAGCGTTGCTGATTTTTCCTGGAAAATACACTAAAAATCCTACGAGCCGTTCCCGAGTAATCACACCTTCTCCAAATTGGCCAAAAAAAAGCGTTGTTGATTTTTCCTGGAAATTACACTAAAAATCCTACGAGCCGTTCCCGAGTAATCACACCTTCTCCAAATTGGCCAAAAAAAAGCGTTGCTGATTTTTCCTGGAAAATACACTAAAAATCCTACGAGCCGTTCCCGAGTAATCACACCTTCTCCAAATTAGAAAAAAAAGCGTTACTGATTTTTCCTGGAAAAAACATCAAAAATCCTACGAGCCGTTCCCGAGTAATCACACCTTCTCCAAATTAGAAAAAAAAGCGTTGCTGATTTTTCCTGGAAAATACACTAAAAATCCTACGAGCCGTTCCCGAGTAATCACACCTTCTCCAAATTGGCCAAAAAAAGCGTTGCTGATTTTTCCTGGAAAATACACTAAAAATCCTACGAGCCGTTCCCGAGTAATCACAGCTTCTCCAAATTGGCCAAAAAAAGCGTTGCTGATTTTTCCTTGAAAATACACTAAAAATCCTACGAGCCGTTCCCGAGTAATCACACCTTCTCCAAATTGGCAAAAAAAAGCGTTGCTGATTTTTCCTGGAAAATACACTTAAAATCCTACGAGCCGTTCCCGAGTAATCACACCTTCTCCAAATTGGCCAAAAAAAGCGTGGCTGATTTTTCCTGGAAATTACACTTAAAATCCTACGAGCCGTTCCCGAGTAATCACACCTTCTCCAAATTGGCCAAAAAAAGCGTTGCTGATTTTTCCTGGAAAATACACTAAAAATCCTACGAGCAGTTCCCGAGTAATCACACCTTCTCCAAATTGGCCAAAAAAAAGCGTTGCTGATTTTTCCTGGAAAATACACTAAAAATCTTACGAGCCGTTCCCGAGTAATCACACCTTCTCCAAATTGGCCAAAAAAAGCGTTGCTGATTTTTCCTGGAAAAAACATCAAAAATCTTACGAGCCGTTCCCGAGTAATCACACCTTCTCCAAATTGGCCAAAAAAAGTGTTGCTGATTTTTCCTGGAAAATATATTAAAAATTTTATGAGCCGTTCCCGAGTAATCACACCTTCTCCAAATTGGCCAAAAAAAAGCGTTGTTGATTTTTCCTGGAAAATACACTAAAAATCCTACGAGCCGTTCCCGAGTAATCACACCATCTCCAAATTGGCCAAAAAAAGCGTTGCTGATTTTTCCTGGAAAAAACATCAAAAATCTTACGAGCCGTTCCCGAGTAATCACACCTTCTCCAAATTGGCCAAAAAAAGCGTTGCTGATTTTTCCTGAAAAATACACTAAAAAACCTACGAGCCGTTCCCGAGTAATCCCATCTTCTCCAAATTAGAAAAAAAAAGCGTTGCTGATTTTTCCTGGAAAATACACTAAAAATCCTACGAGCCGTTCCCGAGTAATCACACCTTCTCCAAATTGGCCAAAAAAAGCGTTGCTGATTTTTCCTGGAAAATACACTAAAAATCTTACGAGCCGTTCCCGAGTAATCACACCTTCTCCAAATTGGCCAAAAAAAAGCGTTGCTGATTTTTCCTGGAAAAAACATCAAAAATCTTACGAGCCGTTCCCGAGTAATCACACCTTCTCCAAATTGGCAAAAAAAAGCGTTGCTGATTTTTCCTGGAAAATACACTAAAAAACCTACGAGCCGTTCCCGAGTAATCCCATCTTCTCCAAATTAGCAAAAAAAAAGCGTTGCTGATTTTTCCTGGAAAATACACTAAAAATCCTACGAGCCGTTCCCGAGTAATCACACCTTCTCCAAATTGGCCAAAAAAAAGCGTTGCTGATTTTTCCTGGAAATTACACTAAAAATCCTACGAGCAGTTCCCGAGTAATCACACCTTCTCCAAATTGGCAAAAAAAAGCGTTGCTGATTTTTCCTGGAAAATACACTAAAAATCCTACGAGCCGTTCCCGAGTAATCCCATCTTCTCCAAATTGGCCAAAAAAAAGCGTTGCTGATTTTTCCTGGAAAATACACTAAAAATCCTACGAGCCGTTCCCGAGTAATCACACCTTCTCCAAATTGGCCAAAACAAGCGTTGCTGATTTTTCCTGGAAAAAACACTAAAAATCTTACGAGCCGTTCCCGAGTAATCACACCTTCTCCAAATTGGCAAAAAAAAAGCGTTGCTGATTTTTCCTGGAAAATACACTAAAAATCCTACGAGCCGTTCCCGAGTAATCCCAACTTCTCCAAATTGGCCAAAAAAAGCGTTGTTGATTTTTCCTGGAAAATACACTAAAAATCCTACGAGCCGTTCCCGAGTAATCACACCTTCTCCAAATTGGCAAAAAAAAGCGTTGCTGATTTTTCCTGGAAAATACACTAAAAATCCTACGAGCCGTTCCCGAGTAATCACACCTTCTCCAAATTGGCAAAAAAAAGCGTTGCTGATTTTTCCTGGAAAAAACACTAAAAATCCTACGAGCCGTTCCCGAGTAATCACACCTTCTCCAAATTGGCCACAAAAAGCGTTGCACATTTTTCCTGGAAAATACACTAAAAATCCTACGAGCCGTTCCCGAGTAATCACACCTTCTCCAAATTGGCCAAAAAAAGCGTTGCTGATTTTTCCTGAAAAATACATCAAAAATCTTACGAGCCGTTCCCGAGTAATCACACCTTCTCCAAATTAGAAAAAAAAGCGTTGCTGATTTTTCCTGGAAAATACACTAAAAATCCTACGAGCCGTTCCCGAGTAATCACACCATCTCCAAATTGGCCAAAAAAAGCGTTGCTGATTTTTCCTGGAAAAAACATCAAAAATCTTACGAGCCGTTCCCGAGTAATCACACCTTCTCCAAATTGGCCAAAAAAAAAACGTTGCTGATTTTTCCTGGAAAAAACATCAAAAATCTTACGAGCCGTTCCCGAGTAATCACACCTTCTCCAAATTGGCCAAAAAAAAGCGTTGCTGATTTTTCCTGGAAAAAACATCAAAAATCTTACGAGCCGTTCCCGAGTAATCACACCTTCTCCAAATTGGCAAAAAAAAGCGTTGCTGATTTTTCCTGGAAAATACACTAAAAAACCTACGAGCCGTTCCCGAGTAATCCCATCTTCTCCAAATTAGCAAAAAAAAAGCGTTGCTGATTTTTCCTGGAAAATACACTAAAAATCCTACGAGCCGTTCCCGAGTAATCACACCTTCTCCAAATTGGCCAAAAAAAAGCGTTGCTGATTTTTCCTGGAAATTACACTAAAAATCCTACGAGCAGTTCCCGAGTAATCACACCTTCTCCAAATTGGCAAAAAAAAGCGTTGCTGATTTTTCCTGGAAAATACACTAAAAATCCTACGAGCCGTTCCCGAGTAATCCCATCTTCTCCAAATTGGCCAAAAAAAAGCGTTGCTGATTTTTCCTGGAAAATACACTAAAAATCCTACGAGCCGTTCCCGAGTAATCACACCTTCTCCAAATTGGCCAAAACAAGCGTTGCTGATTTTTCCTGGAAAAAACACTAAAAATCTTACGAGCCGTTCCCGAGTAATCACACCTTCTCCAAATTGGCAAAAAAAAAGCGTTGCTGATTTTTCCTGGAAAATACACTAAAAATCCTACGAGCCGTTCCCGAGTAATCCCAACTTCTCCAAATTGGCCAAAAAAAGCGTTGTTGATTTTTCCTGGAAAATACACTAAAAATCCTACGAGCCGTTCCCGAGTAATCACACCTTCTCCAAATTGGCAAAAAAAAGCGTTGCTGATTTTTCCTGGAAAATACACTAAAAATCCTACGAGCCGTTCCCGAGTAATCACACCTTCTCCAAATTGGCAAAAAAAAGCGTTGCTGATTTTTCCTGGAAAAAACACTAAAAATCCTACGAGCCGTTCCCGAGTAATCACACCTTCTCCAAATTGGCCACAAAAAGCGTTGCACATTTTTCCTGGAAAATACACTAAAAATCCTACGAGCCGTTCCCGAGTAATCACACCTTCTCCAAATTGGCCAAAAAAAGCGTTGCTGATTTTTCCTGAAAAATACATCAAAAATCTTACGAGCCGTTCCCGAGTAATCACACCTTCTCCAAATTAGAAAAAAAAGCGTTGCTGATTTTTCCTGGAAAATACACTAAAAATCCTACGAGCCGTTCCCGAGTAATCACACCATCTCCAAATTGGCCAAAAAAAGCGTTGCTGATTTTTCCTGGAAAAAACATCAAAAATCTTACGAGCCGTTCCCGAGTAATCACACCTTCTCCAAATTGGCCAAAAAAAAAACGTTGCTGATTTTTCCTGGAAAAAACATCAAAAATCTTACGAGCCGTTCCCGAGTAATCACACCTTCTCCAAATTGGCCAAAAAAAGCGTTGCTGATTTTTCCTGGAAATTACACTAAAAAACCTACGAGCCGTTCCCGAGTAATCACACCTTCTCCAAATTGGCCAAAAAAAAAACCTTGCTGATTTTTCCTGGAAAATACACTAAAAAACCTACGAGCCGTTCCCGAGTAATCACACCTTCTCCAAATTGGCCAAAAAAAAGCGTTGTTGATTTTTCCTGGAAATTACACTAAAAATCCTACGAGCCGTTCCCGAGTAATCACACCTTCTCCAAATTGGCCAAAAAAAAGCGTTGCTGATTTTTCCTGGAAAATACACTAAAAATCTTACGAGCCGTTTCCGAGTAATCACACCTTCTCCAAATTGGCCAAAAAAAGCGTTGTTGATTTTTCCTGGAAAATACACTAAAAATCCTACGAGCCGTTCCCGAGTAATCACACCTTCTCCAAATTGGCCAAAAAAAAGCGTTGCTGATTTTTCCTGGAAATTACACTAAAAATCCTACGAGCCGTTCCCGAGTAATCACACCTTCTCCAAATTGGCCAAAAAAAGCGTTGCTGATTTTTCCTGGAAAATACACTAAAAATCTTACGAGCCGTTCCCGAGTAATCACACCTTCTCCAAATTGGCCAAAAAAAGCGTTGCTGATTTTTCCTGGAAAATACACTAAAAATCCTACGAGCCGTTCCCGAGTAATCACACCTTCTCCAAATTGGCCAAAAAAAGCGTTGCTGATTTTTCCTGGAAAATACACTAAAAATCCTACGAGCCGTTCCCGAGTAATCACACCTTCTCCAAATTGGCCAAAAAAAGCGTTGCTGATTTTTCCTGGAAAATACACTAAAAATCCTACGAGCCGTTCCCGAGTAATCATACCTTCTCCAAATTGGCCAAAAAAAGCGTTGTTGATTTTTCCTGGAAAATACACTAAAAATCTTACGAGCCGTTCCGGAGTAATCCCATCTTCTCCAAATTAGCAAAAAAAAGCGTTGCTGATTTTTCCTGGAAAATATATTAAAAATTTTATGAGCCGTTCCCGAGTAATCACACCTTCTCCAAATTGGCAAAAAAAAGCGTTGCTGATTTTTCCTGGAAAATACACTAAAAATCCTACGAGCCGTTCCCGAGTAATCACACCTTCTCCAAATTGGCCAAAAAAAGCGTTGCTGATTTTTCCTGGAAAATACACTAAAAATCCTACGAGCCGTTCCCGAGTAATCACACCTTCTCCAAATTGGCCAAAAAAAGCGTTGCTGATTTTTCCTGGAAAATACACTAAAAATCTTACGAGCCGTTCCCGAGTAATCACACCTTCTCCAAATTGGCCAAAAAAAGCGTTGCTGATTTTTCCTGGAAAAAACATCAAAAATCTTACGAGCCGTTCCCGAGTAATCACACCTTCTCCAAATTGGCCAAAAAAAAAGCGTTGCTGATTTTTCCTGGAAAATACACTAAAAAACCTACGAGCCGTTCCCGAGTAATCCCATCTTCTCCAAATTGGCCAAAAAAAAGCGTTGCTGATTTTTCCTGGAAAAAACATCAAAAATCCTACGAGCCGTTCCCGAGTAATCCCATCTTCTCCAAATTGGCCAAAAAAAAGCGTTGCTGATTTTTCCTGGAAAATACACTAAAAATCCTACGAGCCGTTCCCGAGTAATCACACCTTCTCCAAATTGGCCAAAAAAAGCGTTGTTGATTTTTCCTGGAAAATACACTAAAAAACCTACGAGCCGTTCCCGAGTAATCCCATCTTCTCCAAATTGGCCAAAAAAAGCGTTGCTGATTTTTCCTGGAAAATACACTAAAAATCCTACGAGCAGTTCCCGAGTAATCCCATCTTCTCCAAATTGGCCAAAAAAAAGCGTTGCTGATTTTTCCTGAAAAATACACTAAAAAACCTTCGAGCCGTTCCCGAGTAATCACACCTTCTCCAAATTGGCCAAAAAAAAACCTTGCTGATTTTTCCTGGAAAATACACTAAAAAACCTACGAGCCGTTCCCGAGTAATCACACCTTCTCCAAATTGGCCAAAAAAAGCGTTGCTGATTTTTCCTGGAAAATACACTAAAAATCTTACGAGCCGTTCCCGAGTAATCACACCTTCTCCAAATTGGCCAAAAAAAGCGTTGCTGATTTTTCCTGGAAAAAACATCAAAAATCTTACGAGCCGTTCCCGAGTAATCACACCTTCTCCAAATTGGCAAAAAAAAGCGTTGTTGATTTTTCCTGGAAAATACACTAAAAATCTTACGAGCCGTTCCCGAGTAATCCCATCTTCTCCAAATTGGCCAAAAAAAAACGTTGCTGATTTTTCCTGGAAAATACACTAAAAATCTTACGAGCCGTTCCCGAGTAATCACACCTTCTCCAAATTGGCCAAAAAAAGCGTTGCTGATTTTTCCTGGAAAATACACTAAAAATCTTACGAGCCGTTTCCGAGTAATCACACCTTCTCCAAATTGGCCAAAAAAAGCGTTGTTGATTTTTCCTGGAAAATACACTAAAAATCCTACGAGCCGTTCCCAAGTAATCACACCTTCTCCAAATTGGCCAAAAAAAAGCGTTGCTGATTTTTCCTGGAAAATACACTAAAAAACCTACGAGCCGTTCCCGAGTAATCACACCTTCTCCAAATTGGCCAAAAAAAGCGTTGTTGATTTTTCCTGGAAAATACACTTAAATTCCTACGAGCCGTTCCCGAGTAATCACAGCTTCTCCAAATTGGCCAAAAAAAGCGTTGTTGATTTTTCCTGGAAAATACACTAAAAATCCTACGAGCAGTTCCCGAGTAATCCCATCTTCTCCAAATTGGCCAAAAAAAAGCGTTGCTGATTTTTCCTGAAAAATACACTAAAAAACCTACGAGCCGTTCCCGAGTAATCACACCTTCTCCAAATTGGCCAAAAAAAAACCTTGCTGATTTTTCCTGGAAAATACACTAAAAAACCTACGAGCCGTTCCCGAGTAATCACAGCTTCTCCAAATTGGCAAAAAAAAAAGCGTTGCTGATTTTTCCTGGAAAAAACATCAAAAATCTTACGAGCCGTTCCCGAGTAATCACACCTTCTCCAAATTGGCCAAAAAAAGCGTTGCTGATTTTTCCTGGAAAAAACATCAAAAATCTTACGAGCCGTTCCCGAGTAATCACACCTTCTCCAAATTGGCCAAAAAAAAGCGTTGCTGATTTTTCCTGGAAAATACACTAAAAATCCTACGAGCAGTTCCCGAGTAATCCCATCTTCTCCAAATTGGCCAAAAAAAGCGTTGCTGATTTTTCCTGGAAAATACACTAAAAATCCTACGAGCCGTTCCCGAGTAATCACACCTTCTCCAAATTGGCCAAAAAAAGCGTTGCTGATTTTTCCTGGAAAATACACTAAAAATCCTACGAGCCGTTCCCGAGTAATCACACCTTCTCCAAATTGGCAAAAAAAAGCGTTGTTGATTTTTCCTGGAAAATACACTAAAAATCTTACGAGCCGTTCCGGAGTAATCCCATCTTCTCCAAATTAGCAAAAAAAAGCGTTGCTGATTTTTCCTGGAAAATATATTAAAAATTTTATGAGCCGTTCCCGAGTAATCACACCTTCTCCAAATTGGCAAAAAAAAAGCGTTGCTGATTTTTCCTGGAAAATACACTAAAAATCTTACGAGCCGTTCCCGAGTAATCACACCTTCTCCAAATTGGCCAAAAAAAAGCGTTGCTGATTTTTCCTGGAAAATACACTAAAAAACCTACGAGCCGTTCCCGAGTAATCCCATCTTCTCCAAATTGGCCAAAAAAAGTGTTGCTGATTTTTCCTGGAAATTACACTAAAAATCCTACGAGCCGTTCCCGAGTAATCACACCATCTCCAAATTGGCCAAAAAAAGCGTTGCTGATTTTTCCTGGAAAAAACATCAAAAATCCTACGAGCCGTTCCCGAGTAATCACACCTTATCCAAATTGGCCAAAAAAAGCGTTGCTGATTTTTCCTGGAAAATACACTAAAAATCCTACGAGCCGTTCCCGAGTAATCACACCTTCTCCAAATTGGCCAAAAAAAGCGTTGCTGATTTTTCCTGGAAAATACACTAAAAAACCTACGAGCCGTTCCCGAGTAATCCCATCTTCTCCAAATTAGAAAAAAAAGCGTTGCTGATTTTTCCTGGAAAATACACTAAAAAACCTACGAGCCGTTCCCGAGTAATCCCATCTTCTCCAAATTGGCAAAAAAAAGCGTTGCTGATTTTTCCTGGAAAATACACTAAAAATCCTACGAGCCGTTCCCGAGTAATCACACCTTCTCCAAATTGGCCAAAAAAAGCGTTGCACATTTTTCCTGGAAAATACACTAAAAATCTTACGAGCCGTTCCGGAGTAATCCCATCTTCTCCAAATAAGCAAAAAAAAGCGTTGCTGATTTTTCCTGGAAAATATATTAAAAATTTTATGAGCCGTTCCCGAGTAATCACACCTTCTCCAAATTGGCAAAAAAAAAGCGTTGCTGATTTTTCCTGGAAAATACACTAAAAATCTTACGAGCCGTTCCCGAGTAATCACACCTTCTCCAAATTGGGAAAAAAAATCGTTGTTGATTTTTCCTGGAAAATACACTAAAAATCCTACGAGCCGTTCCCGAGTAATCCCATCTTCTCCAAATTAGAAAAAAAAGCGTTGCTGATTTTTCCTGGAAAATACACTAAAAAACCTACGAGCCGTTCCCGAGTAATTCCATCTTCTCCAAATTAGAAAAAAAAGCGTTGCTGATTTTTCCTGGAAAATACACTAAAAATCCTACGAGCCGTTCCCGAGTAATCACACCTTCTCCAAATTGGCAAAAAAAAAGCGTTGCTGGTTTTTCCTGGAAAATACACTAAAAAACCTACGAGCCGTTCCCGAGTAATCCCATCTTCTCCAAATTGGCCAAAAAAAAGCGTTGCTGATTTTTCCTGGAAAATACACTAAAAATCCAACGAGCCGTTCCCGAGTAATCACACCTTCTCCAAATTGGCCAAAAAAAGCGTTGCTGATTTTTCCTGGAAAATACACTAAAAATCCTACGAGCCATTCCCGAGTAATCCCATCTTCTCCAAATTGGCCAAAAAAGTGTTGCTGATTTTTCCTGGAAATTACACTAAAAATCCTACGAGCCGTTCCCGAGTAATCACACCTTCTCCAAATTGGCAAAAAAAAGCGTTGCTGATTTTTCCTGGAAAATACACTAAAAATCTTACGAGCCGTTCCCGAGTAATCACACCTTCTCCAAATTGGCAAAAAAAAGCGTTGCTGATTTTTCCTGGAAAATACACTAAAAATCTTACGAGCCGTTCCCGAGTAATCCCATCTTCTCCAAATTGGCCAAAAAAAAACGTTGCTGATTTTTCCTGGAAAATACACTAAAAATCTTACGAGCCGTTCCCGAGTAATCACACCATCTCCAAATTGGCCAAAAAAAGCGTTGCTGATTTTTCCTGGAAAAAACATCAAAAATCCTACGAGCCGTTCCCGAGTAATCACACCTTATCCAAATTGGCCAAAAAAAGCGTTGCTGATTTTTCCTGGAAAATACACTAAAAATCCTACGAGCCGTTCCCGAGTAATCACACCTTCTCCAAATTGGCCAAAAAAAGCGTTGCTGATTTTTCCTGGAAAATACACTAAAAAACCTACGAGCCGTTCCCGAGTAATCCCATCTTCTCCAAATTAGAAAAAAAAGCGTTGCTGATTTTTCCTGGAAAATACACTAAAAAACCTACGAGCCGTTCCCGAGTAATCCCATCTTCTCCAAATTGGCAAAAAAAAGCGTTGCTGATTTTTCCTGGAAAATACACTAAAAATCCTACGAGCCGTTCCCGAGTAATCACACCTTCTCCAAATTGGCCAAAAAAAGCGTTGCACATTTTTCCTGGAAAATACACTAAAAATCTTACGAGCCGTTCCGGAGTAATCCCATCTTCTCCAAATAAGCAAAAAAAAGCGTTGCTGATTTTTCCTGGAAAATATATTAAAAATTTTATGAGCCGTTCCCGAGTAATCACACCTTCTCCAAATTGGCAAAAAAAAAAGCGTTGCTGATTTTTCCTGGAAAATACACTAAAAATCTTACGAGCCGTTCCCGAGTAATCACACCTTCTCCAAATTGGGAAAAAAAATCGTTGTTGATTTTTCCTGGAAAATACACTAAAAATCCTACGAGCCGTTCCCGAGTAATCCCATCTTCTCCAAATTAGAAAAAAAGCGTTGCTGATTTTTCCTGGAAAATACACTAAAAAACCTACGAGCCGTTCCCGAGTAATTCCATCTTCTCCAAATTAGAAAAAAAAGCGTTGCTGATTTTTCCTGGAAAATACACTAAAAATCCTACGAGCCGTTCCCGAGTAATCACACCTTCTCCAAATTGGCAAAAAAAAAGCGATGCTGGTTTTTCCTGGAAAATACACTAAAAAACCTACGAGCCGTTCCCGAGTAATCCCATCTTCTCCAAATTGGCCAAAAAAAAGCGTTGCGGATTTTTCCTGGAAAATACACTAAAAATCCAACGAGCCGTTCCCGAGTAATCACACCTTCTCCAAATTGGCCAAAAAAAGCGTTGCTGATTTTTCCTGGAAAATACACTAAAAATCCTACGAGCCATTCCCGAGTAATCCCATCTTCTCCAAATTGGCCAAAAAAGTGTTGCTGATTTTTCCTGGAAATTACACTAAAAATCCTACGAGCCGTTCCCGAGTAATCACACCTTCTCCAAATTGGCAAAAAAAAGCGTTGCTGATTTTTCCTGGAAAATACACTAAAAATCTTACGAGCCGTTCCCGAGTAATCACACCTTCTCCAAATTGGCAAAAAAAAGCGTTGCTGATTTTTCCTGGAAAATACACTAAAAATCTTACGAGCCGTTCCCGAGTAATCCCATCTTCTCCAAATTGGCCAAAAAAAAACGTTGCTGATTTTTCCTGGAAAATACACTAAAAATCTTACGAGCCGTTCCCGAGTAATCACACCTTCTCCAAATTGGCCAAAAAAAGCGTTGCTGATTTTTCCTGGAAAATACATAAAAAATCTTACGAGCCGTTCCCGAGTAATCACACCTTCTCCAAATTGGCAAAAAAAAGCGTTGTTGATTTTTCCTGGAAAATACACTAAAAATCTTACGAGCCGTTCCCGAGTAATCCCATCTTCTCCAAATTGGCCAAAAAAAAACGTTGCTGATTTTTCCTGGAAAATACACTAAAAATCTTACGAGCCGTTCCCGAGTAATCACACCTTCTCCAAATTGGCCAAAAAAAGCGTTGCTGATTTTTCCTGGAAAATACACTAAAAATCCTACGAGCAGTTCCCGAGTAATCACACCTTCTCCAAATTGGCAAAAAAAAGCGTTGCTGATTTTTCCTGGAAAATACACTAAAAATCCTACGAGCCGTTCCCGAGTAATCCCATCTTCTCCAAATTGGCCAAAAAAAAGCGTTGCTGATTTTTCCTGGAAAATACACTAAAAATCCTACGAGCCGTTCCCGAGTAATCACACCTTCTCCAAATTGGCCAAAAAAAGCGTTGCTGATTTTTCCTGGAAAAAACACTAAAAATCTTACGAGCCGTTCCCGAGTAATCACACCTTCTCCAAATTGGCAAAAAAAAGCGTTGCTGATTTTTCCTGGAAAATACACTAAAAATCCTACGAGCCGTTCCCGAGTAATCCCAACTTCTCCAAATTGGCCAAAAAAAGCGTTGTTGATTTTTCCTGGAAAATACACTAAAAATCCTACGAGCCGTTCCCGAGTAATCACACCTTCTCCAAATTGGCAAAAAAAAGCGTTGCTGATTTTTCCTGGAAAATACACTAAAAATCCTACGAGCCGTTCCCGAGTAATCACACCTTCTCCAAATTGGCCAAAAAAAGCGTTGCTGATTTTTCCTGGAAAAAACACTAAAAATCCTACGAGCCGTTTCCGAGTAATCACACCTTCTCCAAATTGGCCACAAAAAGCGTTGCACATTTTTCCTGGAAAATACACTAAAAATCCTACGAGCCGTTCCCGAGTAATCACACCTTCTCCAAATTGGCCAAAAAAAACGTTGCTGATTTTTCCTGAAAAATACATCAAAAATCTTACGAGCCGTTCCCGAGTAATCATACCTTCTCCAAATTAGAAAAAAAAGCGTTGCTGATTTTTCCTGGAAAATACACTAAAAATCCTACGAGCCGTTCCCGAGTAATCACACCATCTCCAAATTGGCCAAAAAAAGCGTTGCTGATTTTTCCTGGAAAAAACATCAAAAATCTTACGAGCCGTTCCCGAGTAATCACACCTTCTCCAAATTGGCCAAAAAAAAAACGTTGCTGATTTTTCCTGGAAAATACACTAAAAATCTTACGAGCCGTTCCCGAGTAATCACACCTTCTCCAAATTGGCCAAAAAAAGCGTTGCTGATTTTTCCTGGAAATTACACTAAAAAACCTACGAGCCGTTCCCGAGTAATCACACCTTCTCCAAATTGGCCAAAAAAAAACCTTGCTGATTTTTCCTGGAAAATACACTAAAAAACCTACGAGCCGTTCCCGAGTAATCACACCTTCTCCAAATTGGCCAAAAAAAAGCGTTGTTGATTTTTCCTGGAAATTACACTAAAAATCCTACGAGCCGTTCCCGAGTAATCACACCTTCTCCAAATTGGCCAAAAAAAAGCGTTGCTGATTTTTCCTGGAAAATACACTAAAAATCTTACGAGCCGTTCCCGAGTAATCACACCTTCTCCAAATTGGCCAAAAAAAGCGTTGCTGATTTTTCCTGGAAAATACACTAAAAATCCTACGAGCCGTTCCCGAGTAATCACACCTTCTCCAAATTGGCCAAAAAAAGCGTTGCTGATTTTTCCTGGAAAAAACACTAAAAATCTTACGAGCCGTTCCCGAGTAATCCCATCTTCTCCAAATTAGAAAAAAAAGCGTTGTTGATTTTTCCTGGAAAATACACTAAAAATCTTACCAGCCGTTCCCGAGTAATCACACCTTCTCCAAATTGGCCAAAAAAAGCGTTGCTGATTTTTCCTGGAAAATACATCAAAAATCTTACGCGCCGTTCCCGAGTAATCACACCTTCTCCAAATTGGCAAAAAAAAGCGTTGTTGATTTTTCCTGGAAAATACACTAAAAATCTTACGAGCCGTTCCCGAGTAATCCCATCTTCTCCAAATTGGCCAAAAAAAAACGTTGCTGATTTTTCCTGGAAAATACACTAAAAATCTTACGAGCCGTTCCCGAGTAATCACACCTTCTCCAAATTGGCCAAAAAAAGCGTTGCTGATTTTTCCTGGAAAATACACTAAAAATCCTACGAGCAGTTCCCGAGTAATCACACCTTCTCCAAATTGGCAAAAAAAAAGCGTTGCTGAGTTTTCCTGGAAAATACACTAAAAATCCTACGAGCCGTTCCCGAGTAATCCCATCTTCTCCAAATTGGCCAAAAAAAAGCGTTGCTGATTTTTCCTGGAAAATACACTAAAAATCCTACGAGCCGTTCCCGAGTAATCACACCTTCTCCAAATTGGCCAAAAAAAGCGTTGCTGATTTTTCCTGGAAAAAACACTAAAAATCTTACGAGCCGTTCCCGAGTAATCACACCTTCTCCAAATTGGCAAAAAAAAGCGTTGCTGATTTTTCCTGGAAAATACACTAAAAATCCTACGAGCCGTTCCCGAGTAATCCCAACTTCTCCAAATTGGCCAAAAAAAGCGTTGTTGATTTTTCCTGGAAAATACACTAAAAATCCTACGAGCCGTTCCCGAGTAATCACACCTTCTCCAAATTGGCAAAAAAAAGCGTTGCTGATTTTTCCTGGAAAATACACTAAAAATCCTACGAGCCGTTCCCGAGTAATCACACCTTCTCCAAATTGGCAAAAAAAAGCGTTGCTGATTTTTCCTGGAAAAAACACTAAAAATCCTACGAGCCGTTCCCGAGTAATCACACCTTCTCCAAATTGGCCACAAAAAGCGTTGCACATTTTTCCTGGAAAATACACTAAAAATCCTACGAGCCGTTCCCGAGTAATCACACCTTCTCCAAATTGGCCAAAAAAAGCGTTGCTGATTTTTCCTGAAAAATACATCAAAAATCTTACGAGCCGTTCCCGAGTAATCACACCTTCTCCAAATTAGAAAAAAAAGCGTTGCTGATTTTTCCTGGAAAATACACTAAAAATCCTACGAGCCGTTCCCGAGTAATCACACCATCTCCAAATTGGCCAAAAAAAGCGTTGCTGATTTTTCCTGGAAAAAACATCAAAAATCTTACGAGCCGTTCCCGAGTAATCACACCTTCTCCAAATTGGCCAAAAAAAGCGTTGCTGATTTTTCCTGGAAAATACATCAAAAATCTTACGCGCCGTTCCCGAGTAATCACACCTTCTCCAAATTGGCAAAAAAAAGCGTTGTTGATTTTTCCTGGAAAATACACTAAAAATCTTACGAGCCGTTCCCGAGTAATCCCATCTTCTCCAAATTGGCCAAAAAAAAACGTTGCTGATTTTTCCTGGAAAATACACTAAAAATCTTACGAGCCGTTCCCGAGTAATCACACCTTCTCCAAATTGGCCAAAAAAAGCGTTGCTGATTTTTCCTGGAAAATACACTAAAAATCCTACGAGCAGTTCCCGAGTAATCACACCTTCTCCAAATTGGCAAAAAAAAAGCGTTGCTGAGTTTTCCTGGAAAATACACTAAAAATCCTACGAGCCGTTCCCGAGTAATCCCATCTTCTCCAAATTGGCCAAAAAAAAGCGTTGCTGATTTTTCCTGGAAAATACACTAAAAATCCTACGAGCCGTTCCCGAGTAATCACACCTTCTCCAAATTGGCCAAAAAAAGCGTTGCTGATTTTTCCTGGAAAAAACACTAAAAATCTTACGAGCCGTTCCCGAGTAATCACACCTTCTCCAAATTGGCAAAAAAAAGCGTTGCTGATTTTTCCTGGAAAATACACTAAAAATCCTACGAGCCGTTCCCGAGTAATCCCAACTTCTCCAAATTGGCCAAAAAAAGCGTTGTTGATTTTTCCTGGAAAATACACTAAAAATCCTACGAGCCGTTCCCGAGTAATCACACCTTCTCCAAATTGGCAAAAAAAAGCGTTGCTGATTTTTCCTGGAAAATACACTAAAAATCCTACGAGCCGTTCCCGAGTAATCACACCTTCTCCAAATTGGCAAAAAAAAGCGTTGCTGATTTTTCCTGGAAAAAACACTAAAAATCCTACGAGCCGTTCCCGAGTAATCACACCTTCTCCAAATTGGCCACAAAAAGCGTTGCACATTTTTCCTGGAAAATACACTAAAAATCCTACGAGCCGTTCCCGAGTAATCACACCTTCTCCAAATTGGCCAAAAAAAGCGTTGCTGATTTTTCCTGAAAAATACATCAAAAATCTTACGAGCCGTTCCCGAGTAATCACACCTTCTCCAAATTAGAAAAAAAAGCGTTGCTGATTTTTCCTGGAAAATACACTAAAAATCCTACGAGCCGTTCCCGAGTAATCACACCATCTCCAAATTGGCCAAAAAAAGCGTTGCTGATTTTTCCTGGAAAAAACATCAAAAATCTTACGAGCCGTTCCCGAGTAATCACACCTTCTCCAAATTGGCAAAAAAAAAAACGTTGCTGATTTTTCCTGGAAAATACACTAAAAATCTTACGAGCCGTTCCCGAGTAATCACACCTTCTCCAAATTGGCCAAAAAAAGCGTTGCTGATTTTTCCTGGAAATTACACTAAAAAACCTACGAGCCGTTCCCGAGTAATCACACCTTCTCCAAATTGGCCAAAAAAAAACCTTGCTGATTTTTCCTGGAAAATACACTAAAAAACCTACGAGCCGTTCCCGAGTAATCACACCTTCTCCAAATTGGCCAAAAAAAAGCGTTGTTGATTTTTCCTGGAAATTACACTAAAAATCCTACGAGCCGTTCCCGAGTAATCACACCTTCTCCAAATTGGCCAAAAAAAAGCGTTGCTGATTTTTCCTGGAAAATACACTAAAAATCTTACGAGCCGTTTCCGAGTAATCACACCTTCTCCAAATTGGCCAAAAAAAGCGTTGTTGATTTTTCCTGGAAAATACACTAAAAATCCTACGAGCCGTTCCCGAGTAATCACACCTTCTCCAAATTGGCCAAAAAAAAGCGTTGCTGATTTTTCCTGGAAAATACACTAAAAAACCTACGAGCCGTTCCCGAGTAATCACACCTTCTCCAAATTGGCCAAAAAAAGCGTTGCTGATTTTTCCTGGAAAATACACTAAAAATCTTACGAGCCGTTCCCGAGTAATCACACCTTCTCCAAATTGGCCAAAAAAAGCGTTGCTGATTTTTCCTGGAAAATACACTAAAAATCCTACAAGCCGTTCCCGAGTAATCACACCTTCTCTAAATTGGCCAAAAAAAGCGTTGCTGATTTTTCCTGGAAAATACACTAAAAATCTTACGAGCCGTTCCCGAGTAATCCCATCTTCTCCAAATTAGAAAAAAAAGCGTTGTTGATTTTTCCTGGAAAATACACTAAAAATCTTACGAGCCGTTCCCGAGTAATCACACCTTCTCCAAATTGGCCAAAAAAAGCGTTGCTGATTTTTCCTGGAAAATACATCAAAAATCTTACGAGCCGTTCCCGAGTAATCACACCTTCTCCAAATTGGCAAAAAAAAGCGTTGTTGATTTTTCCTGGAAAATACACTAAAAATCTTACGAGCCGTTCCCGAGTAATCCCATCTTCTCCAAATTGGCCAAAAAAAAACGTTGCTGATTTTTCCTGGAAAATACACTAAAAATCTTACGAGCCGTTCCCGAGTAATCTTACCTTCTCCAAATTGGCCAAAAAAAGCGTTGCTGATTTTTCCTGGAAAATACACTAAAAATCCTACGAGCAGTTCCCGAGTAATCACACCTTCTCCAAATTGGCAAAAAAAAGCGTTGCTGATTTTTCCTGGAAAATACACTAAAAATCCTACGAGCCGTTCCCGAGTAATCCCAACTTCTCCAAATTGGCCAAAAAAAAAGCGTTGCTGATTTTTCCTGGAAAATACACTAAAAATCCTACGAGCCGTTCCCGAGTAATCCCATCTTCTCCAAATTGGCCAAAAAAAGCGTTGTTGATTTTTCCTGGAAAATACACTAAAAATCTTACGAGCCGTTCCCGAGTAATCACACCTTCTCCAAATTGGCCAAAAAAAGCGTTGCTGATTTTTCCTGGAAAATACATCAAAAATCTTACGCGCCGTTCCCGAGTAATCACACCTTCTCCAAATTGGCAAAAAAAAGCGTTGTTGATTTTTCCTGGAAAATACACTAAAAATCTTACGAGCCGTTCCCGAGTAATCCTATCTTCTCAAAATTGGCCAAAAAAAAACGTTGCTGATTTTTCCTGGAAAATACACTAAAAATCTTACGAGCCGTTCCCGAGTAATCACACCTTCTCCAAATTGGCCAAAAAAAGCGTTGCTGATTTTTCCTGAAAAATACACTAAAAATCCTACGAGCAGTTCCCGAGTAATCACACCTTCTCCAAATTGGCAAAAAAAAGCGTTGCTGAGTTTTCCTGGAAAATACACTAAAAATCCTACGAGCCGTTCCCGAGTAATCCCATCTTCTCCAAATTGGCCAAAAAAAAGCGTTGCTGATTTTTCCTGGAAAATACACTAAAAATCCTACGAGCCGTTCCCGAGTAATCACACCTTCTCCAAATTGGCCAAAAAAAGCGTTGCTGATTTTTCCTGGAAAAAACACTAAAAATCTTACGAGCCGTTCCCGAGTAATCACACCTTCTCCAAATTGGCAAAAAAAAGCGTTGCTGATTTTTCCTGGAAAATACACTAAAAATCCTACGAGCCGTTCCCGAGTAATCCCAACTTCTCCAAATTGGCAAAAAAAAGCGTTGTTGATTTTTCCTGGAAAATACACTAAAAATCCTACGAGCCGTTCCCGAGTAATCACACCTTCTCCAAATTGGCAAAAAAAAGCGTTGCTGATTTTTCCTGGAAAAAACACTAAAAATCCTACGAGCCGTTCCCGAGTAATCACACCTTCTCCAAATTGGCCACAAAAAGCGTTGCACATTTTTCCTGGAAAATACACTAAAAATCCTACGAGCCGTTCCCGAGTAATCACACCTTCTCCAAATTGGCCAAAAAAAGCGTTGCTGATTTTTCCTGAAAAATACATCAAAAATCTTACGAGCCGTTCCCGAGTAATCACACCTTCTCCAAATTAGAAAAAAAAGCGTTGCTGATTTTTCCTGGAAAATACACTAAAAATCCTACGAGGCGTTCCCGAGTAATCACACCATCTCCAAATTGGCCAAAAAAAGCGTTGCTGATTTTTCCTGGAAAAAACATCAAAAATCTTACGAGCCGTTCCCGAGTAATCACACCTTCTCCAAATTGGCCAAAAAAAAAACGTTGCTGATTTTTCCTGGAAAATACACTAAAAATCTTACGAGCCGTTCCCGAGTAATCACACCTTCTCCAAATTGGCCAAAAAAAGCGTTGCTGATTTTTCCTGGAAATTACACTAAAAAACCTACGAGCCGTTCCCGAGTAATCACACCTTCTCCAAATTGGCCAAAAAAAAACCTTGCTGATTTTTCCTGGAAAATACACTAAAAAACCTACGAGCCGTTCCCGAGTAATCACACCTTCTCCAAATTGGCCAAAAAAAAGCGTTGTTGATTTTTCCTGGAAATTACACTAAAAATCCTACGAGCCGTTCCCGAGTAATCACACCTTCTCCAAATTGGCCAAAAAAAAGCGTTGCTGATTTTTCCTGGAAAATACACTAAAAATCTTACGAGCCGTTCCCGAGTAATCACACCTTCTCCAAATTGGCCAAAAAAAGCGTTGCTGATTTTTCCTGGAAAACACACTAAAAATCCTACGAGCCGTTCCCGAGTAATCACACCTTCTCCAAATTGGCCAAAAAAAGCGTTGCTGATTTTCCTGGAAAATACACTAAAAATCTTACGAGCCGTTCCCGAGTAATCCCATCTTCTCCAAATTAGAAAAAAAGCGTTGTTGATTTTTCCTGGAAAATACACTAAAAATCTTACGAGCCGTTCCCGAGTAATCACACCTTCTCCAAATTGGCCAAAAAAAGCGTTGCTGATTTTTCCTGGAAAATACATCAAAAATCTTACGAGCCGTTCCCGAGTAATCACACCTTCTCCAAATTGGCAAAAAAAAGCGTTGTTGATTTTTCCTGGAAAATACACTAAAAATCTTACGAGCCGTTCCCGAGTAATCCCATCTTCTCCAAATTGGCCAAAAAAAAACGTTGCTGATTTTTCCTGGAAAATACACGTAAAATCTTACGAGCCGTTCCCGAGTAATCACACCTTCTCCAAATTGGCCAAAAAAAGCGTTGCTGATTTTTCCTGGAAAATACACTAAAAATCCTACGAGCAGTTCCCGAGTAATCACACCTTCTCCAAATTGGCAAAAAAAAAGCGTTGCTGATTTTTCCTGGAAAATACACTAAAAATCCTACGAGCCGTTCCCGAGTAATCCCAACTTCTCCAAATTGGCCAAAAAAAAGCGTTGCTGATTTTTCCTGGAAAATACACTAAAAAACCTACGAGCCGTTCCCGAGTAATCACACCTTCTCCAAATTGGCCAAAAAAAAACCTTGCTGATTTTTCCTGGAAAATACACTAAAAAACCTACGAGCCGTTCCCGAGTAATCACACCTTCTCCAAATTGGCCAAAAAAAAGCGTTGTTGATTTTTCCTGGAAATTACACTAAAAATCTTACGAGCCGTTCCCGAGTAATCACACCTTCTCCAAATTGGCCAAAAAAAGCGTTGCTGATTTTTCCTGGAAAAAACACTAAAAATCTTACGAGCCGTTCCCGAGTAATCCCATCTTCTCCAAATTAGAAAAAAAAGCGTTGTTGATTTTTCCTGGAAAATACACTAAAAATCTTACGAGCCGTTCCCGAGTAATCCCACCTTCTCCAAATTGGCCAAAAAAAGCGTTGCTGATTTTTCCTGGAAAATACATCAAAAATCTTACGAGCCGTTCCCGAGTAATCACACCTTCTCCAAATTGGCAAAAAAAAGCGTTGTTGATTTTTCCTGGAAAATACACTAAAAATCTTACGAGCCGTTCCCGAGTAATCCCATCTTCTCCAAATTGGCCAAAAAAAAACGTTGCTGATTTTTCCTGGAAAATACACTAAAAATCTTACGAGCCGTTCCCGAGTAATCACACCTTCTCCAAATTGGCCAAAAAAAGCGTTGCTGATTTTTCCTGGAAAATACACTAAAAATCCTACGAGCAGTTCCCGAGTAATCACACCTTCTCCAAATTGGCAAAAAAAAGCGTTGCTGAGTTTTCCTGGAAAATACACTAAAAATCCTACCAGCCGTTCCCGAGTAATCCCATCTTCTCCAAATTGGCCAAAAAAAAGCGTTGCTGATTTTTCCTGGAAAATACACTAAAAATCCTACGAGCCGTTCCCGAGTAATCACACCTTCTCCAAATTGGCCAAAAAAAGCGTTGCTGATTTTTCCTGGAAAAAACACTAAAAATCTTACGAGCCGTTCCCGAGTAATCACACCTTCTCCAAATTGGCAAAAAAAAAGCGTTGCTGATTTTTCCTGGAAAATACACTAAAAATCCTACGAGCCGTTCCCGAGTAATCCCAACTTCTCCAAATTGGCCAAAAAAAGCGTTGTTGATTTTTCCTGGAAAATACACTAAAAATCCTACGAGCCGTTCCCGAGTAATCACACCTTCTCCAAATTGGCAAAAAAAAGCGTTGCTGATTTTTCCTGGAAAATACACTAAAAATCCTACGAGCCGTTCCCGAGTAATCACACCTTCTCCAAATTGGCAAAAAAAAGCGTTGCTGATTTTTCCTGGAAAAAACACTAAAAATCCTACGAGCCGTTCCCGAGTAATCACACCTTCTCCAAATTGGCCACAAAAAGCGTTGCACATTTTTCCTGGAAAATACACTAAAAATCCTACGAGCCGTTCCCGAGTAATCACACCTTCTCCAAATTGGCCAAAAAAAGCGTTGCTGATTTTTCCTGAAAAATACATCAAAAATCTTACGAGCCGTTCCCGAGTAATCACACCTTCTCCAAATTAGAAAAAAAAGCGTTGCTGATTTTTCCTGGAAAATACACTAAAAATCCTACGAGCCGTTCCCGAGTAATCACACCATCTCCAAATTGGCCAAAAAAAGCGTTGCTGATTTTTCCTGGAAAAAACATCAAAAATCTTACGAGCCGTTCCCGAGTAATCACACCTTCTCCAAATTGGCCAAAAAAAAAAACGTTGCTGATTTTTCCTGGAAAATACACTAAAAATCTTACGAGCCGTTCCCGAGTAATCACACCTTCTCCAAATTGGCCAAAAAAAGCGTTGCTGATTTTTCCTGGAAATTACACTAAAAAACCTACGAGCCGTTCCCGAGTAATCACACCTTCTCCAAATTGGCCAAAAAAAAACCTTGCTGATTTTTCCTGGAAAATACACTAAAAAACCTACGAGCCGTTCCCGAGTAATCACACCTTCTCCAAATTGGCCAAAAAAAAGCGTTGTTGATTTTTCCTGGAAATTACACTAAAAATCCTACGAGCCGTTCCCGAGTAATCACACCTTCTCCAAATTGGCCAAAAAAAAGCGTTGCTGATTTTTCCTGGAAAATACACTAAAAATCTTACGAGCCGTTTCCGAGTAATCACACCTTCTCCAAATTGGCCAAAAAAAGCGTTGTTGATTTTTCCTGGAAAATACACTAAAAATCCTACGAGCCGTTCCCGAGTAATCACACCTTCTCCAAATTGGCCAAAAAAAAGCGTTGCTGATTTTTCCTGGAAAATACACTAAAAAACCTACGAGCCGTTCCCGAGTAATCACACCTTCTCCAAATTGGCCAAAAAAAGCGTTGCTGATTTTTCCTGGAAAATACACTAAAAATCTTACGAGCCGTTCCCGAGTAATCACACCTTCTCCAAATTGGCCAAAAAAAGCGTTGCTGATTTTTCCTGGAAAATACACTAAAAATCCTACGAGCCGTTCCCGAGTAATCACACCTTCTCCAAATTGGCCAAAAAAAGCGTTGCTGATTTTTCCTGGAAAATACACTAAAAATCTTACGAGCCGTTCCCGAGTAATCACACCATCTCCAAATTGGCCAAAAAAAGCGTTGTTGATTTTTCCTGGAAAATACACTAAAAATCTTACGAGCCGTTCCCGAGTAATCCCATCTTCTCCAAATTGGCCAAAAAAAAGCGTTGCTGATTTTTCCTGGAAAATACACTTAAAAACCTACGAGCCGTTCCCGAGTAATCCCATCTTCTCCAAATTGGCCAAAAAAAAAAAAACGTTGCTGATTTTTCCTGGAAAATACACTAAAAATCTTACGAGCCGTTCCCGAGTAATCACACCTTCTCCAAATTGGCCAAAAAAAGCGTTGCTGATTTTTCCTGGAAAAAACATCAAAAATCTTACGAGCCGTTCCCGAGTAATCACACCTTCTCCAAATTGGCAAAAAAAAGCGTTGTTGATTTTTCCTGGAAAATACACTAAAAATCTTACGAGCCGTTCCCGAGTAATCCCATCTTCTCAAAATTGGCCAAAAAAAGCGTTGCTGATTTTTCCTGGAAAAAACATCAAAAATCTTACGAGCCGTTCCCGAGTAATCACACCTTCTCCAAATTGGCCAAAAAAAGCGTTGCTGATTTTTCCTGGAAAATACACTAAAAAACCTACGAGCCGTTCCCGAGTAATCCCATCTTCTCCAAATTGGCCAAAAAAAGCGTTGCTGATTTTTCCTGGAAAATACACTAAAAATCTTACGAGCCGTTCCCGAGTAATCACACCTTCTCCAAATTGGCCAAAAAAAAGCGTTGCTGATTTTTCCTGGAAAATACACTAAAAAACCTACGAGCCGTTCCCGAGTAATCACACCTTCTCCAAATTGGCCAAAAAAAGCGTTGCTGATTTTTCCTGGAAAATACACTAAAAATCCTACGAGCCGTTCCCGAGTAATCACACCTTCTCCAAATTGGCCAAAAAAAGCGTTGCTGATTTTTCCTGGAAAATACACTAAAAAACCTACGAGCCGTTCCCGAGTAATCACACCTTCTCCAAATTGGCCAAAAAAAGCGTTGTTGATTTTTCCTGGAAAATACACTAAAAATCCTACGAGCAGTTCCCGAGTAATCCCATCTTCTCCAAATTGGCCAAAAAAAAGCGTTGCTGATTTTTCCTGGAAATTACACTTAAAAACCTACGAGCCGTTCCCGAGTAATCCCATCTTCTCCAAATTAGAAAAAAAAGCGTTGCTGATTTTTCCTGGAAAATACACTAAAAAACCTACGAGCCGTTCCCGAGTAATCACACCTTCTCCAAATTGGCCAAAAAAAGCGTTGCTGATTTTTCCTGGAAATTACACTTAAAATCCTACGAGCCGTTCCCGAGTAATCACAGCTTCTCCAAATTAGAAAAAAAAGCGTTGCTGATTTTTCCTGGAAAATACACTAAAAATCTTACGAGCCGTTCCCGAGTAATCACACCTTCTCCAAATTGGCCAAAAAAAGCGTTGCTGATTTTTCCTGGAAAATACACTAAAAATCTTACGAGCCGTTCCCGAGTAATCCCATCTTCTCCAAATTAGAAAAAAAAGCGTTGTTGATTTTTCCTGGAAAATACACTAAAAATCCTACGAGCAGTTCCCGAGTAATCCCATCTTCTCCAAATTGGCCAAAAAAAGCGTTGCTGATTTTTCCTGGAAAATACACTAAAAATCTTACGAGCCGTTCCCGAGTAATCACACCTTCTCCAAATTGGCCAAAAAAAAGCGTTGCTGATTTTTCCTGGAAAATACACTAAAAATCCTACGAGGCGTTCCCGAGTAATCACACCTTCTCCAAATTGGCCAAAAAAAAGCGTTGCTGATTTTTCCTGGAAAATACACTAAAAAACCTACGAGCCGTTCCCGAGTAATCCCATCTTCTCCAAATTGGCCAAAAAAAGTGTTGCTGATTTTTCCTGGAAAATACACTAAAAAACCTACGAGCCGTTCCCGAGTAATCCCATCTTCTCCAAATTAGCAAAAAAAAAGCGTTGCTGATTTTTCCTGGAAAATACACTAAAAATCCTACGAGCCGTTCCCGAGCAATCACACCTTCTCCAAATTGGCCAAAAAAAAGCGTTGCTGATTTTTCCTGGAAAATACATCAAAAAAACCTACGAGCCGTTCCCGAGTAATCCCATCTTCTCCAAATTGGCCAAAAAAAAGCGTTGCTGATTTTTCCTGGAAAATACACTAAAAATCTTACGAGCCGTTCCCGAGTAATCACACTTTCTCCAAATTGGCAAAAAAAAGCGTTACTGATTTTTCCTGGAAAATACACTAAAAATCCTACGAGCCGTTCCCGAGTAATCCCATCTTCTCCAAATTAGAAAAAAAAGCGTTGCTGATTTTTCCTGGAAAATACACTAAAAATCCTACGAGCCGTTCCCGAGTAATCACACCTTCTCCAAATTGGCCAAAAAAAAGCGTTGCTGATTTTTCCTGGAAAATACACTAAAAATCTTACGAGCCGTTCCCGAGTAATCACACCTTCTCCAAATTGACCAAAAAAAGCGTTGCTGATTTTTCCTGGAAAAAACATCAAAAATCTTACGAGCCGTTCCCGAGTAATCACACCTTCTCCAAATTGGCCAAAAAAAGCGTTGCTGATTTTTCCTGGAAAATACACTAAAAAAACTACGAGCCGTTCCCGAGTAATCCCATCTTCTCCAAATTGGCCAAAAAAAAGCGTTGCTGATTTTTCCTGGAAAATACACTAAAAAACCTACGAGCCGTTCCCGAGTAATCACACCTTCTCCAAATTGGCCAAAAAAAGCGTTGCTGATTTTTCCTGGAAAAAACATCAAAAATCCTACGAGCCGTTCCCGAGTAATCACACCATCTCCAAATTGGCCAAAAAAAGCGTTGCTGATTTTTCCTGGAAAATACACTAAAAATCTTACGAGCCGTTCCCGAGTAATCACACCTTCTCCAAATTGGCCAAAAAAAGCGTTGTTGATTTTTCCTGGAAATTACACTAAAAATCTTACGAGCCGTTCCCGAGTAATCACACCTTCTCCAAATTGGCAAAAAAAAGCGTTGCTGATTTTTCCTGGAAAATACACTAAAAATCCTACGAGCCGTTCCCGAGTAATCACACCTTCTCCAAATTGGCCAAAAAAAAGCGTTGCTGATTTTTCCTGGAAAATACACTAAAAATCCTACGAGCAGTTCCCGAGTAATCCCATCTTCTCCAAATTGGCCAAAAAAAGCGTTGCTGATTTTTCCTGGAAAATACACTAAAAAACCTACGAGCCGTTCCCGAGTAATCACACCTTCTCCAAATTGGCCAAAAAAAGCGTTGCTGATTTTTCCTGGAAAAAACATCAAAAATCTTACGAGCCGTTCCCGAGTAATCACACCTTCTCCAAATTGGCCAAAAAAAGCGTTGCTGATTTTTCCTGGAAAATACACTAAAAATCTTACGAGCCGTTCCCGAGTAATCACACCTTCTCCAAATTGGCCAAAAAAAGCGTTGCTGTTTTTTCCTGGAAAATACACTAAAAATCCTACGAGCCGTTCCCGAGTAATCACACCTTCTCCAAATTGGCCAAAAAAAGCGTTGTTGATTTTTCCTGGAAAATACACTAAAAATCTTACGAGCCGTTCCCGAGTAATCACACCTTCTCCAAATTGGCCAAAAAAAAGCGTTGCTGATTTTTCCTGGAAAAAACATCAAAAATCTTACGAGCCGTTCCCGAGTAATCACACCTTCTCCAAATTGGCCAAAAAAAGCGTTGTTGATTTTTCCTGGAAAATACACTAAAAATCTTACGAGCCGTTCCCGAGTAATCACACCTTCTCCAAATTGACCAAAAAAAAGCGTTGCTGATTTTTCCTGGAAAAAACATCAAAAATCTTACGAGCCGTTCCCGAGTAATCACACCTTCTCCAAATTGGCCAAAAAAAAAGCGTTGCTGATTTTTCCTGGAAAATACACTAAAAAACCTACGAGCCGTTCCCGAGTAATCCCATCTTCTCCAAATTAGAAAAAAAAGCGTTGCTGATTTTTCCTGGAAAATACACTAAAAATCCTACGAGCCGTTCCCGAGTAATCACACCTTCTCCAAATTGGCCAAAAAAAGCGTTGCTGATTTTTCCTGGAAAATACACTAAAAAACCTACGAGCCGTTCCCGAGTAATCCCATCTTCTCCAAATTGGCCAAAAAAAAGCGTTGCTGATTTTTCCTGGAAATTACACTTAAAATCCTACGAGCCGTTCCCGAGTAATCACACCTTCTCCAAATTAGAAAAAAAAGCGTTGCTTATTTTTCCTGGAAAATACACTAAAAATCCTACGAGCCGTTCCCGAGTAATCACACCTTCTCCAAATTGGCAAAAAAAAGCGTTGTTGATTTTTCCTGGAAAATACACTAAAAATCTTACGAGCCGTTCCGGAGTAATCACACTTTCTCCAAATTGGCAAAAAAAAGCGTTGCTGATTTTTCCTGGAAAATACACTAAAAATCTTACGAGCCGTTCCCGAGTAATCACACCTTCTCCAAATTGGCAAAAAAAAGCGTTGCTGATTTTTCCTGAAAAATACACTAAAAAACCTACGAGCCGTTCCCGAGTAATCCCATCTTCTCCAAATTAGAAAAAAAAAGCGTTGCTGATTTTTCCTGGAAAATACACTAAAAAACCTACGAGCCGTTCCCGAGTAATCCCATCTTCTCCAAATTGGCCAAAAAAAAAGCGTTGCTGATTTTTCCTGGAAAATACACTAAAAATCTTACGAGCCGTTCCCGAGTAATCACACTTTCTCCAAATTGGCAAAAAAAAACCTTGCTGATTTTTCCTGGAAAATACACTAAAAAACCTACGAGCCGTTCCCGAGTAATCACACCTTCTCCAAATTGGCCAAAAAAAGCGTTGCTGATTTTTCCTGGAAAATACACTAAAAATCTTACGAGCCGTTCCCGAGTAATCACACCTTCTCCAAATTGGCCAAAAAAAAGCGTTGCTGATTTTTCCTGGAAAAAACATCAAAAATCTTACGAGCCGTTCCCGAGTAATCACACCTTCTCCAAATTGGCCAAAAAAAGCGTTGCTGATTTTTCCTGGAAAAAACATCAAAAATCTTACGAGCCGTTCCCGAGTAATCACACCTTCTCCAAATTGGCCAAAAAAAAGCGTTGCTGATTTTTCTTGGAAAATACATCAAAAATCTTACGAGCCGTTCCCGAGTAATCACAGCTTCTCCAAATTGGCCAAAAAAAGCGTTGTTGATTTTTCCTGGAAAATACACTAAAAATCTTACGAGCCGTTCCCGAGTAATCACACCTTCTCCAAATTGGCCAAAAAAAAGCGTTGCACATTTTTCCTGGAAAATACACTAAAAATCTTACGAGCCGTTCCCGAGTAATCACACCTTCTCCAAATTAACCAAAAAAAAACGTTGCTGATTTTTCCTGGAAAAAACATCAAAAATCTTACGAGCCGTTCCCGAGTAATCACACCTTCTCCAAATTGGCCAAAAAAAAGCGTTGCTGATTTTTCCTGGAAAATACACTAAAAAACCTACGAGCCGTTCCCGAGTAATCACACCTTCTCCAAATTGGCCAAAAAAAGCGTTGCTGATTTTTCCTGAAAAATACACTAATAAACCTACGAGCCGTTCCCGAGTAATCCCATCTTCTCCGAATTGGCCAAAAAAAAGCGTTGCTGATTTTTCCTGGAAAAAACATCAAAAATCTTACGAGCCGTTCCCGAGTAATCACACCTTCTCCAAATTGGCCAAAAAAAAGCGTTGCTGATTTTTCCTGGAAAATACACTAAAAAACCTACGAGCCGTTCCCGAGTAATCACACCTTCTCCAAATTGGCCAAAAAAAGCGTTGTTGATTTTTCCTGGAAAATACACTAAAAAACCTACGAGCCGTTCCCGAGTAATCCCATCTTCTCCAAATTGGCCAAAAAAAGCGTTGTTGATTTTTCCTGGAAAATATACTAAAAAACCTACGAGCCGTTCCCGAGTAATCCCATCTTCTCCAAATTAGAAAAAAAAGCGTTGCTGATTTTTCCTGGAAAATACACTAAAAAACCTACGAGCCGTTCCCGAGTAATCACACCTTCTCCAAATTGGCCAAAAAAAAGCGTTGCTGATTTTTCCTGGAAAATACACTAAAAATCCTACGAGCCGTTCCCGAGTAATCACACCTTCTCCAAATTGGCCAAAAAAAAGCGTTGCTGATTTTTCCTGGAAAATACACTAAAAATCTTACGAGCCGTTCCCGAGTAATCACACCTTCTCCAAATTGGCCAAAAAAAAGCGTTGTTGATTTTTCCTGGAAATTACACTAAAAATCCTACGAGCCGTTCCCGAGTAATCACACCTTCTCCAAATTGGCCAAAAAAAAGCGTTGTTGATTTTTCCTGGAAAAAACATCAAAAATCTTACGAGCCGTTCCCGAGTAATCACACCTTCTCCAAATTGGCCAAAAAAAGCGTTGCTGATTTTTCCTGGAAAATACACTAAAAATCCTACGAGCCGTTCCCGAGTAATCACACCTTCTCCAAATTGGCCAAAAAAAAAGCGTTGTTGATTTTTCCTGGAAATTACACTAAAAATCCTACGAGCCGTTCCCGAGTAATCACACCTTCTCCAAATTGGCCAAAAAAAAAGCGTTGCTGATTTTTCCTGGAAAATACACTAAAAATCCTACGAGCAGTTCCCGAGTAATCACACCTTCTCCAAATTGGCAAAAAAAAGCGTTGCTGATTTTTCCTGGGAAATACACTAAAAATCCTACGAGCCGTTCCCGAGTAATCCCATCTTCTCCAAATTGGCCAAAAAAAAGCGTTGCTGATTTTTCCTGGAAAATACACTAAAAATCCTACGAGCCGTTCCCGAGTAATCACACCTTCTCCAAATTGGCCAAAAAAAGCGTTGCTGATTTTTCCTGGAAAAAACACTAAAAATCTTACGAGCCGTTCCCGAGTAATCACACCTTCTCCAAATTGGCAAAAAAAAGCGTTGCTGATTTTTCCTGGAAAATACACTAAAAATCCTACGAGCCGTTCCCGAGTAATCCCAACTTCTCCAAATTGGCCAAAAAAAGCGTTGTTGATTTTTCCTGGAAAATACACTAAAAATCCTACGAGCCGTTCCCGAGTAATCACACCTTCTCCAAATTGGCAAAAAAAAGCGTTGCTGATTTTTCCTGGAAAATACACTAAAAATCCTACGAGCCGTTCCCGAGTAATCACACCTTCTCCAAATTAGAAAAAAAAGCGTTGCTGATTTTTCCTGGAAAATATACTAAAAATCCTACGAGCCGTTCCCGAGTAATCACACCATCTCCAAATTGGCCAAAAAAAGCGTTGCTGATTTTTCCTGGAAAAAACATCAAAAATCTTACGAGCCGTTCCCGAGTAATCACACCTTCTCCAAATTGGCCAAAAAAAAAAACGTTGCTGATTTTTCCTGGAAAATACACTAAAAATCTTACGAGCCGTTCCCGAGTTATCACACCTTCTCCAAATTGGCCAAAAAAAGCGTTGCTGATTTTTCCTGGAAATTACACTAAAAAACCTACGAGCCGTTCCCGAGTAATCACACCTTCTCCAAATTGGCCAAAAAAAAACCTTGCTGATTTTTCCTGGAAAATACACTAAAAAACCTACGAGCCGTTCCCGAGTAATCACACCTTCTCCAAATTGGCCAAAAAAAAGCGTTGTTGATTTTTCCTGGAAATTACACTAAAAATCCTACGAGCCGTTCCCGAGTAATCACACCTTCTCCAAATTGGCCAAAAAAAAGCGTTGCTGATTTTTCCTGAAAAATACACTAAAAAACCTACGAGCCGTTCCCGAGTAATCACACCTTCTCCAAATTGGCCAAAAAAAAGCGTTGCTGATTTTTCCTGGAAAATACACTAAAAAACCTACGAGCCGTTCCCGAGTAATCACACCTTCTCCAAATTGGCCAAAAAAAAGCGTTGCTGATTTTTCCTGGAAAATACACTAAAAATCTTACGAGCCGTTCCCGAGTAATCACACCTTCTCCAAATTGGCCAAAAAAAGCGTTGCTGATTTTTCCTGGAAAATACACTAAAAATATTACGAGCCGTTCCCGAGTAATCCCATCTTCTCCAAATTGGCCAAAAAAAGCGTTGCTGATTTTTCCTGGAAAATACACTAAAAATCTTACGAGCCGTTCCCGAGTAATCACACCTTCTCCAAATTGGCCAAAAAAAGCGTTGCCGATTTTTCCTGGAAAAAACACTAAAAATCTTACGAGCCGTTCCCGAGTAATCACACCTTCTCCAAATTGGCAAAAAAAAGCGTTGCTGATTTTTCCTGGAAAATACACTAAAAATCCTACGAGCCGTTCCCGAGTAATCCCAACTTCTCCAAATTGGCCAAAAAAAGCGTTGTTGATTTTTCCTGGAAAATACACTAAAAATCCTACGAGCCGTTCCCGAGTAATCACACCTTCTCCAAATTGGCAAAAAAAAGCGTTGCTGATTTTTCCTGGAAAATACACTAAAAATCCTACGAGCCGTTCCCGAGTAATCACACCTTCTCCAAATTGGCCAAAAAAAGTGTTGCTGATTTTTCCTGGAAAATATATTAAAAATTTTATGAGCCGTTCCCGAGTAATCACACCTTCTCCAAATTGGCCAAAAAAAAGCGTTGTTGATTTTTCCTGGAAAATACACTAAAAATCCTACGAGCCGTTCCCGAGTAATCACACCATCTCCAAATTGGCCAAAAAAAGCGTTGCTGATTTTTCCTGGAAAAAACATCAAAAATCTTACGAGTCGTTCCCGAGTAATCACACCTTCTCCAAATTGGCCAAAAAAAGCGTTGCTGATTTTTCCTGAAAAATACACTAAAAAACCTACGAGCCGTTCCCGAGTAATCCCATCTTCTCCAAATTAGAAAAAAAAGCGTTGCTGATTTTTCCTGGAAAATACACTAAAAATCCTACGAGCCGTTCCCGAGTAATCACACCATCTCCAAATTGGCCAAAAAAAGCGTTGCTGATTTTTCCTGAAAAATACATCAAAAATCTTACGAGCCGTTCCCGAGTAATCACACCTTCTCCAAATTAGAAAAAAAAGCGTTGCTGATTTTTCCTGGAAAATACACTAAAAATCCTACGAGCCGTTCCCGAGTAATCACACCTTCTCCAAATTGGCCAAAAAAAGCGTTGCTGATTTTTCCTGGAAAATACACTAAAAATCTTACGAGCCGTTCCCGAGTAATCACACCTTCTCCAAATTGGCCAAAAAAAGCGTTGCTGATTTTTCCTGGAAAATACACTAAAAATCCTACGAGCCGTTCCCGAGTAATCACACCTTCTCCAAATTGGCCAAAAAAAGTGTTGCTGATTTTTCCTGGAAATTACACTAAAAATCCTACGAGCCGTTCCCGAGTAATCACACCTTCTCCAAATTGGCCAAAAAAAAGCGTTGTTGATTTTTCCTGGAAATTACACTAAAAATCCTACGAGCAGTTCCCGAGTAATCACACCTTCTCCAAATTGGCAAAAAAAAGCGTTGCTGATTTTTCCTGGAAAATACACTAAAAATCCTACGAGCCGTTCCCGAGTAATCCCATCTTCTCCAAATTGGCCAAAAAAAAGCGTTGCTGATTTTTCCTGGAAAATACACTAAAAAACCTACGAGCCGTTCCCGAGTAATCCCATCTTCTCCAAATTAGCAAAAAAAAAAGCGTTGCTGATTTTTCCTGGAAAATACACTAAAAATCCTACGATCCGTTCCCGAGTAATCACACCTTCTCCAAATTGGCCAAAAAAAAGCGTTGCTGATTTTTCCTGGAAAAAACATCAAAAATCTTACGAGCCGTTCCCGAGTAATCACAACTTCTCCAAATTGGCAAAAAAAAAGCGTTGCTGATTTTTCCTGGAAAATACACTAAAAATCTTACGAGCCGTTCCCGAGTAATCACACCTTCTCCAAATTGGCCAAAAAAAAGCGTTGCTGATTTTTCCTGGAAAATACACTAAAAAACCTACGAGCCGTTCCCGAGTAATCCCATCTTCTCCAAATTAGCCAAAAAAAGCGTTGCTGATTTTTCCTGGAAAAAACATCAAAAATCTTACGAGCCGTTCCCGAGTAATCACACCTTCTCCAAATTGGCAAAAAAAAAGCGTTGCTGATTTTTCCTGGAAAATACACTAAAAATCTTACGAGCCGTTCCCGAGTAATCACACCTTCTCCAAATTGGCCAAAAAAAAGCGTTGTTGATTTTTCCTGGAAATTACACTAAAAATCCTACGAGCAGTTCCCGAGTAATCACACCTTCTCCAAATTGGCAAAAAAAAGCGTTGCTGATTTTTCCTGGAAAATACACTAAAAATCCTACGAGCCGTTCCCGAGTAATCCCATCTTCTCCAAATTGGCCAAAAAAAAGCGTTGCTGATTTTTCCTGGAAAATACACTAAAAAACCTACGAGCCGTTCCCGAGTAATCCCATCTTCTCCAAATTAGCAAAAAAAAAAGCGTTGCTGATTTTTCCTGGAAAATACACTAAAAATCCTACGATCCGTTCCCGAGTAATCACACCTTCTCCAAATTGGCCAAAAAAAAGCGTTGCTGATTTTTCCTGGAAAAAACATCAAAAATCTTACGAGCCGTTCCCGAGTAATCACACCTTCTCCAAATTGGCAAAAAAAAAGCGTTGCTGATTTTTCCTGGAAAATACACTAAAAATCTTACGAGCCGTTCCCGAGTAATCACACCTTCTCCAAATTGGCCAAAAAAAGCGTTGTTGATTTTTCCTGGAAATTACACTAAAAATCCTACGAGCCGTTCCCGAGTAATCACACCTTCTCCAAATTGGAAAAAAAAAGCGTTGCTGATTTTTCCTGGAAAAAACATCAAAAATCCTACGAGCCGTTCCCGAGTAATCCCATCTTCTCCAAATTGGCCAAAAAAAAGCGTTGCTGATTTTTCCTGGAAAATACACTAAAAATCCTACGAGCCGTTCCCGAGTAATCCCATCTTCCCCAAATTAGCAAAAAAAAAGCGTTGCTGATTTTTCCTGGAAAATACACTAAAAATCCTACGAGCCGTTCCCGAGTAATCACACCTTCTCCAAATTGGCCAAAAAAAAGCGTTGCTGATTTTTCCTGGAAAATACATCAAAAATCTTACGAGCCGTTCCCGAGTAATCACACCTTCTCCAAATTGGCCAAAAAAAAGCGTTGCTGATTTTTCCTGGAAAATACACTAAAAATCTTACGAGCCGTTTCCGAGTAATCACACCTTCTCCAAATTGGCCAAAAAAAGCGTTGCTGATTTTTCCTGGAAAAAACATCAAAAATCCTACGAGCCGTTCCCGAGTAATCACACCTTCTCCAAATTGGCCAAAAAAAGCGTTGATGATTTTTCCTGGAAAATACACTAAAAATCCTACGAGCCGTTCCCGAGTAATCACACCTTCTCCAAATTGGCCAAAAAAAGCGTTGCACATTTTTCCTGGAAAATACACTAAAAAACCTACGAGCCGTTCCCGAGTAATCACACCTTCTCCAAATTGGCAAAAAAAAGCGTTGCTGATTTTTCCTGGAAAATACACTAAAAATCTTACGAGCCGTTCCCGAGTAATCACACCTTCTCCAAATTGGCCAAAAAAAAGCGTTGCTGATTTTTCCTGGAAAATACACTAAAAAACCTACGAGCCGTTCCCGATTAATCCCATCTTCTCCAAATTGGCCAAAAAAAGTGTTGCTGATTTTTCCTGGAAAATACACTAAAAATCTTACGAGCCGTTCCCGAGTAATCACACCTTCTCCAAATTGGCCAAAAAAAGCGTTGTTGATTTTTCCTGGAAATTACACTAAAAATCCTACGAGCCGTTCCCGAGTAATCACACCTTCTCCAAATTGGCAAAAAAAAGCGTTGCTGATTTTTCCTGGAAAAAACATCAAAAATCCTACGAGCCGTTCCCGAGTAATCCCATCTTCTCCAAATTGGCCAAAAAAAAAGCGTTGCTGATTTTTCCTGGAAAATACACTAAAAATCCTACGAGCCGTTCCCGAGTAATCCCATCTTCTCCAAATTAGCAAAAAAAAAGCGTTGCTGATTTTTCCTGGAAAATACACTAAAAATCCTACGAGCCGTTCCCGAGTAATCAGACCTTCTCCAAATTGGCAAAAAAAAAGCGTTGCTGATTTTTCCTGGAAAATACACTAAAAATCCTACGAGCCGTTCCCGAGTAATCCCAACTTCTCCAAATTGGCCAAAAAAAGCGTTGTTGATTTTTCCTGGAAAATACACTAAAAATCCTACGAGCCGTTCCCGAGTAATCACACCTTCTCCAAATTGGCAAAAAAAAGCGTTGCTGATTTTTCCTGGAAAATACACTAAAAATCCTACGAGCCGTTCCCGAGTAATCACACCTTCTCCAAATTAGAAAAAAAAGCGTTGCTGATTTTTCCTGGAAAATATACTAAAAATCCTACGAGCCGTTCCCGAGTAATCACACCATCTCCAAATTGGCCAAAAAAAGCGTTGCTGATTTTTCCTGGAAAAAACATCAAAAATCTTACGAGCCGTTCCCGAGTAATCACACCTTCTCCAAATTGGCCAAAAAAAAAACGTTGCTGATTTTTCCTGGAAAATACACTAAAAATCTTACGAGCCGTTCCCGAGTTATCACACCTTCTCCAAATTGGCCAAAAAAAGCGTTGCTGATTTTTCCTGGAAATTACACTAAAAAACCTACGAGCCGTTCCCGAGTAATCACACCTTCTCCAAATTGGCCAAAAAAAAACCTTGCTGATTTTTCCTGGAAAATACACTAAAAAACCTACGAGCCGTTCCCGAGTAATCACACCTTCTCCAAATTGGCCAAAAAAAAGCGTTGTTGATTTTTCCTGGAAATTACACTAAAAATCCTACGAGCCGTTCCCGAGTAATCACACCTTCTCCAAATTGGCCAAAAAAAAGCGTTGCTGATTTTTCCTGAAAAATACACTAAAAAACCTACGAGCCGTTCCCGAGTAATCACACCTTCTCCAAATTGGCCAAAAAAAAGCGTTGCTGATTTTTCCTGGAAAATACACTAAAAATCTTACGAGCCGTTCCCGAGTAATCACACCTTCTCCAAATTGGCCAAAAAAAGCGTTGCTGATTTTTCCTGGAAAATACACTAAAAATATTACGAGCCGTTCCCGAGTAATCCCATCTTCTCCAAATTGGCCAAAAAAAGCGTTGCTGATTTTTCCTGGAAAATACACTAAAAATCTTACGAGCCGTTCCCGAGTAATCACACCTTCTCCAAATTGGCCAAAAAAAGCGTTGCCGATTTTTCCTGGAAAAAACACTAAAAATCTTACGAGCCGTTCCCGAGTAATCACACCTTCTCCAAATTGGCAAAAAAAAGCGTTGCTGATTTTTCCTGGAAAATACACTAAAAATCCTACGAGCCGTTCCCGAGTAATCCCAACTTCTCCAAATTGGCCAAAAAAAGCGTTGTTGATTTTTCCTGGAAAATACACTAAAAATCCTACGAGCCGTTCCCGAGTAATCACACCTTCTCCAAATTGGCAAAAAAAAGCGTTGCTGATTTTTCCTGGAAAATACACTAAAAATCCTACGAGCCGTTCCCGAGTAATCACACCTTCTCCAAATTGGCCAAAAAAAGTGTTGCTGATTTTTCCTGGAAAATATATTAAAAATTTTATGAGCCGTTCCCGAGTAATCACACCTTCTCCAAATTGGCCAAAAAAAAGCGTTGTTGATTTTTCCTGGAAAATACACTAAAAATCCTACGAGCCGTTCCCGAGTAATCACACCATCTCCAAATTGGCCAAAAAAAGCGTTGCTGATTTTTCCTGGAAAAAACATCAAAAATCTTACGAGTCGTTCCCGAGTAATCACACCTTCTCCAAATTGGCCAAAAAAAGCGTTGCTGATTTTTCCTGAAAAATACACTAAAAAACCTACGAGCCGTTCCCGAGTAATCCCATCTTCTCCAAATTAGAAAAAAAAGCGTTGCTGATTTTTCCTGGAAAATACACTAAAAATCCTACGAGCCGTTCCCGAGTAATCACACCATCTCCAAATTGGCCAAAAAAAGCGTTGCTGATTTTTCCTGAAAAATACATCAAAAATCTTACGAGCCGTTCCCGAGTAATCACACCTTCTCCAAATTAGAAAAAAAAGCGTTGCTGATTTTTCCTGGAAAATACACTAAAAATCCTACGAGCCGTTCCCGAGTAATCACACCTTCTCCAAATTGGCCAAAAAAAGCGTTGCTGATTTTTCCTGGAAAATACACTAAAAATCTTACGAGCCGTTCCCGAGTAATCACACCTTCTCCAAATTGGCCAAAAAAAGCGTTGCTGATTTTTCCTGGAAAATACACTAAAAATCCTACGAGCCGTTCCCGAGTAATCACACCTTCTCCAAATTGGCCAAAAAAAGTGTTGCTGATTTTTCCTGGAAATTACACTAAAAATCCTACGAGCCGTTCCCGAGTAATCACACCTTCTCCAAATTGGCCAAAAAAAAGCGTTGTTGATTTTTCCTGGAAATTACACTAAAAATCCTACGAGCAGTTCCCGAGTAATCACACCTTCTCCAAATTGGCAAAAAAAAGCGTTGCTGATTTTTCCTGGAAAATACACTAAAAATCCTACGAGCCGTTCCCGAGTAATCCCATCTTCTCCAAATTGGCCAAAAAAAAGCGTTGCTGATTTTTCCTGGAAAATACACTAAAAAACCTACGAGCCGTTCCCGAGTAATCCCATCTTCTCCAAATTAGCAAAAAAAAAAGCGTTGCTGATTTTTCCTGGAAAATACACTAAAAATCCTACGATCCGTTCCCGAGTAATCACACCTTCTCCAAATTGGCCAAAAAAAAGCGTTGCTGATTTTTCCTGGAAAAAACATCAAAAATCTTACGAGCCGTTCCCGAGTAATCACACCTTCTCCAAATTGGCAAAAAAAAAGCGTTGCTGATTTTTCCTGGAAAATACACTAAAAATCTTACGAGCCGTTCCCGAGTAATCACACCTTCTCCAAATTGGCCAAAAAAAAGCGTTGCTTATTTTTCCTGGAAAATACACTAAAAAACCTACGAGCCGTTCCCGAGTAATCCCATCTTCTCCAAATTGGCCAAAAAAAGTGTTGCTGATTTTTCCTGGAAAATACACTAAAAATCTTACGAGCCGTTCCCGAGTAATCACACCTTCTCCAAATTGGCCAAAAAAAGCGTTGTTGATTTTTCCTGGAAATTACACTAAAAATCCTACGAGCCGTTCCCGAGTAATCACACCTTCTCCAAATTGGAAAAAAAAAGCGTTGCTGATTTTTCCTGGAAAAAACATCAAAAATCCTACGAGCCGTTCCCGAGTAATCCCATCTTCTCCAAATTGGCCAAAAAAAAGCGTTGCTGATTTTTCCTGGAAAATACACTAAAAATCCTACGAGCCGTTCCCGAGTAATCCCATCTTCTCCAAATTAGCAAAAAAAAAGCGTTGCTGATTTTTCCTGGAAAATACACTAAAAATCCTACGAGCCGTTCCCGAGTAATCACACCTTCTCCAAATTGGCCAAAAAAAAGCGTTGCTGATTTTTCCTGGAAAATACATCAAAAATCTTACGAGCCGTTCCCGAGTAATCACACCTTCTCCAAATTGGCCAAAAAAAAGCGTTGCTGATTTTTCCTGGAAAATACACTAAAAATCTTACGAGCCGTTTCCGAGTAATCACACCTTCTCCAAATTGGCCAAAAAAAGCGTTGCTGATTTTTCCTGGAAAAAACCTCAAAAATCCTACGAGCCGTTCCCGAGTAATCACACCTTCTCCAAATTGGCCAAAAAAAGCGTTGATGATTTTTCCTGGAAAATACACTAAAAATCCTACGAGCCGTTCCCGAGTAATCACACCTTCTCCAAATTGGCCAAAAAAAGCGTTGCACATTTTTCCTGGAAAATACACTAAAAAACCTACGAGCCGTTCCCGAGTAATCACACCTTCTCCAAATTGGCAAAAAAAAAGCGTTGCTGATTTTTCCTGGAAAATACACTAAAAATCTTACGAGCCGTTCCCGAGTAATCACACCTTCTCCAAATTGGCCAAAAAAAAGCGTTGCTGATTTTTCCTGGAAAATACACTAAAAAACCTACGAGCCGTTCCCGAGTAATCCCATCTTCTCCAAATTGGCCAAAAAAAGTGTTGCTGATTTTTCCTGGAAAATACACTAAAAATCTTACGAGCCGTTCCCGAGTAATCACACCTTCTCCAAATTGGCCAAAAAAAGCGTTGTTGATTTTTCCTGGAAATTACACTAAAAATCCTACGAGCCGTTCCCGAGTAATCACACCTTCTCCAAATTGGCAAAAAAAAGCGTTGCTGATTTTTCCTGGAAAAAACATCAAAAATCCTACGAGCCGTTCCCGAGTAATCCCATCTTCTCCAAATTGGCCAAAAAAAAGCGTTGCTGATTTTTCCTGGAAAATACACTAAAAATCCTACGAGCCGTTCCCGAGTAATCCCATCTTCTCCAAATTAGCAAAAAAAAAGCGTTGCTGATTTTTCCTGGAAAATACACTAAAAATCCTACGAGCCGTTCCCGAGTAATCACACCTTCTCCAAATTGGCCAAAAAAAAGCGTTGCTGATTTTTCCTGGAAAAAACATCAAGAATCCTACGAGCCGTTCCCGAGTAATCACACCTTCTCCAAATTGGCCAAAAAAAAGCGTTGCTGATTTTTCCTGGAAAATACACTAAAAATCTTACGAGCCGTTTCCGAGTAATCACACCTTCTCCAAATTGGCCAAAAAAAGCGTTGGTGATTTTTCCTGGAAAAAACATCAAGAATCCTACGAGCCGTTCCCGAGTAATCACACCTTCTCCAAATTGGCCAAAAAAAGCGTTGCTGATTTTTCCTGGAAAATACACTAAAAATCCTACGAGCCGTTCCCGAGTAATCACACCTTCTCCAAATTGGCCAAAAAAAAGCGTTGTTGATTTTTCCTGGAAAAAAACATCAAAAATCTTACGAGCCGTTCCCGAGTAATCCCATCTTCTCCAAATTGGCCAAAAAAAAGCGTTGCTGATTTTTCCTGGAAATTACACTTAAAATCCTACGAGCCGTTCCCGAGTAATCACACCTTCTCCAAATTAGAAAAAAAAGCGTTGCTGATTTTTCCTGGAAAATACACTAAAAATCCTACGAGCCGTTCCCGAGTAATCCCATCTTCTCCAAATTGGCCAAAAAAAGTGTTGCTGATTTTTCCTGGAAATTACACTAAAAATCCTACGAGCCGTTCCCGAGTAATCACACCTTCTCCAAATTGGCCAAAAAAAGCGTTGCTGATTTTTCCTGGAAAATACACTTAAAATCCTACGAGCCGTTCCCGAGTAATCACACCTTCTCCAAATTGGCCAAAAAAAGCGTTGCTGATTTTTCCTGGAAAATACACTAAAAATCTTACGAGCAGTTCCCGAGTAATCACACCTTCTCCAAATTGGCCAAAAAAAAGCGTTGCTGATTTTTCCTGGAAAAAACATCAAAAATCTTACGAGCCGTTTCCGAGTAATCACACCTTCTCCAAATTGGCCAAAAAAAAGCGTTGCTGATTTTTCCTGGAAAATACACTAAAAAACCTACGAGCCGTTCCCGAGTAATCCCATCTTCTCCAAATTAGCAAAAAAAAAGCGTTGCTGATTTTTCCTGGAAAATACACTAAAAATCCTACGAGCCGTTCCCGAGTAATCACACCTTCTCCAAATTGGCCAAAAAAAAGCGTTGCTGATTTTTCCTGGAAAATACACTAAAAAACCTACGAGCCGTTCCCGAGTAATCACACCTTCTCCAAATTGGCCAAAAAAAGCGTTGCTGATTTTTCCTGGAAAATACACTTAAAATCCTACGAGCCGTTCCCGAGTAATCACACCTTCTCCAAATTGGCCAAAAAAAGCGTTGCTGATTTTTCCTGGAAAATACACTAAAAAACCTACGAGCCGTTCCCGAGTAATCACACCTTCTCCAAATTGGCCAAAAAAAGCGTTGCACATTTTTCCTGGAAAATACACTAAAAAACCTACGAGCCGTTCCCGAGTAATCCCATCTTCTCCAAATTAGCAAAAAAAAAGCGTTGCTGATTTTTCCTGGAAAATACACTAAAAATTTTATGAGCCGTTCCCGAGTAATCCCATCTTCTCCAAATTGGCCAAAAAAAAGCGTTGCTGATTTTTCCTGGAAAATACACTAAAAATCCTACGAGCCGTTCCCGAGTAATCACACCTTCTCCAAATTGGCCAAAAAAAAGCGTTGCTGATTTTTCCTGGAAAATACACTAAAAAACCTACGAGCCGTTCCCGAGTAATCACACCTTCTCCAAATTGGCCAAAAAAAGCGTTGCTGATTTTTCCTGGAAAATACACTTAAAATCCTACGAGCCGTTCCCGAGTAATCACACCTTCTCCAAATTGGCCAAAAAAAGCGTTGCTGATTTTTCCTGGAAAATACACTAAAAAACCTACGAGCCGTTCCCGAGTAATCACACCTTCTCCAAATTGGCCAAAAAAAGCGTTGCACATTTTTCCTGGAAAATACACTAAAAAACCTACGAGCCGTTCCCGAGTAATCCCATCTTCTCCAAATTAGCAAAAAAAAAGCGTTGCTGATTTTTCCTGGAAAATACACTAAAAATTTTATGAGCCGTTCCCGAGTAATCCCATCTTCTCCAAATTGGCCAAAAAAAAGCGTTGCTGATTTTTCCTGGAAAATACACTAAAAATCCTACGAGCCGTTCCCGAGTAATCACACCTTCTCCAAATTGGCCAAAAAAAAGCGTTGCTGATTTTTCCTGGAAAATACACTAAAAAACCTACGAGCCGTTCCCGAGTAATCACACCTTCTCCAAATTGGCCAAAAAAAGCGTTGCTGATTTTTCCTGGAAAAAACATCAAAAATCTTACGAGCCGTTTCCGAGTAATCACACCTTCTCCAAATTGGCCAAAAAAAAGCGTTGCTGATTTTTCCTGGAAAATACACTAAAAAACCTACGAGCCGTTCCCGAGTAATCACACCTTCTCCAAATTGGCCAAAAAAAGCGTTGCTGATTTTTCCTGGAAAATACACTAAAAATCCTACGAGCAGTTCCCGAGTAATCACACCTTCTCCAAATTGGCCAAAAAAAAGCGTTGCTGATTTTTCCTGGAAAATACACTAAAAAACCTACGAGCCGTTCCCGAGTAATCACACCTTCTCCAAATTGGCCAAAAAAAGCGTTGCTGATTTTTCCTGGAAAAAACATCAAAAATCCTACGAGCCGTTCCCGAGTAATCACACCTTCTCCAAATTAGAAAAAAAAAGCGTTGCTGATTTTTCCTGGAAATTACACTAAAAATCCTACGAGCCGTTCCCGAGTAATCCCATCTTCTCCAAATTAGAAAAAAAAGCGTTGCTGATTTTTCCTGGAAAATACACTAAAAATCCTACGAGCAGTTCCCGAGTAATCACACCTTCTCCAAATTGGCCAAAAAAAAGCGTTGCTGATTTTTCCTGGAAAATACACTAAAAATCCTACGAGCAGTTCCCGAGTAATCACACCTTCTCCAAATTGGCAAAAAAAAAGCGTTGCTGATTTTTCCTGGAAAATACACTAAAAAACCTACGAGCCGTTCCCGAGTAATCACACCTTCTCCAAATTGGCCAAAAAAAGCGTTGCTGATTTTTCCTGGAAAAAACATCAAAAATCCTACGAGCCGTTCCCGAGTAATCACACCTTCTCCAAATTAGAAAAAAAAAGCGTTGCTGATTTTTCCTGGAAATTACACTAAAAATCCTACGAGCCGTTCCCGAGTAATCCCATCTTCTCCAAATTAGAAAAAAAAGCGTTGCTGATTTTTCCTGGAAAAAACATCAAAAATCCTACGAGCCGTTCCCGAGTAATCACACCTTCTCCAAATTAGAAAAAAAAAGCGTTGCTGATTTTTCCTGGAAAATACACTAAAAAACCTACGAGCCGTTCCCGAGTAATCACACCTTCTCCAAATTGGCCAAAAAAAGCGTTGCTGATACATCAAAACATCAAAAATCCTACGAGCCGTTCCCGAGTAATCACACCTTCTCCAAATTAGAAAAAAAAAGCGTTGCTGATTTTTCCTGGAAAATACACTAAAAAACCTACGAGCCGTTCCCGAGTAATCCCATCTTCTCCAAATTAGCAAAAAAAAAAGCGTTGCTGATTTTTCCTGGAAAATACACTAAAAATCCTACGAGCCGTTCCCGAGTAATCACACCTTCTCCAAATTGGCCAAAAAAAAAGCGTTGCTGATTTTTCCTGGAAAATACATCAAAAATCTTACGAGCCGTTCCCGAGTAATCACACCTTCTCCAAATTGGCCAAAAAAAAGCGTTGCACATTTTTCCTGGAAAATACACTAAAAAACCTACGAGCCGTTCCCGAGTAATCACACCTTCTCCAAATTGGCCAAAAAATGCGTTGCTGATTTTTCCTGGAAAATACACTAAAAAACCTACGAGCCGTTCCCGAGTAATCACACCTTCTCCAAATTGGCCAAAAAAAAGCGTTGCTGATTTTTCCTGGAAAATACACTAAAAAACCTACGAGCCGTTCCCGAGTAATCACACCTTCTCCAAATTGGCCAAAAAAAGCGTTGCTGATTTTTCCTGGAAAATACACTTAAAATCCTACGAGCCGTTCCCGAGTAATCACACCTTCTCCAAATTGGCCAAAAAAAGCGTTGCTGATTTTTCCTGGAAAATACACTAAAAAACCTACGAGCCGTTCCCGAGTAATCCCATCTTCTCCAAATTAGCAAAAAAAAAAGGTTGCTGATTTTTCCTGGAAAATACACTAAAAATCCTACGAGCCGTTCCCGAGTAATCACACCTTCTCCAAATTGGCCAAAAAAAAGCGTTGCTGATTTTTCCTGGAAAATACACTAAAAAACCTACGAGCCGTTCCCGAGTAATCACACCTTCTCCAAATTGGCCAAAAAAAGCGTTGCTGATTTTTCCTGGAAAATACACTTAAAATCCTACGAGCCGTTCCCGAGTAATCACACCTTCTCCAAATTGGCCAAAAAAAGCGTTGCTGATTTTTCCTGGAAAATACACTAAAAAACCTACGAGCCGTTCCCGAGTAATCACACCTTCTCCAAATTGGCCAAAAAAAGCGTTGCACATTTTTCCTGGAAAATACACTAAAAAACCTACGAGCCGTTCCCGAGTAATCCCATCTTCTCCAAATTAGCAAAAAAAAAGCGTTGCTGATTTTTCCTGGAAAATACACTAAAAATTTTATGAGCCGTTCCCGAGTAATCCCATCTTCTCCAAATTGGCCAAAAAAAAGCGTTGCTGATTTTTCCTGGAAAATACACTAAAAATCCTACGAGCCGTTCCCGAGTAATCACACCTTCTCCAAATTGGCCAAAAAAAAGCGTTGCTGATTTTTCCTGGAAAATACACTAAAAAACCTACGAGCCGTTCCCGAGTAATCACACCTTCTCCAAATTGGCCAAAAAAAGCGTTGCTGATTTTTCCTGGAAAATACACTTAAAATCCTACGAGCCGTTCCCGAGTAATCACACCTTCTCCAAATTGGCCAAAAAAAGCGTTGCTGATTTTTCCTGGAAAATACACTAAAAAACCTACGAGCCGTTCCCGAGTAATCACACCTTCTCCAAATTGGCCAAAAAAAGCGTTGCACATTTTTCCTGGAAAATACACTAAAAAACCTACGAGCCGTTCCCGAGTAATCCCATCTTCTCCAAATTAGCAAAAAAAAAGCGTTGCTGATTTTTCCTGGAAAATACACTAAAAATTTTATGAGCCGTTCCCGAGTAATCCCATCTTCTCCAAATTGGCCAAAAAAAAGCGTTGCTGATTTTTCCTGGAAAATACACTAAAAATCCTACGAGCCGTTCCCGAGTAATCACACCTTCTCCAAATTGGCCAAAAAAAAGCGTTGCTGATTTTTCCTGGAAAATACACTAAAAAACCTACGAGCCGTTCCCGAGTAATCACACCTTCTCCAAATTGGCCAAAAAAAGCGTTGCTGATTTTTCCTGGAAAAAACATCAAAAATCTTACGAGCCGTTTCCGAGTAATCACACCTTCTCCAAATTGGCCAAAAAAAAGCGTTGCTGATTTTTCCTGGAAAATACACTAAAAAACCTACGAGCCGTTCCCGAGTAATCACACCTTCTCCAAATTGGCCAAAAAAAGCGTTGCTGATTTTTCCTGGAAAATACACTAAAAATCCTACGAGCAGTTCCCGAGTAATCACACCTTCTCCAAATTGGCCAAAAAAAAGCGATGCTGATTTTTCCTGGAAAATACACTAAAAAACCTACGAGCCGTTCCCGAGTAATCACACCTTCTCCAAATTGGCCAAAAAAAGCGTTGCTGATTTTTCCTGGAAAAAACATCAAAAATCCTACGAGCCGTTCCCGAGTAATCACACCTTCTCCAAATTAGAAAAAAAAAGCGTTGCTGATTTTTCCTGGAAATTACACTAAAAATCCTACGAGCCGTTCCCGAGTAATCCCATCTTCTCCAAATTAGAAAAAAAAGCGTTGCTGATTTTTCCTGGAAAATACACTAAAAATCCTACGAGCAGTTCCCGAGTAATCACACCTTCTCCAAATTGGCCAAAAAAAAGCGTTGCTGATTTTTCCTGGAAAATACACTAAAAATCCTACGAGCAGTTCCCGAGTAATCACACCTTCTCCAAATTGGCCAAAAAAAAGCGTTGCTGATTTTTCCTGGAAAATACACTAAAAAACCTACGAGCCGTTCCCGAGTAATCACACCTTCTCCAAATTGGCCAAAAAAAGCGTTGCTGATTTTTCCTGGAAAAAACATCAAAAATCCTACGAGCCGTTCCCGAGTAATCACACCTTCTCCAAATTAGAAAAAAAAAGCGTTGCTGATTTTTCCTGGAAATTACACTAAAAATCCTACGAGCCGTTCCCGAGTAATCCCATCTTCTCCAAATTAGAAAAAAAAGCGTTGCTGATTTTTCCTGGAAAAAACATCAAAAATCCTACGAGCCGTTCCCGAGTAATCACACCTTCTCCAAATTAGAAAAAAAAAGCGTTGCTGATTTTTCCTGGAAAATACACTAAAAAACCTACGAGCCGTTCCCGAGTAATCACACCTTCTCCAAATTGGCCAAAAAAAGCGTTGCTGATTTTTCCTGGAAAAAACATCAAAAATCCTACGAGCCGTTCCCGAGTAATCACACCTTCTCCAAATTAGAAAAAAAAAGCGTTGCTGATTTTTCCTGGAAAATACACTAAAAAACCTACGAGCCGTTCCCGAGTAATCCCATCTTCTCCAAATTAGCAAAAAAAAAAGCGTTGCTGATTTTTCCTGGAAAATACACTAAAAATCCTACGAGCCGTTCCCGAGTAATCACACCTTCTCCAAATTGGCCAAAAAAAAAGCGTTGCTGATTTTTCCTGAAAATACATCAAAAATCTTACGAGCCGTTCCCGAGTAATCACACCTTCTCCAAATTGGCCAAAAAAAAGCGTTGCACATTTTTCCTGGAAAATACACTAAAAAACCTACGAGCCGTTCCCGAGTAATCACACCTTCTCCAAATTGGCCAAAAAATGCGTTGCTGATTTTTCCTGGAAAATACACTAAAAAACCTACGAGCCGTTCCCGAGTAATCACACCTTCTCCAAATTGGCCAAAAAAAAGCGTTGCTGATTTTTCCTGGAAAATACACTAAAAAACCTACGAGCCGTTCCCGAGTAATCACACCTTCTCCAAATTGGCCAAAAAAAGCGTTGCTGATTTTTCCTGGAAAATACACTTAAAATCCTACGAGCCGTTCCCGAGTAATCACACCTTCTCCAAATTGGCCAAAAAAAGCGTTGCACATTTTTCCTGGAAAATACACTAAAAAACCTACGAGCCGTTCCCGAGTAATCACACCTTCTCCAAATTGGCCAAAAAAAAGCGTTGCTGATTTTTCCTGGAAAATACACTAAAAAACCTACGAGCCGTTCCCGAGTAATCACACCTTCTCCAAATTGGCCAAAAAATGCGTTGCTGATTTTTCCTGGAAAATACACTAAAAAACCTACGAGCCGTTCCCGAGTAATCACACCTTCTCCAAATTGGCCAAAAAAAGCGTTGCACATTTTTCCTGGAAAATACACTAAAAAACCTACGAGCCGTTCCGGAGTAATCCCATCTTCTCCAAATTAGCAAAAAAAAAGCGTTGCTGATTTTTCCTGGAAAATACACTAAAAATTTTATGAGCCGTTCCCGAGTAATCCCATCTTCTCCAAATTGGCCAAAAAAAAGCGTTGCTGATTTTTCCTGGAAAATACACTAAAAATCCTACGAGCCGTTCCCGAGTAATCACACCTTCTCCAAATTGGCCAAAAAAAAGCGTTGCTGATTTTTCCTGGAAAATACACTAAAAAACCTACGAGCCGTTCCCGAGTAATCACACCTTCTCCAAATTGGCCAAAAAAAGCGTTGCTGATTTTTCCTGGAAAAAACATCAAAAATCTTACGAGCCGTTTCCGAGTAATCACACCTTCTCCAAATTGGCCAAAAAAAAGCGTTGCTGATTTTTCCTGGAAAATACACTAAAAAACCTACGAGCCGTTCCCGAGTAATCCCATCTTCTCCAAATTAGAAAAAAAAGCGTTGCTGATTTTTCCTGGAAAATACACTAAAAATCCTACGAGCAGTTCCCGAGTAATCACACCTTCTCCAAATTGGCCAAAAAAAAGCGTTGCTGATTTTTCCTGGAAAATACACTAAAAAACCTACGAGCCGTTCCCGAGTAATCACACCTTCTCCAAATTGGCCAAAAAAAGCGTTGCTGATTTTTCCTGGAAAAAACATCAAAAATCCTACGAGCCGTTCCCGAGTAATCACACCTTCTCCAAATTAGAAAAAAAAAGCGTTGCTGATTTTTCCTGGAAATTACACTAAAAATCCTACGAGCCGTTCCCGAGTAATCACACCTTCTCCAAATTGGCCAAAAAAAGCGTTGCTGATTTTTCCTGGAAAAAACATCAAAAATCCTACGAGCCGTTCCCGAGTAATCACACCTTCTCCAAATTGGCCAAAAAAAGCGTTGCTGATTTTTCCTGGAAAATACACTTAAAATCCTACGAGCCGTTCCCGAGTAATCACACCTTCTCCAAATTGGCCAAAAAAAGCGTTGCACATTTTTCCTGGAAAATACACTAAAAAACCTACGAGCCGTTCCCGAGTAATCACACCTTCTCCAAATTGGCCAAAAAAAAGCGTTGCTGATTTTTCCTGGAAAATACACTAAAAAACCTACGAGCCGTTCCCGAGTAATCACACCTTCTCCAAATTGGCCAAAAAATGCGTTGCTGATTTTTCCTGGAAAATACACTAAAAAACCTACGAGCCGTTCCCGAGTAATCACACCTTCTCCAAATTGGCCAAAAAAAGCGTTGCACATTTTTCCTGGAAAATACACTAAAAAACCTACGAGCCGTTCCGGAGTAATCCCATCTTCTCCAAATTAGCAAAAAAAAAGCGTTGCTGATTTTTCCTGGAAAATACACTAAAAATTTTATGAGCCGTTCCCGAGTAATCCCATCTTCTCCAAATTGGCCAAAAAAAAGCGTTGTTGATTTTTCCTGGAAAATACACTAAAAATCCTACGAGCCGTTCCCGAGTAATCACACCTTCTCCAAATTGGCCAAAAAAAAGCGTTGCTGATTTTTCCTGGAAAATACACTAAAAAACCTACGAGCCGTTCCCGAGTAATCACACCTTCTCCAAATTGGCCAAAAAAAGCGTTGCTGATTTTTCCTGGAAAAAACATCAAAAATCTTACGAGCCGTTTCCGAGTAATCACACCTTCTCCAAATTGGCCAAAAAAAAGCGTTGCTGATTTTTCCTGGAAAATACACTAAAAAACCTACGAGCCGTTCCCGAGTAATCCCATCTTCTCCAAATTAGAAAAAAAAGCGTTGCTGATTTTTCCTGGAAAATACACTAAAAATCCTACGAGCAGTTCCCGAGTAATCACACCTTCTCCAAATTGGCCAAAAAAAAGCGTTGCTGATTTTTCCTGGAAAATACACTAAAAAACCTACAAGCCGTTCCCGAGTAATCACACCTTCTCCAAATTGGCCAAAAAAAGCGTTGCTGATTTTTCCTGGAAAAAACATCAAAAATCCTACGAGCCGTTCCCGAGTAATCACACCTTCTCCAAATTAGAAAAAAAAAGCGTTGCTGATTTTTCCTGGAAATTACACTAAAAATCCTACGAGCCGTTCCCGAGTAATCCCATCTTCTCCAAATTAGAAAAAAAAGCGTTGCTGATTTTTCCTGGAAAATACACTAATAATCCTACGAGCAGTTCCCGAGTAATCACACCTTCTCCAAATTGGCCAAAAAAAAGCGTTGCTGATTTTTCCTGGAAAATACACTAAAAAACCTACGAGCCGTTCCCGAGTAATCACACCTTCTCCAAATTGGCCAAAAAAAGCGTTGCTGATTTTTCCTGGAAAAAACACTAAAAAACCTACGAGCCGTTCCCGAGAAATCCCATCTTCTCCGAATTGGCCAAAAAAAGCGTTGCTGATTTTTCCTGGAAAATATATTAAAAATTTTATGAGCCGTTCCCGAGTAATCACACCTTCTCCAAATTGGCAAAAAAAAAGCGTTGCTGATTTTTCCTGGAAAATACACTAAAAAACCTACGAGCCGTTCCCGAGTAATCATACCTTCTCCAAATTGGCCAAAAAAAGCGTTGTTGATTTTTCCTGGAAAATACACTAAAAAACCTACGAGCCGTTCCCGAGTAATCCCATCTTCTCCAAATTGGCCAAAAAAAGCGTTGTTGATTTTTCCTGGAAAATACACTAAAAATCCTACGAGCCGTTCCCGAGTAATCACACCATCTCCAAATTGGCCAAAAAAAGCGTTGCTGATTTTTCCTGGAAAAAACATCAAAAATCCTACGAGCCGTTCCCGAGTAATCACACCTTATCCAAATTGGCAAAAAAAAAGCGTTGCTGATTTTTCCTGGAAAATACACTAAAAATCCTACGAGCCGTTCCCGAGTAATCACACCTTCTCCAAATTGGCCAAAAAAAAGCGTTGCTGATTTTTCCTGGAAAATACATCAAAAATCTTACGAGCCGTTCCCGAGTAATCACAGCTTCTCCAAATTGGCCAAAAAAAGCGTTGTTGATTGTTCCTGGAAAATACACTAAAAATCTTACGAGCCGTTCCCGAGTAATCACACCTTCTCCAAATTGGCCAAAAAAAAGCGTTGCTAATTTTTCCTGGAAAATACACTAAAAAACCTACGAGCCGTTCCCGAGTAATCCCATCTTCTCCAAATTAGAAAAAAAAAAGCGTTGCTGATTTTTCCTGGAAAATACACTAAAAAACCTACGAGCCGTTCCCGAGTAATCCCATCTTCTCCAAATTAGCAAAAAAAAAAGCGTTGCTGATTTTACCTGGAAAATACACTAAAAATCCTACGAGCCGTTCCCGAGTAATCACACCTTCTCCAAATTGGCCAAAAAAAAGCGTTGCTGATTTTTCCTGGAAAATACATCAAAAATCTTACGAGCCGTTCCCGAGTAATCACACCTTCTCCAAATTGGCCAAAAAAAGCGTTGCTGATTTTTCCTGGAAAAAACATCAAAAATCCTACGAGCCGTTCCCGAGTAATCACACCTTCTCCAAATTGGCCAAAAAAAAGCGTTGCTGATTTTTCCTGGAAAATACACTAAAAATTTTATGAGCCGTTCCCGAGTAATCCCATCTTCTCCAAATTGGCCAAAAAAAAGCGTTGCTGATTTTTCCTGGAAAATACACTAAAAAACCTACGAGCCGTTCCCGAGTAATCACACCTTCTCCAAATTGGCCAAAAAAAGCGTTGCTGATTTTTCCTGGAAAAAACATCAAAAATCCTACGAGCCGTTCCCGAGTAATCACACCTTCTCCAAATTAGAAAAAAAAGCGTTGCTGATTTTTCCTGGAAATTACACTAAAAATCCTACGAGCCGTTCCCGAGTAATCACACCTTCTCCAACTTGGCCAAAAAAAGCGTTGCTGATTTTTCCTGGAAAAAACATCAAAAATCTTACGAGCCGTTCCCGAGTAATCACACCTTCTCCAAATTGGCCAAAAAAAGCGTTGCTGATTTTTCCTGGAAAATACACTAAAAAACCTACGAGCCGTTCCCGAGTAATCCCATCTTCTCCAAATTGGCCAAAAAAAGCGTTGCTGATTTTTCCTGGAAAATACACTAAAAAACCTACGAGCCGTTCCCGAGTAATCCCATCTTCTCCAAATTGGCCAAAAAAAGCGTTGTTGATTTTTCCTGGAAAATACACTAAAAATCCTACGAGCCGTTCCCGAGTAATCACACCATCTCCAAATTGGCCAAAAAAAGCGTTGCTGATTTTTCCTGGAAAAAACATCAAAAATCCTACGAGCCGTTCCCGAGTAATCACACCTTATCCAAATTGGCCAAAAAAAGCGTTGCTGATTTTTCCTGGAAAAAACACTAAAAATCCTACGAGCCGTTCCCGAGTAATCACACCTTCTCCAAATTGGCCAAAAAAAGCGTTGTTGATTGTTCCTGGAAAATACACTAAAAATCTTACGAGCCGTTCCCGAGTAATCACACCTTCTCCAAATTGGCCAAAAAAAAGCGTTGCTGATTTTTCCTGGAAAGTACACTAAAAAACCTACGAGCCGTTCCCGAGTAATCCCATCTTCTCCAAATTAGAAAAAAAAGCGTTGCTGATTTTTCCTGGAAAATACATCAAAAATCTTACGAGCCGTTCCCGAGTAATCACAGCTTCTCCAAATTGGCCAAAAAAAGCGTTGTTGATTGTTCCTGGAAAATACACTAAAAATCTTACGAGCCGTTCCCGATTAATCACACCTTCTCCAAATTGGCAAAAAAAAAGCGTTGCTGATTTTTCCTGGAAAATACACTAAAAAACCTACGAACCGTTCCCGAGTAATCCCATCTTCTCCAAATTAGAAAAAAAAGCGTTGCTGATTTTTCCTGGAAAATACACTAAAAAACCTACGAGCCGTTCCCGAGTAATCCCATCTTCTCCAAATTAGCAAAAAAAAAGCGTTGCTGATTGTTCCTGGAAAATACACTAAAAATCTTACGAGCCGTTCCCGAGTAATCACACCTTCTCCAAATTGGCCAAAAAAAAAGCGTTGCTGATTTTTCCTGGAAAATACATCAAAAATCTTACGAGCCGTTCCCGAGTAATCACACCTTCTCCAAATTGGCCAAAAAAAGCGTTGCTGATTTTTCCTGGAAAAAACATCAAAAATCCTACGAGCCGTTCCCGAGTAATCACACCTTCTCCAAATTGGCCAAAAAAAAGCGTTGCTGATTTTTCCTGGAAAATACACTAAAAATTTTATGAGCCGTTCCCGAGTAATCCCATCTTCTCCAAATTGGCCAAAAAAAAGCGTTGCTGATTTTTCCTGGAAAATACACTAAAAAACCTACGAGCCGTTCCCGAGTAATCACACCTTCTCCAAATTGGCCAAAAAAAGCGTTGCTGATTTTTCCTGGAAAAAACATCAAAAATCCTACGAGCCGTTCCCGAGTAATCACACCTTCTCCAAATTAGAAAAAAAAGCGTTGCTGATTTTTCCTGGAAATTACACTAAAAATCCTACGAGCCGTTCCCGAGTAATCACACCTTCTCCAAATTGGCCAAAAAAAGCGTTGCTGATTTTTCCTGAAAAAAACATCAAAAATCTTACGAGCCGTTCCCGAGTAATCACACCTTCTCCAAATTGGCCAAAAAAAGCGTTGCTGATTTTTCCTGGAAAATACACTAAAAAACCTACGAGCCGTTCCCGAGTAATCCCATCTTCTCCAAATTGGCCAAAAAAAGCGTTGCTGATTTTTCCTGGAAAATACACTAAAAATTTTATGAGCCGTTCCCGAGTAATCCCATCTTCTCCAAATTGGCCAAAAAAAAGCGTTGCTGATTTTTCCTGGAAAATACACTAAAAATCCTACGAGCCGTTCCCGAGTAATCACACCTTCTCCAAATTGGCCAAAAAAAAGCGTTGCTGATTTTTCCTGGAAAATACATCAAAAATCTTACGAGCCGTTTCCGAGTAATCACACCTTCTCCAAATTGGCCAAAAAAAGCGTTGCTGATTTTTCCTGGAAAATACACTAAAAAACCTACGAGCCGTTCCCGAGTAATCCCATCTTCTCCAAATTAGCAAAAAAAAAGCGTTGCTGATTTTTCCTGGAAAATACACTAAAAATTTTATGAGCCGTTCCCGAGTAATCACACCTTCTCCAAATTGGCCAAAAAAAAGCGTTGCTGATTTTTCCTGGAAAATACACTAAAAATCCTACGAGCCGTTCCCGAGTAATCACACCTTCTCCAAATTGGCCAAAAAAAAGCGTTGCTGATTTTTCCTGGAAAATACACTAAAAAACCTACGAGCCGTTCCCGAGTAATCACACCTTCTCCAAATTGGCCAAAAAAAGCGTTGCTGATTTTTCCTGGAAAAAACATCAAAAATCTTACGAGCCGTTTCCGAGTAATCACACCTTCTCCAAATTGGCCAAAAAAAAGCGTTGCTGATTTTTCCTGGAAATTACACTAAAAATCCTACGAGCCGTTCCCGAGTAATCCCATCTTCTCCAAATTAGAAAAAAAAAGCGTTGCTGATTTTTCCTGGAAAATACACTAAAAATCCTACGAGCAGTTCCCGAGTAATCACACCTTCTCCAAATTGGCCAAAAAAAAGCGTTGCTGATTTTTCCTGGAAAATACACTACAAAACCTACGAGCCGTTCCCGAGTAATCACACCTTCTCCAAATTGGCCAAAAAAAGCGTTGCTGATTTTTCCTGGAAAAAACACTAAAAAACCTACGAGCCGTTCCCGAGTAATCCCATCTTCTCCGAATTGGCCAAAAAAAGCGTTGCTGATTTTTCCTGGAAAATATATTAAAAATTTTATGAGCCGTTCCCGAGTAATCACACCTTCTCCAAATTGGCAAAAAAAAAGCGTTGCTGATTTTTGCTGGAAAATACACTAAAAAACCTACGAGCCGTTCCCGAGTAATCACACCTTCTCCAAATTGGCCGAAAAAAGCGTTGTTGATTTTTCCTGGAAAATACACTAAAAAACCTACGAGCCGTTCCCGAGTAATCCCATCTTCTCCAAATTAGAAAAAAAAGCGTTGCTGATTTTTCCTGGAAAATACACTAAAAAACCTACGAGCCGTTCCCGAGTAATCCCATCTTCTCCAAATTAGCAAAAAAAAAGCGTTGCTGATTTTTCCTGGAAAATACACTAAAAATCCTACGAGCCGTTCCCGAGTAATCCCATCTTCTCCAAATTGGCCAAAAAAAGCGTTGTTGATTTTTCCTGGAAAATACACTAAAAATCCTACGAGCCGTTCCCGAGTAATCACACCTTCTCCAAATTGGCCAAAAAAAGCGTTGCTGATTTTTCCTGGAAAAAACATCAAAAATCCTACGAGCCGTTCCCGAGTAATCACACCTTCTCCAAATTAGAAAAAAAAGCGTTGCTGATTTTTCCTGGAAATTACACTAAAAATCCTACGAGCCGTTCCCGAGTAATCACACCTTCTCCAAATTGGCCAAAAAAAGCGTTGCTGATTTTTCCTGAAAAAAACATCAAAAATCTTACGAGCCGTTCCCGAGTAATCACACCTTCTCCAAATTGGCCAAAAAAAGCGTTGCTGATTTTTCCTGGAAAATACACTAAAAAACCTACGAGCCGTTCCCGAGTAATCCCATCTTCTCCAAATTGGCCAAAAAAAGCGTTGCTGATTTTTCCTGGAAAATACACTAAAAATTTTATGAGCCGTTCCCGAGTAATCCCATCTTCTCCAAATTGGCCAAAAAAAAGCGTTGCTGATTTTTCCTGGAAAATACACTAAAAATCCTACGAGCCGTTCCCGAGTAATCACACCTTCTCCAAATTGGCCAAAAAAAAGCGTTGCTGATTTTTCCTGGAAAATACATCAAAAATCTTACGAGCCGTTTCCGAGTAATCACACCTTCTCCAAATTGGCCAAAAAAAGCGTTGCTGATTTTTCCTGGAAAATACACTAAAAAACCTACGAGCCGTTCCCGAGTAATCCCATCTTCTCCAAATTAGCAAAAAAAAAGCGTTGCTGATTTTTCCTGGAAAATACACTAAAAATTTTATGAGCCGTTCCCGAGTAATCACACCTTCTCCAAATTGGCCAAAAAAAAGCGTTGCTGATTTTTCCTGGAAAATACACTAAAAATCCTACGAGCCGTTCCCGAGTAATCACACCTTCTCCAAATTGGCCAAAAAAAAGCGTTGCTGATTTTTCCTGGAAAATACACTAAAAAACCTACGAGCCGTTCCCGAGTAATCACACCTTCTCCAAATTGGCCAAAAAAAGCGTTGCTGATTTTTCCTGGAAAAAACATCAAAAATCTTACGAGCCGTTTCCGAGTAATCACACCTTCTCCAAATTGGCCAAAAAAAAGCGTTGCTGATTTTTCCTGGAAATTACACTAAAAATCCTACGAGCCGTTCCCGAGTAATCCCATCTTCTCCAAATTAGCAAAAAAAAAGCGTTGCTGATTTTTCCTGGAAAATGCACTAAAAATCCTACGAGCAGTTCCCGAGTAATCACACCTTCTCCAAATTGGCCAAAAAAAAGCGTTGCTGATTTTTCCTGGAAAATACACTACAAAAACCTTACGAGCCGTTCCCGAGTAATCACACCTTCTCCAAATTGGCCAAAAAAAAGCGTTGCTGATTTTTCCTGGAAAAAACACTAAAAAACCTACGAGCCGTTCCCGAGTAATCCCATCTTCTCCGAATTGGCCAAAAAAAGCGTTGCTGATTTTTCCTGGAAAATATATTAAAAATTTTATGAGCCGTTCCCGAGTAATCACACCTTCTCCAAATTGGCAAAAAAAAAAGCGTTCTGGAAAATACACTAAAAAACCTACGAGCCGTTCCCGAGTAATCACACCTTCTCCAAATTGGCCAAAAAAAGCGTTGCTGATTTTTCCTGGAAAAAACACTAAAAAACCTACGAGCCGTTCCCGAGTAATCCCATCTTCTCCGAATTGGCCAAAAAAAGCGTTGCTGATTTTTCCTGGAAAATATATTAAAAATTTTATGAGCCGTTCCCGAGTAATCACACCTTCTCCAAATTGGCAAAAAAAAAAGCGTTGCTGATTTTTGCTGGAAAATACACTAAAAAACCTACGAGCCGTTCCCGAGTAATCATACCTTCTCCAAATTGGCCAAAAAAAGCGTTGTTGATTTTTCCTGGAAAATACACTAAAAAACCTACGAGCCGTTCCCGAGTAATCCCATCTTCTTCAAATTGGCCAAAAAAAGCGTTGTTGATTTTTCCTGGAAAATACACTAAAAATCCTACGAGCCGTTCCCGAGTAATCACACCATCTCCAAATTGGCCAAAAAAAGCGTTGCTGATTTTTCCTGGAAAAAACATCAAAAATCCTACGAGCCGTTCCCGAGTAATCACACCTTATCCAAATTGGCAAAAAAAAAGCGTTGCTGATTTTTCCTGGAAAATACACTAAAAATCCTACGAGCCGTTCCCGAGTAATCACACCTTCTCCAAATTGGCCAAAAAAAAGCGTTGCTGATTTTTCCTGGAAAATACATCAAAAATCTTACGAGCCGTTCCCGAGTAATCACAGCTTCTCCAAATTGGCCAAAAAAAGCGTTGTTGATTGTTCCTGGAAAATACACTAAAAATCTTACGAGCCGTTCCCGAGTAATCACACCTTCTCCAAATTGGCCAAAAAAAAGCGTTGCTGATTTTTCCTGGAAAATACACTAAAAAACCTACGAGCCGTTCCCGAGTAATCCCATCTTCTCCAAATTAGAAAAAAAAGCGTTGCTGATTTTTCCTGGAAAATACACTAAAAAACCTACGAGCCGTTCCCGAGTAATCCCATCTTCTCCAAATTAGCAAAAAAAAAGCGTTGCTGATTTTTCCTGGAAAATACACTAAAAATCCTACGAGCCGTTCCCGAGTAATCACACCTTCTCCAAATTGGCCAAAAAAAAGCGTTGCTGATTTTTCCTGGAAAATACACTAAAAAACCTACGAGCCGTTCCCGAGTAATCACACCTTCTCCAAATTGGCCAAAAAAAGCGTTGCTGATTTTTCCTGGAAAAAACATCAAAAATCCTACGAGCCGTTCCCGAGTAATCACACCTTCTCCAAATTAGAAAAAAAGCGTTGCTGATTTTTCCTGGAAATTACACTAAAAATCCTACGAGCCGTTCCCGAGTAATCACACCTTCTCCAAATTGGCCAAAAAAAGCGTTGCTGATTTTTCCTGGAAAAAACATCAAAAATCTTACGAGCCGTTCCCGAGTAATCACACCTTCTCCAAATTGGCCAAAAAAAAGCGTTGCTGATTTTTCCTGGAAAATACACTAAAAAACCTACGAGCCGTTCCCGAGTAATCACACCTTCTCCAAATTGGCCAAAAAAAGCGTTGCTGATTTTTCCTGGAAAAAACATCAAAAATCCTACGAGCCGTTCCCGAGTAATCACACCTTCTCCAAATTAGAAAAAAAAAGCGTTGCTGATTTTTCCTGGAAATTACACTAAAAATCCTACGAGCCGTTCCCGAGTAATCCCATCTTCTCCAAATTAGAAAAAAAAGCGTTGCTGATTTTTCCTGGAAAATACACTAAAAATCCTACGAGCAGTTCCCGAGTAATCACACCTTCTCCAAATTGGCCAAAAAAAAGCGTTGCTGATTTTTCCTGGAAAATACACTAAAAAACCTACGAGCCGTTCCCGAGTAATCACACCTTCTCCAAATTGGCCAAAAAAAGCGTTGCTGATTTTTCCTGGAAAAAACACTAAAAAACCTACGAGCCGTTCCCGAGTAATCCCATCTTCTCCGAATTGGCCAAAAAAAGCGTTGCTGATTTTTCCTGGAAAATATATTAAAAATTTTATGAGCCGTTCCCGAGTAATCACACCTTCTCCAAATTGGCAAAAAAAAAGCGTTGCTGATTTTTCCTGGAAAATACACTAAAAAACCTACGAGCCGTTCCCGAGTAATCACACCTTCTCCAAATTGGCCAAAAAAAAGCGTTGTTGATTTTTCCTGGAAAATACACTAAAAAACCTACGAGCCGTTCCCGAGTAATCCCATCTTCTCCAAATTGGCCAAAAAAAGCGTTGTTGATTTTTCCTGGAAAATACACTAAAAATCCTACGAGCCGTTCCCGAGTAATCACACCATCTCCAAATTGGCCAAAAAAAGCGTTGCTGATTTTTCCTGGAAAATACACTAAAAAACCTACGAGCCGTTCCCGAGTAATCCCATCTTCTCCAAATTGGCCAAAAAAAGCGTTGTTGATTTTTCCTGGAAAATACACTAAAAATCCTACGAGCCGTTCCCGAGTAATCACACCATCTCCAAATTGGCCAAAAAAAGCGTTGCTGATTTTTCCTGGAAAAAACATCAAAAATCCTACGAGCCGTTCCCGAGTAATCACACCTTATCCAAATTGGCAAAAAAAAAGCGTTGCTGATTTTTCCTGGAAAATACACTAAAAATCCTACGAGCCGTTCCCGAGTAATCACACCTTCTCCAAATTGGCCAAAAAAAAGCGTTGCTGATTTTTCCTGGAAAATACATCAAAAATCTTACGAGCCGTTCCCGAGTAATCACAGCTTCTCCAAATTGGCCAAAAAAAGCGTTGTTGATTGTTCCTGGAAAATACACTAAAAATCTTACGAGCCGTTCCCGAGTAATCACACCTTCTCCAAATTGGCCAAAAAAAAGCGTTGCTGATTTTTCCTGGAAAATACACTAAAAAACCTACGAGCCGTTCCCGAGTAATCCCATCTTCTCCAAATTAGAAAAAAAAGCGTTGCTGATTTTTCCTGGAAAATACACTAAAAAACCTACGAGCCGTTCCCGAGTAATCCCATCTTCTCCAAATTAGCAAAAAAAAAGCGTTGCTGATTTTTCCTGGAAAATACACTAAAAATCCTACGAGCCGTTCCCGAGTAATCACACCTTCTCCAAATTGGCCAAAAAAAAGCGTTGCTGATTTTTCTGGAAAATACACTAAAAAACCTACGAGCCGTTCCCGAGTAATCACACCTTCTCCAAATTGGCCAAAAAAAGCGTTGCTGATTTTTCCTGGAAAAAACATCAAAAATCCTACGAGCCGTTCCCGAGTAATCACACCTTCTCCAAATTAGAAAAAAAGCGTTGCTGATTTTTCCTGGAAATTACACTAAAAATCCTACGAGCCGTTCCCGAGTAATCACACCTTCTCCAAATTGGCCAAAAAAAGCGTTGCTGATTTTTCCTGGAAAAAACATCAAAAATCTTACGAGCCGTTCCCGAGTAATCACACCTTCTCCAAATTGGCCAAAAAAAAGCGTTGCTGATTTTTCCTGGAAAATACACTAAAAAACCTACGAGCCGTTCCCGAGTAATCACACCTTCTCCAAATTGGCCAAAAAAAGCGTTGCTGATTTTTCCTGGAAAAAACATCAAAAATCCTACGAGCCGTTCCCGAGTAATCACACCTTCTCCAAATTAGAAAAAAAAAGCGTTGCTGATTTTTCCTGGAAATTACACTAAAAATCCTACGAGCCGTTCCCGAGTAATCCCATCTTCTCCAAATTAGAAAAAAAAGCGTTGCTGATTTTTCCTGGAAAATACACTAAAAATCCTACGAGCAGTTCCCGAGTAATCACACCTTCTCCAAATTGGCCAAAAAAAAGCGTTGCTGATTTTTCCTGGAAAATACACTAAAAAACCTACGAGCCGTTCCCGAGTAATCACACCTTCTCCAAATTGGCCAAAAAAAGCGTTGCTGATTTTTCCTGGAAAAAACACTAAAAAACCTACGAGCCGTTCCCGAGTAATCCCATCTTCTCCGAATTGGCCAAAAAAAGCGTTGCTGATTTTTCCTGGAAAATATATTAAAAATTTTATGAGCCGTTCCCGAGTAATCACACCTTCTCCAAATTGGCAAAAAAAAAGCGTTGCTGATTTTTCCTGGAAAATACACTAAAAAACCTACGAGCCGTTCCCGAGTAATCACACCTTCTCCAAATTGGCCAAAAAAAGCGTTGTTGATTTTTCCTGGAAAATACACTAAAAAACCTACGAGCCGTTCCCGAGTAATCCCATCTTCTCCAAATTGGCCAAAAAAAGCGTTGTTGATTTTTCCTGGAAAATACACTAAAAATCCTACGAGCCGTTCCCGAGTAATCACACCATCTCCAAATTGGCCAAAAAAAGCGTTGCTGATTTTTCCTGGAAAATACACTAAAAAACCTACGAGCCGTTCCCGAGTAATCCCATCTTCTCCAAATTGGCCAAAAAAAGCGTTGTTGATTTTTCCTGGAAAATACACTAAAAATCCTACGAGCCGTTCCCGAGTAATCACACCATCTCCAAATTGGCCAAAAAAAGCGTTGCTGATTTTTCCTGGAAAAAACATCAAAAATCCTACGAGCCGTTCCCGAGTAATCACACCTTATCCAAATTGGCAAAAAAAAAGCGTTGCTGATTTTTCCTGGAAAATACACTAAAAATCCTACGAGCCGTTCCCGAAAAATCACACCTTCTCCAAATTGGCCAAAAAAAAGCGTTGCTGATTTTTCCTGGAAAATACATCAAAAATCTTACGAGCCGTTCCCGAGTAATCACAGCTTCTCCAAATTGGCCAAAAAAAGCGTTGTTGATTGTTCCTGGAAAATACACTAAAAATCTTACGAGCCGTTCCCGAGTAATCACACCTTCTCCAAATTGGCCAAAAAAAAGCGTTGCTGATTTTTCCTGGAAAATACACTAAAAAACCTACGAGCCGTTCCCGAGTAATCCCATCTTCTCCAAATTAGAAAAAAAAGCGTTGCTGATTTTTCCTGGAAAATACACTAAAAAACCTACGAGCCGTTCCCGAGTAATCCCATCTTCTCCAAATTAGCAAAAAAAAAGCGTTGCTGATTTTTCCTGGAAAATACACTAAAAATCCTACGAGCCGTTCCCGAGTAATCACACCTTCTCCAAATTGGCCAAAAAAAAGCTTTGCTGATTTTTCCTGGAAAATACACTAAAAAACCTACGAGCCGTTCCCGAGTAATCACACCTTCTCCAAATTGGCCAAAAAAAGCGTTGCTGATTTTTCCTGGAAAAAACATCAAAAATCCTACGAGCCGTTCCCGAGTAATCACACCTTATCCAAATTGGCAAAAAAAAAGCGTTGCTGATTTTTCCTGGAAAATATACTAAAAATCCTACGAGCCGTTCCCGAGTAATCACACCTTCTCCAAATTGGCCAAAAAAAAGCGTTGCTGATTTTTCCTGGAAAATACATCAAAAATCTTACGAGCCGTTCCCGAGTAATCACAGCTTCTCCAAATTGGCCAAAAAAAGCGTTGTTGATTGTTCCTGGAAAATACACTAAAAATCTTACGAGCCGTTCCCGAGTAATCACACCTTCTCCAAATTGGCCAAAAAAAAGCGTTGCTGATTTTTCCTGGAAAATACACTAAAAAACCTACGAGCCGTTCCCGAGTAATCCCATCTTCTCCAAATTAGAAAAAAAAGCGTTGCTGATTTTTCCTGGAAAATACACTAAAAAACCTACGAGCCGTTCCCGAGTAATCCCATCTTCTCCAAATTAGCAAAAAAAAAGCGTTGCTGATTTTTCCTGGAAAATACACTAAAAATCCTACGAGCCGTTCCCGAGTAATCACACCTTCTCCAAATTGGCCAAAAAAAAGCTTTGCTGATTTTTCCTGGAAAATATATTAAAAATTTTATGAGCCGTTCCCGAGTAATCACACCTTCTCCAAATTGGCAAAAAAAAAGCGTTGCTGATTTTTCCTGGAAAATACACTAAAAAACCTACGAGCCGTTCCCGAGTAATCACACCTTCTCCAAATTGGCCAAAAAAAGCGTTGTTGATTTTTCCTGGAAAATACACTAAAAAACCTACGAGCCGTTCCCGAGTAATCACACCATCTCCAAATTGGCCAAAAAAAGCGTTGTTGATTTTTCCTGGAAAATACACTAAAAATCCTACGAGCCGTTCCCGAGTAATCCCATCTTCTCCAAATTAGAAAAAAAAGCGTTGCTGATTTTTCCTGGAAAATACACTAAAAATCCTACGAGCAGTTCCCGAGTAATCACACCTTCTCCAAATTGGCCAAAAAAAAGCGTTGCTGATTTTTCCTGGAAAATACACTAAAAAACCTACGAGCCGTTCCCGAGTAATCACACCTTCTCCAAATTGGCCAAAAAAAGCGTTGCTGATTTTTCCTGGAAAAAACACTAAAAAACCTACGAGCCGTTCCCGAGTAATCCCATCTTCTCCGAATTGGCCAAAAAAAGCGTTGTTGATTTTTCCTGGAAAATACACTAAAAAACCTACGAGCCGTTCCCGAGTAATCCCATCTTCTCCAAATTAGCAAAAAAAAAGCGTTGCTGATTTTTCCTGGAAAATACACTAAAAATCCTACGAGCCGTTCCCGAGTAATCACACCTTCTCCAAATTGGCCAAAAAAAAGCTTTGCTGATTTTTCCTGGAAAATACACTAAAAAACCTACGAGCCGTTCCCGAGTAATCACACCTTCTCCAAATTGGCCAAAAAAAGCGTTGCTGATTTTTCCTGGAAAAAACATCAAAAATCCTACGAGCCGTTCCCGAGTAATCACACCTTATCCAAATTGGCAAAAAAAAAGCGTTGCTGATTTTTCCTGGAAAATATACTAAAAATCCTACGAGCCGTTCCCGAGTAATCACACCTTCTCCAAATTGGCCAAAAAAAAGCGTTGCTGATTTTTCCTGGAAAATACATCAAAAATCTTACGAGCCGTTCCCGAGTAATCACAGCTTCTCCAAATTGGCCAAAAAAAGCGTTGTTGATTGTTCCTGGAAAATACACTAAAAATCTTACGAGCCGTTCCCGAGTAATCACACCTTCTCCAAATTGGCCAAAAAAAAGCGTTGCTGATTTTTCCTGGAAAATACACTAAAAAACCTACGAGCCGTTCCCGAGTAATCCCATCTTCTCCAAATTAGAAAAAAAAGCGTTGCTGATTTTTCCTGGAAAATACACTAAAAAACCTACGAGCCGTTCCCGAGTAATCCCATCTTCTCCAAATTAGCAAAAAAAAAGCGTTGCTGATTTTTCCTGGAAAATACACTAAAAATCCTACGAGCCGTTCCCGAGTAATCACACCATCTCCAAATTGGCCAAAAAAAGCGTTGCTGATTTTTCCTGGAAAATACACTAAAAAACCTACGAGCCGTTCCCGAGTAATCCCATCTTCTCCAAATTGGCCAAAAAAAGCGTTGTTGATTTTTCCTGGAAAATACATCAAAAATCCTACGAGCCGTTCCCGAGTAATCACACCTTATCCAAATTGGCAAAAAAAAAGCGTTGCTGATTTTTCCTGGAAAATACACTAAAAATCCTACGAGCCGTTCCCGAGTAATCACACCTTCTCCAAATTGGCCAAAAAAAAGCGTTGCTGATTTTTCCTGGAAAATACATCAAAAATCTTACGAGCCGTTCCCGAGTAATCACAGCTTCTCCAAATTGGCCAAAAAAAGCGTTGTTGATTGTTCCTGGAAAATACACTAAAAATCTTACGAGCCGTTCCCGAGTAATCACACCTTCTCCAAATTGGCCAAAAAAAAGCGTTGCTGATTTTTCCTGGAAAATACACTAAAAAACCTACGAGCCGTTCCCGAGTAATCCCATCTTCTCCAAATTAGAAAAAAAAGCGTTGCTGATTTTTCCTGGAAAATACACTAAAAAACCTACGAGCCGTTCCCGAGTAATCCCATCTTCTCCAAATTAGCAAAAAAAAAAGCGTTGCTGATTTTTCCTGGAAAATACACTAAAAATCCTACGAGCCGTTCCCGAGTAATCACACCTTCTCCAAATTGGCCAAAAAAAAGCGTTGCTGATTTTTCCTGGAAAATACACTAAAAAACCTACGAGCCGTTCCCGAGTAATCACACCTTCTCCAAATTGGCCAAAAAAAGCGTTGCTGATTTTTCCTGGAAAAAACATCAAAAATCCTACGAGCCGTTCCCGAGTAATCACACCTTCTCCAAATTAGAAAAAAAGCGTTGCTGATTTTTCCTGGAAATTACACTAAAAATCCTACGAGCCGTTCCCGAGTAATCACACCTTCTCCAAATTGGCCAAAAAAAGCGTTGCTGATTTTTCCTGGAAAAAACATCAAAAATCTTACGAGCCGTTCCCGAGTAATCACACCTTCTCCAAATTGGCCAAAAAAAAGCGTTGCTGATTTTTCCTGGAAAATACACTAAAAAACCTACGAGCCGTTCCCGAGTAATCACACCTTCTCCAAATTGGCCAAAAAAAGCGTTGCTGATTTTTCCTGGAAAAAACATCAAAAATCCTACGAGCCGTTCCCGAGTAATCACACCTTCTCCAAATTAGAAAAAAAAAAGCGTTGCTGATTTTTCCTGGAAATTACACTAAAAATCCTACGAGCCGTTCCCGAGTAATCCCATCTTCTCCAAATTAGAAAAAAAAGCGTTGCTGATTTTTCCTGGAAAATACACTAAAAATCCTACGAGCAGTTCCCGAGTAATCACACCTTCTCCAAATTGGCCAAAAAAAAGCGTTGCTGATTTTTCCTGGAAAATACACTAAAAAACCTACGAGCCGTTCCCGAGTAATCACACCTTCTCCAAATTGGCCAAAAAAAGCGTTGCTGATTTTTCCTGGAAAAAACACTAAAAAACCTACGAGCCGTTCCCGAGTAATCCCATCTTCTCCGAATTGGCCAAAAAAAGCGTTGCTGATTTTTCCTGGAAAATATATTAAAAATTTTATGAGCCGTTCCCGAGTAATCACACCTTCTCCAAATTGGCAAAAAAAAAGCGTTGCTGATTTTTCCTGGAAAATACACTAAAAAACCTACGAGCCGTTCCCGAGT